>CAUYUJ010017170.1:1724342-1819342 GCA_963575745.1 Prorocentrum cordatum | reverse complement strand
CTGCTGGACTTCGCGGTGCTCCAGGCGCGGCCGGTGCCAGGAGCCATGCAGTCAACCCGCGTACGGTAGGTTTGCGTCGTGTCGACCAGCGGCGACCCCAGCGCGGGCGTTTCAGGTTGAACGCCGCCGGCGACCCAGAATCGTTCGATGTTGAGCGATCGGACGTTGCGGTAGCGGCCGATCGTTCAAGGTTGAACGATCCCTGCGGTGTCAAAAACCAACGCTGGGGTCGGCACGACACGAACCTGCCGTAGGAAGGATTGAGCGGCTTTCAAAGGTTACTCGTCGGCCGATGAAAGTAGAAGTTTCGGGACCCCCCTATCCCGATCTGCGTTAGGCGCCCTCCTACTTCAAGAGTCGAGCGGTTTTCCCTCTCCCCTCGTCTTCAGGGGGCGGGCGGAAGCCCAATCTACTTCCAACCCTTTCCTGCTTCCTGGTTCCACCTACTTCTTCCGACGGACGTGTACCCGTGCATCCTTCCCCTTCGGGCCATCTTTGGCCGCTTTCGCTGGCAGCGCCCCGCTCGCAAAGTGTCGACCTTGCCTTGCAAGGCCCTCTGCATCCGCATCGCGCATCTTTAGCATGCGGGTCGACTGTAGGAGCGACAATCAGTCAAGGCGCTGACGTCAGGATCACTTTAGGCATAGGGCGGGCTCGGCTTTTCGGGCCGTTCCTGAGGTCTAGGTTCTAGGTCGGGGAACTTTGTCGTGAACGAGGCCCGCCGTGGCCAGGAAAGCCCCTTTGTTGCTTATGTAGCGTTCCTTCGAAGAGAAACGGGGTCGTCTTCACCGACGTTGGCGTCGAAGCTGCCCGCGTAAGGTCGCGCGTGAGCGCCCTCGTTTCCAGCGTAGCGTGCTGCGCTGGCGGCCCGTGCAAGCTGCGGCGTAAGGTCGCTGTGTCATCGTGCGTACGACCCGTTCGGTCTCGCCGCCCACAGGCCATTCGGCGAACTATGATGGCAGTCATTGGCCGTTCGTTTACGTCTCATCGCCTCTGCAGCAGCTTGGCACAGCGCGCCCAGGCATCGAGATTACGTGCAGGGTTGCATGGAGTCCTGCAGCGCCGTGAAACACTGACCGAGAGTTGAGAACTGTATTCGCCTTCCTCTCACCTGTTTCTGGTGCTTCAGGCGCGGCGTGCGTCTGCGGAGCTGCTGGCCACGCTGCTGGACTGCCCCCCCCCCCGCCGCCAGTGCAGCCTCCGCCTCGGCCGCCTCGGAGTCCGGAGGCCTAAAGCCCATGGCATCCTCAGCCAGAGGAGGGCGAACTGAGATCACGGCAGCTGGCCTTCGGGGAGCCCCCTCGTCGCCACGGCTGCTCGGAAAGCTGGTGCCTTTGGACTCCCGGAGGGGTCAGGGGTCAGATGTTGAGCTGCCGTTGTCTCAACTCGCTCTGCTCCGACCCAGGGGCGCGAAGCTGATCGCGCTGCAGGCGAGTTATTCCCCCAAACCCCCGACTTTTCGATGAAACATGGAGCCGCTCAGGAAAGGAGGGGGGCTCTGGGATACACCCCGATGGGGGCCATTTGGACGCACCCCTATCGAGGATGGACGTCCCCCCATCGTATATCTCAGGGTTGGGCTCCAAATCTTTGGCCCACTCGACGACCTCACAAAGCCTGGGATCGGGGTCGACGCATCCCCTGTTATCGCGGCTTAGGTCGGAGAGGCGCTTTGCTTCAGGGCTGTCTCGCTGGGGCGCGAAGACAACTGCGCATCAAGCATCGCGGGGCGCGATGCGCTAAGGTGGGTTACCCAGAGACTCCTCAGACATCCGAATGCTTGATTTTCAATGCAGGTGCTTAGCTGCCATGCAGGTGCTTAGCTGCCTCGGTACGCCCGTTTTGAAAAGCAGCACGTGCCGTGCTTAAAACGTCCGTGTCAATACGTTGCGTGTTGGCTCTGCGTATTGGCCCACGTTGTGGCGGACGTATCGCGTTATACCTACGTTTTTGGTCTACGTGTTAAGATCCGTGTCAACACGCTACGTGTTGCGTGTTGCGTATCGGGCACCTTTGTCTGGGTGTTGTTCCTTCATTTCGCTGCCCGGGTGCCTTTTTCGGGCCCCAGGGCCATCAAGACTTGATTGGGGACGAGATAACTGCTTGAGGAGAAGATGGTCGAGAGCGGTGGGGCCGCGAATAGAAGGAAGCACATCGTCGGATGTCTGGGCCCGGGGTCCAGCAACGGATGTGGCCCCCGTGCCGAACAAAAACGGTCGGCGCTTTCGGGAGAGCCCGACGACGGGCGGCCAGTTTTCTTGATGTGTTTTCTGCTCTTTCCTGTCGCTTCCCGACCAGCATACTCCAAATTCCGTAATAAAAGGGAGGGGGTCTGGACCCTCCAAGACAAGCCATTTCAGACCTCCCCCGTGGGAGAACCCTCCAAAACATCGTCCCCAGACCCCCCAGGTCCTCCAAGATAGCCTGGAAGAGACCCCCCCCGAAATGAGACACCCCTCCCTTTATTACGAAATCTGGAGTATGTGTCCATCGGCCGAGGACAGCTTGTGAGCCTGATCCATGAGCAAGCTTTCCCAGGGAATGTGATTCATATGCCTATACGACCCCCCTTCGGGTGCTAAGGAGGTTGTGTGGGGGGAGAGGGAGAGAGAGAGAGAGAGAGAGAGGGGGGAACCAACATCTGGCTCAATGGATCTCACTATCGATCTCATTCAACGGGACACCACGGGACTTCACGGGACACCACGGGACACTTGTCGATCTCACTATCGATCTCATTATCGATTTCACTCAACGGGACATCACGGGACACCACGGGCCCCCACGGGACACCGCGGGACACCGCGGAACACCTCTCGATCTCACTATCGGTCTCACTATCGATCTCACTATCAATCTCACTCAACGGGACACCATAGGACACCACGGGACACCACGGGACACCTCGGGACACCACATCGATCTCACTATCGATCTCACTATCGATTTCACTATCGATCTCACTCAACGGGACATCACGGGACACCACCGGACACCACGGAACACCTGTCGATCTCAGTATCGATCTCACTATCGATCTCATGTGTTGGGACACCACGGGACACCACGGGACACTTCGGGCACCACATCGATCTCAGTATCGATCTCACTATCGATCTCACTATCGATCTCACTCAACGGGACACCACGGGACACCACGGGACACCTGTCGATCTCACTATCGATCTCACTATCGATTTCATTTTTTGGGACACCACGGGACACCTCGGGGCACCACATCGATCTCAGTATCGATCTCACTATCGATCTCACGATCGATCTCACTATCGATCTCACTCAACGGGACACCACGGGACACCACGGGACACCACGGGACACGAGCGGGACACCGCGCGGCATTGGTTGCCAGAGGAGAAACATTTGGTCCGGCCGCGGCCCAGCCACAGGAGGATTTCGAGACACCAGCGGGACACCGCGCGGCACCGGCCGCCAGAGGAATTTTCATTTGGTCCGGCCGCGGCCTAGCCACAGAAGGACTTCTTTTCGCCCGCCCACGCAGCTTCACCTTGCACGCACGCACGCACGGCACGCACGACACGAACCCGAAACCGAAATCGATTTCAGGGGGGGGGTCCGTTTCACGTCGGACTCACCCCCCAAGTTTTGATCCTCTTTTTTTTGGGTGGGGGGGTCGCTTTAGCGTAGGCGGCCGCTGCGGCAACGGAAGTGTTTTTTTACCCTCTGGGCCAAAACGCGCGTTATGTCCCTACCCTCCCCCCCCTCCCCCCCCAATAATGCAACGCTCCCCCCCTCAGTGCGTCCCCGGAACTGCCACAGTGCGTCTGACATCACAGTCGGGGAGGCGTCGTTACGTTATGTTTCCTCCCGCCGCCCCCCCCCATAGCGCCCGTCATGGCCGCGAATAAAAACATGCGCTCCAAGGTTGCAGCATCGCCCAGACTGCTTCCACATTCCCTGTCTCGCTCGGTCTGCCCAGGCGCGCTTCCGTGCGTCGTCAGCGGCCGGGCCCGCCGCGGGCCATCCAGCAGACCGCCTCCTCTTTGCGGAGGGGGGCACCCTTGGTTTAGGATGCAATTCCCGGCAGGTTGCATTCGACATCGGCGTTGGTAGATCCACGGTCGAAAGTCGGCCTAATTCGGCACAGTCCAGCTTAATCCTGCTTGAGCCCGCTTACTCCTGCGCAGTCCCGCTGAATCCAATTTCATTCGGCTCAATCCCGGGCCGAATCTGACCTAATTCGGCTTCATGCCTCCTTAATCGGGCTTGGTCATAATCGCCGTTAATCGCTCTCACGGAGACCTCCCAGGAGTTTCTTCCTGACTTCGTTGTCCCCCGCGCTCGTCCCACCCGTGCGCCGCTGACGTCGAGCGATGCTTCCTTGCAGTGCCCTGAGGGCGGGGTGGTGCAGCCGGGCGGGGCCGGCCGGTAGGCCGACCCTGCCTTGCATCATCAAGGGCACCTTCGTGCCCTCCTGCCGCGTCTCGTGCCCTCCTTCAATGCCCGGAGCACGGGGCGCCCTCGGAGGACGCCTCTGTCCTCTCGGGTGTCCTCTCTGTGATCGGTCCCGGCTGTATCCACATCGACCGCTCTATCCAGGACCCAGAGACCCCGATGTTTTCTATTTGCCTTCCCATGCGGGCCCTCAGGGCCGGCTTTTCATCCCGAGTCGCTCTTTGACCGCCCCTGGGCCCGGCGAGGACCCCTGGAGGCGTTTCCCGGCCTCCCGGGGAGCTCCCAAAATGCCCACAGACAGCCCAAGACGACCCCAAGAAGCCCCCAGAACGTAAAGGAACGGCCCAAGACGCTCCCAAGCAACCCAGGACAGCTTTTGGGCGGCTCTGCAGGCTCCCAGGAGGCCTCCAAGAGACCTTAAAAGAGCTCCGAGAGGCGGCCTCTCAGAGGCCTCCCGAGAGCGCCCGGAGAACCTGATATTGTCAATTTTCATTGTTTTTTAAAGTCATGTTTGGCCTTCTCACCATTTCATGCTTCCAAAGCTCCAGGACGGCCGAAAGAGGCCCTCAAGACCGCCCCAAGACCGCCCAAGAGGCCCCCAAGACGGCCCCAAGACGGGCCAAGACGGCCCCAAGACTGCCGAAGAGGCGCCCAGGACAGCTCCAGACCACCCCAGAACAGGCCCAAGATGAGCCCAGGAGCGGGAGCAGGAGGCCTCCGGAGACCTCTGAGAGGATTCCGGGACCCCCCAGACGCCTCCAACACACCCCAGACCCTTGAGAGGCTGCCAAAAAAGCCCGACGAGGCCCCCCAAACAGCCCAAGAGAGCTTCGAGAGCCGTCCCGAGAGAGCCCGAAGAGGGTAAAATTGTTGATTTCCATAGGTTTCTGTCGACCGACGACAGACCGACAGACAGACAGACAGACCGACAGACAGACAGACGGACAGACAGACGGACAGACGGACAGACGGACGACGAACAGACGGACGGACAGAGAGCCACCGCCCGCAGGACACGGCGTGTAAGCAGACCTTCCAGCGAGAGCCAAGTCTGCCACCCCCACGTGGAGGTACCCGAGCCATGCGAGAGCTGCTCGAAAGCCCCAGGCACAGAGGCCAGAATCGGAGTGGCACCGTTTTCCTCCTCAAATTTTCCTGCCCCCCAAACCGCTACGAGATATCGGGGCTAAGACATTTTCACGTCGCAACAGTTTGCTGCGCGCGCTCTCGCACGGAGTCTTTCCTTGCACGCAATGCACGCAGGAGTTTTTCATTTGCCAGCCTCGGACGACTCAGAGTGCTCAGCCAGAAAGTCGGCCTCAGCCACCGAGCCTCGCGCTTTGGCGGAAGCATAGGCAAACGCTGTAAGCCCCCGTGAGTAAAACAGCGCTGTTGGACCATTGAGTTGCAAGCACTCGGTGGCCCAACCTTCACGAAATGCATTCGTTCCCCACGCCACAGCATCTTTGAAGCCGCAGCCCTAGGCGGCAAGCTTTAACACAGCAAGGCCCATTGCATATGTCATACCTGGGAAAACCAAGCGATTGCTTGATGCATTCTGCGGCGCTTCTTCAGACGCAACAGAAGCCTCAACACTGCTTGCCGGTGCCCGCCCCGGCTGCTGCCGGGCAACAATGAGGCACGCGCCGCATAGTGTTTTTCCTTGCAGCTGCGAGGCACCACAACAGGTTCGGAACAGCATTTCCGATTCATGAACGTGACCTCAACCACATTGTGCGCCTTACCACTCACACTCACAGATACGGGAGCTGCAGCGGAGCCCAATTGCAAGACCTCGCCGTAGGGCAAGCAGAACTGACGGTCCACCACGAAGGACTCGCCGACGTCCCGGAAACCGTTGGTGTAACACCACCGTGCCGAAACCTTCGTCTGCTCAGCGGAAGCCCGCACCCGCGGCCGCTGCAGTGCACGGCCCGCCCTCTCTGCCCCCTCGAAGAACGCCTGCTGTGTCCGCCAGGGGGCCCACGGGGCAATGCAACCAAAGCAATACAGTGCGAAGGTGCGACTCATACTTCGCCAAGGTAGCCGTACTTCGGAACAGACAGATACATGCATCCAGCACGACCTGCGACGCAGGCCACGGCGGCGCCTGGCAGAAGAGAACCACCGGAATCCTTACCATCGTTCCCACGACCGTGCCCGCTGGAGCTGCCTTGTGCCGACGAGCCCGCGCTGGACGTGAACTTCGCCATTCCCCATGCTCCGGTCATCGTTTTATCTTTCGCTGCTCTGGCGGTATCTTCGTTCAGCTCTAGGAACCAACGAAGTGCGTCCTCCTTGTTGCGCTCCAGTTCCGTGGCCATCTCCTTCCTCGCCCTGACATCCATCCGTCCCAGAGCATTCCGGAATGCTCTCAGAGCGTTCCGGAACGCTCTGAGAAGGCCGCGGCGCCCGAGACATCCTCCAGAGCCGCTGGATCTCAGAGATTCTCGATTCATCCTCACCCGTTTTTATCGTCGTCTTAGCTTCGTCCGACCAATGGTCTGTTGGCCTCCCTTGCCGCCTCCAGCGGGCCGGATGGGCTGTGCCGCCGCGGCGTTGAAGGCGGCAGTCAGCGCACCGTCGTGGCGCAGCCGCCCCGGCCCCTAGGGCGGAGGAGGGCGGTGGTGGTGGTGGTGTTGGTGGTGGTGGTGGTGTTGGTGGTGGTGGGACGCCAGCAGGAGGTGAGTGTCTGTGCTTCGGGGCTCAATGCAGACGAAAGTCAATGCAAACGGGGGTCAGCCAGAGCGCCGGATCTTGCGGGATTCTGCAGGGCCAGGGGCGCGCTGACCCGGGTTTGGGTGCAGGATTCTTTAGGATATTACAGGATTTTGCAGGGTCCTTCAACGCTTGACTGACCCGGGTCTGGATTGACCCGTGTCAGAAGATCCCCGAGCGCTCCTATGCGAGTGCTGCCTCTGATTACGGTAGGTTCGCGTCGTGTCGACTGGCGGCGACCCCGCCACCGTCGTTCCACGTTTGATGCCGCTGGCGGCCCAGAATCGGTCGATGTTGAACGATCCTGACGTTTCGGGAACGGCCGACCGTGCAAGGTTGAACGTTCCCCGCGGTGTTGGGAACCAGCGCCGGGGTCGACACGACACAGACCTGCCGTACCCAGGCGAGGCGGGTAAAATTACCAGTTTGAAACGTATCCCTATCCCTGTGTACGGCTTCACCTCACCTCGATGCCGATCTCAAATATTCCTTCAGTTTCTGAGGGCACATCTCTAAGATTGTCCCCGCTGTTTGCTCGCCCATCTTAGGGATAGGGATCAGTTCGAGGCTGGTTCAAAAAAGAATCAAAGAGGGGCGGCGCGCCTCTGGGGGTGGGGTGGGTGATTGGTCGAAGGCCGATCAGAGGGACGCCAATTATACACCACCACCAGCCCTGGCCAGGCACTTGCTGGGCCCTGGAGCGGTGCACAGACCTCCTGGCCCAGGCCAGGAAGGCCTGTGCACCAGTCCAGTGGCCAGGACTGGTGGTGGTGTATTGTTTGGAGCTCTCCCTGACCGAGGTGAAGCGCTCGCCGCTGATGGCCAGCGGCGCGCTTGGTCTCCCGCCGACGCCCGGCCTTCCTCCGGGAGAACGGAGGAGGGAGGGACCGAGGGAGGGAGGCCGGAGGGAGGGTGGAGGAGGAGGGCGGAGGAGGACGGAGGAGGGCGGGGGAGGACGGAGGAGAGCGGAGGAGGAGGAGGAGGACGGAGGAGAGCGGAGGGCGGAGGAGGACGGAGGAGAGGACGGAGGCCAGGCGGAGGGGGCCGCCCGGCCCAGGACCGGGCGGCGGACGCCACGAAGCCTGCGCTCGAGAGGCGCCTGCTGGCCGAGGCGCAGCCGGCGGCGGCGGCGGTGGTGGCTCGACATCGCCGACGTCGCCACGCATCGCCGACGCCACCGGCGACGACGGACGACGACGACGATGACAACGACGACCCTTGTCCTGCGTGCTTCTCGTCCCCGTCCCCCGTCCTTGTCCTCGCCTTTCTCCTGCCCCTGCTCATGCTGTCGCATCCGCTGCTTCTGCTCCTGCCGCCGAGGTCTCTGATGCATCGCCGACGTCGCCGACGCAACGCCGATGCAGCGGCGATGCGTCGGCGATGCGGCACGACCCTCCGACCCCATCTGCTCGGGCCCCAGTCTGGGAGGCTTCCGGTGCACGGGAGGGACTGCCTCCTGCGCCCTCGGCGGGCGATCGCGCCTCTCTGGTCCAGCGGGGCATCCCTCGCACGCGACGGGGGCCAGGGGAGGGGGTGGATGATGATGATGATGATGATGATGATGATGATGATGATGATGATGATGATGATGATGATGATGATGATGATGATGATGCTGATGCTGATGCTGATGCTGATGATGATGATGATGATGATGATGATGATGATGGTGATGGTGATGATGATGATGATGATGATGATGATGATGCTGATGCTGCTGCTGATGATGATGATGATGATGATGGCGAGATGATGATGATGATGATGCTGCTTCTGCTGTTGCTGCTGATGATGATGCTGATGCTGATGCTGCTGATGATGATGAGGAGGAGGATGACAATGATGATGATGCTGATGATGATGATGATGACGATGATGATGATGATGATGATGATGATGATGATGATGATGATGATGATGATGATGATGATGATGATGATGATGATGATGATGATGATGATGATGATGATGATGATGATGATGATGATGATGATGATGATGATGATGATGATGATGATGATGATGATGATGATGATGATGATGATGACGATGCTGATGATGATGATGATGATGATGAGGAGGAGGAGGAGGAGGAGGAGGAGGACGGGTAATTACTCATCGGTCGTTGGCAGTCGGTGTTTTCGGACTCCCAGTTCCCAATATACTCCAGGCGCCTTCCTTCCCATTTCAAGAGCCGAGCATTTTTGTTTCTCTTCCCTCCTCCTCAGGGGGCTGGCAGAGACCCAACCTACTTTCAACGCCATCCTACTTTTCTATTTCATATTTCTTCCCGCTTCTTCCACCGATGTGTACGAACCCAGACATCCAGCGGCTTAACCTGTTCGAAACAAAGTCCGCGGCTCCTCCCGACCCCTTTCCTTGGTGCCAGCTGTTCCATCTCGAGCTGTTTTTTGATCGTCCCAGGGCTTGAGGCTGGTCTCGCTAGACCCCAACAGAGAACACACACACACACACTCAATTTTACGCGGCCCGCCGGATGTGTCGGTCTCTCATGGTTCGGGGTCAAGAGTGGGCACCCAGACCTGTCCATGCATGCGTTCTGGCCAGGATCTCGAGGGGATTCCAGGCGTGGCGACCAGGAGCCTCGTGGAGGGCTAAAACCGGGCGAAGCGTGATCGAAGTTGTCAATCCTCGATCCTCCTCCTCCTCCTCCTCCTCCTCCTCCTCCTCCTCCTCCTACTCCTCCTCGAGCGGGGTTCGCAACAGGCATCTATACACCACCACCATGCCACCATGCCTGGCCAGGGACATCCTGGGCCCCCGCAGGGTGTGTAGATCCTCCTGGCCTCGCCTGGGAGGGCGTGTGCGCCATGCCAGGGCAAAGTCTGCCCCGTGCAAGGCTCGGTGGTGGCGTACGGTAGGTTCGTGTGTTGTCGACGCGGTGGCTACCCCGCCGCGGGCTCTGAACCGCTGTCAGTGGCCCAGAGTCGGCCAACATAGAACGATCTGGCGATCGAAAAGCCACCAACTCCTGGGAGGTCAACTTCAGCATCGGCGCTGGAACATCCGTTGTCAGAAATGGGCCTGATCCGGCATAGTCCCGCTTATTCCGTCTTGATCCCGCTTACTTCGGCTAAATCCTGGGTTTTGTCTGGTCTATTCCGTCTTCATGGCCCTTTCACCAGATTTACAAGCTGTTTTGACGAAGACTTCCCAGGATATGCTTCCTAAAGACCCATAACAGAGTGAGGGGGCCGACCGGTCATCCACCGTCCCTGTGTGCGTGGCTGAAGTGAGGTTCTGCTTTGCGGATGGTTGTTGTTGTTGTTGTTGTTGTTGTTGTTGTTGTTGTTGTTGTTGTTGTTGTTGTTGAACATTATTAATTCTAAAGAATAATTATTGTTGGGCCCCCTGGTGCGCGCCCCCCCCGCCGCGCCTAGGCCGCAGCCACGTTTTCATCATTTTCGTGAGGAAGCCTCAGGTAATTCGAGGTGATCAAGATCCGGTTGTTTTGTTGTAATCCGTTTTCCCTTGCAAAAAACACTATAAAATGACATTTCTTGTTCTAATATAATCAAATTTCAAGAATCCCTTGCAAAAAATAAGGTAAAGTGGACATTCGCGCGCGCAAGACGAAATCCTTCCAAAAGCTTAGTGTTCGGAGCGATTTTAACATAAAAACATCAAAAAACCAATGGTTTTTCAACAAAAAAATGTCAAAATCTCATCCCGCGCGCTCTTGCGGATTCGTAGGAAACCCAACACTTTTTAAACATTTCTGTCAAACGGGCTTTTGCGAGCAACTTTTTCGAACTTCTGCGACAACGGTTGCGCACCTGCCAGGGCCATCATCCCTGTCAAATAATACCATGCGGGACACATTCGTTTTTTCTTCGCGCGCGCACGCCGAAATCTCCAAAAACCATTGGGTTCTTAAGAATTTTAGCACCGCGCATCATATGCAACAGATGTTCTGTGGGCTTAACAACTTCTGTGGGTTAACAAGGCTTAACAACTTCTGTGGGTGTACGAACGTAGGCTTAACAACTTCTGTGGGTGTGTACTCCACGCCAGTGTAGTAGCCACGGTCGTCCGCAGGCCACGAAGTGAAGTGTCCGAACGTCATAGGGCGGGAAGCTGGGTGTGGGTGGTGGCGAAGAGTCGTGTGGATATTTGGTAGAGCTTGCACTGCCCCCCCACAAAGTGGGGGTATTGGCTGGCGTCGCATGAAAACCCTGGCACTGGTGAGAACACTGAGCGTTCGGGTAAAGTGATTGTTGTTGTTGTTGTTGAACACTATTACTTCTAAAGAATTATTATTGTTGGACCCCCTGGTGCACGCCCCCCGCCCAAAACCTAGGCCGCAGCTACATTTTCATCATTTTTCTGCGAAAGCTTCAGAAAAGTGGATTACCCCCGGATCCGGTTTTTTGTTGACGCTCGTTTTCCCTTGCAAAAAACAATAGAAAATGAAAATTCTTGTTCTTAGTTGATCAAATTTCAAGAATCCCTTGCAAAAAATAAGGTAAAGTGGACATTCGCGCTCGCAAGACGAAATCCTTCCAAAACCTTAGGTTTCGTAACGATTTTAACATAAAAACATCAAAAACCCAATGGTTTTTTTAAGAAAAAATTGTCAAAATGTCCTTCCGCGCGCTCTTGCGGATTCATAGGAAACACACCACTTTTTAAACATTTCTGTCAAAAGGGTCTTTGCGTGCTACTTCTTCAGGTGCTTTGAACTTCTCCAACAACGGTTGCGCGCCTGCGAGGGCCACCATCCCTTGCAAAAAATGAGACGAAGTGCACATGCGCGCGGCCGCCGCGCGCGCATGTCGAAATCCTGCCAAACACAATGGGTTTTCAATAATTTCAAGATGCGATGTTCAGAAAACATATGAAAACGCACTACTTTCTCATCCGAAAAATCTCGAAATCCATTCGCGGTCTCTTGATGAATCTTTAAAACCCAAGATGGCCCCAACAGGCGCGCAAGATGGCCCCAAGAGGCGTCCATGAGGCCCAAAGAGGCGCCCAAGATGGTCCCAAGAGGCTTCAAGAGGACTCCAAGAGGCCCCCAAGAGGTTCCAGAGAGGCTCCAAGGTGGCTCCAAGAGACCCCCAAGATGGCCCCAGGAGGCGTTCTAGAGGCCCCAAGAGTCCGCCGTGAGGGTCCAATAAGCCCCCAAGAGGCCCCAAGATGGTTCCAAGGAGCCCCCCAAAGGCTCTCAAGTGGACCCCAAACCGCGCCAGGAGGCTTCCCCCCTTCCCCAAGAGGACCCCAAGCGGCCCCAGGAAGGCCCCCGACTGCTGACGCACATATCCGTAGCCATCTCGGATCAAGGTATCGCCTGTGTTCTTGGATCATGGCTTTGACGGCGAAAGACCTTCACGAGCAGTATGGCCCTGAGCTGTCGCGGCCTCCCTTGGCCGACTGCGAGAGTGCGTATTATTTGCATCAGGCGCTCCGGGCAAAGGGTATCAATGCTAGTCACCAGGCGTGCAAGACTTGGTGGGCCAAGTATCGGGTTGTGACTGGCACGGTCAGTATTTCTAGCGCCAAGGAGCTGGAGGAGCAGCACGGCTCGGCCAAGTATCGGGTTGTGACTGGCACGAGTCTATGAGCAATGCATGCGTCATCCTTGGGACTGTATAACATCAGTGTAACACATGTACTTCTGTAATCGCATCCCCACGAATTTGCCCCAAAAATGTGACCAACTATCTTGGCACTGCGTACCATCTCACGTGTACCGTGTACCACATCATATGTAACAGATGTGATCAACCTCTGTGGGTGTGTACCCCACGCCAGTGTAGTAGCCAGGGTCGTCCGCACGCCACGAAGTGAAGTGTCCCAACGTCATAGGGCGGGAAGCTGGGTGTGGGTGGTCTCGAAGAGTCGTTTGGATATTTGGTAGAGCTTGAACGGCCCCCCCACGAAGTGGGGGTATTGGCTGGTGTCGCAAGAAAACCCTGGCACTGGGGAGAACACTGAGCGTTCGGGTAAAATGATTGTTGTTGTTGTTGTTGTTGTTGTTGTTGTTGAACATTATTTATTCTAAAGAATAATTATTGTTGGGCCCCCTGGTGCGCGCCCCCCCTGCGCCGCCTAGGCCGCAGCTACATTTTCATCATTTTCGTGAGGAAGCCTCAGAAAAGAGGGTGTGTACAGGATCCGGTTGTTTTGTTGTAATCCGCTTTCCCTTGCAAAAAACAATAGAAAATGACATTTCTTGTTCTAATATAATCAAATTTCAAGAATCCCTTGCAAAAAATAAGGTAAAGTGGACATTCGCGCGCGCAAGACGAAATCCTTCCAAAACCTTAGTGTTCGCAGCGATTTTAACATAAAAACATCAAAAAACCAATGGTTTTTCAACAAAAAATTGTCAAAATCTCATCCCGCGCGCTCTTGCGGATTCGTAGGAAACCCAACACTTTTTAAACATTTCTGTCAAACGGGCTTTTGCGAGCAACTTTTTCGAACTTCTGCGACAACGGTTGCGCACCTGCCAGGGCCATCATCCCTGTCAAATAATACCATGCGGGACACATTCGTTTTTTCTTCGCGCGCGCACGCCGAAATCTCCAAAAACCATTGGGCTTCTTAAGAATTTTAGCACCGCGCATCATAAAATCACACGAATCGCACCGTAGGTCCTCGAAAAACACCTGCACGACTTTTCAAAATTTCTACCCGCGCGCGCTGTCCGAATCCTAAAAAAACCAATGGTTTTCCAACATTTATGTTACATGAGCTCGCGCGAGCTACTTTCGCACGCTCTTGCAACGGGGTTCGCGCGCCTGCCAGGGGCCACAATCCCTTGCGGTTGCGCCATAGGTTGCGCCCTCGGCCGCCGAGAATAAAACGTCCCCCTATTGGTTGCGCCATAGGTTGCGCCCTCGGCCGCCGAGAATAAAACGTCCCCCTACTGGTTGCGCCATAGGTTGCCCCAGGAGGCCTGCAAGAGGCCCCAAGAGCCCGCCGTGAGGACCCAATAAGCCCCCAAGAGGCCCCAAGATGTTTCCAAGAAGCCCCCCAAAGCCCCTCAAGAGGACCCCAAAGCCCCTCAAGAGGACCTCATGTGTATCATGTGTATCATGTACCATATGCATCATATGCAACAGATGTTCTGTGGAAGGCTTAACAACTTCTGTGGGTTAACAAGGCTTAACAACTTCTGTGGGTGTACGAACGTAGGCTTAACAACTTCTGTGGGTGTGTACTCCACGCCAGTGTAGTAGCCACGGTCGTCCGCAGGCCACGAAGTGAAGTGTCCGAACGTCATAGGGCGGGAAGCTGGGTGTGGGTGGTGGCGAAGAGTCGTGTGGATATTTGGTAGAGCTTGCACTGCCCCCCCACAAAGTGGGGGTATTGGCTGGCGTCGCATGAAAACCCTGGCACTGGTGAGAACACTGAGCGTTCGGGTAAAGTGATTGTTGTTGTTGTTGTTGTTGTTGTTGTTGTTGTTGTTGCTGTTGCTGTTGCTGTTGCTGGTGCTGGTGCTGGTGCTGTTGCTGTTGCTGTTGCTGTCGAATGTGAATTACTAAACAACTATTATTGTTGGACCCCTTAACGGCGCTTTGACGCTCTCGCCGAGGCGCGGGCTACATTTCCATTGAAAATGAGGCTCACGCTCGAGCGGTTTGGGAGACCGCCAAAACCGACTCCCCAACAACAGCAACGCTCCCGCTCGAGACTTCTTCTTTCTTTACTCAGGGCTGGTGTTCTTGCTCGCCGCCGAAAGCCGCCTTTCTAACAAAACCAGCGCTCTCGCTCGAGACTTCCTCCGTTTTACACTGGGCTGGCGCCCAACTCTCTTTTGAATTGGCGCCGCTCCCAGCAAGAACACGCTCTCGCTCGAGGCATCCTTTCTTTTTCCTGAAGACGGTGCTGTTCCTCGCCGCCGACAGCCCCCGCCCCGACAAAACCACGGCTCCCGCTCGAGACTTCCTCCCTTCTTTCTCAAGGTGGTGTTCCTCCTCGCTGCCGAAAGCCGCCGCCCCGACAAAACCAGAGCTCCCGCTCGAGACGTCCTTCCGTTTTACGCTGGGCTGGCGCCCAACTCTCTTCTGAATTGGCGCCGCTCCCAGCAAGAACAGCGCCCCCGCTCGAGGCATCGTCCCTTGTTCCTGAAGCCGGTGCTGTTCCTCGCCGCCGACAGCCCCCGTCCCGACAAACCACGCCCCCCGCTCGAGACTTCTTTCTTCTTACTCAAGGCGGTGTTTCCCCTCGCCGCCGAAAGCCGCCGTCCCAACAAAACTAGCGCCCCCGCTCGAGTCTTCGTTTTGTTTTACGCTGGACTAGCGCCCTGCTCTTTTCAGCATTGGCGCCGCTCCCAGCAACAACAGCAGTCCTGCTCGAGACTTCCTCCCTTTCAATTCACCGCCGACAGCCCCCACCCTCACCAAGGCAATCCTGTCGTTCGATACTTCCTTGTGCTTTACCCTTCGCTGGCGTTCCAGTGGCGGCCTCGCATTGGCGCAGCAAGGCGCGGGCATGTTTTTTCGAGGCGGGATCTGTTGACATTCCTCGGAGGAGGTGTTTGCAAGACTTCCTTTGGGCGGGAGATCTGGGAACGGGACTAACGGACCCCGCTATAGAACAAAAGTCCCCCATGATGGGGATGGTTATCATGATGGTTGCATGCTTCGTGTGGAAGCATCGCGCATGAGGGTAAAATTATTGATGTTGTTGTTGAATTTTCGTTATCGAAGAGTTATGATTATTGATCCCCCCACCTCCGGTGACCATTTTGTTTTTCAGTTGAAGTGCTTCCCCGGGGGCTCGCACCTTGTTTTTTCTATTCGGGAAAGTCACTCGGTTCAAAGTGTGCTGATGGCCCCCAGATGCTAACAACAATTGTTCCCGCCTGAGACCTCCTCACAGTTTAGCCAGGACACCCGCTCCCGCCTGGGACTTCCTCACATTTCATTTCAGGAGCCGCGCTCTCGCTGGGGACTTCCTAACAATCGCTCTCTCGGCGCTTTTGAGTCGCGGTGTCGCTGGAGACTTGCTCGCAATTCATTTAAGAATCGCGCTCTTGCGTCGGGTTCCCCCGCAATTTGTTCAAGCGCCGCGCTCCCGACACACAGGCGCCCAGGAGTCGCGCTCACGCTTAGGACCCCCTCACAGCCTTAGCCCCGTCGCAGTCCTTGGTGGCCCGCCCGCTGCCCTTCGTGGCCCCGCAAATGCATTCCGTTGTGTGCGCGCGACGCCATCGAAAGCGCGCAAGCGCGCTCGTTTGTGCTGCGTTGTGCGCGGGCGCAAATTTCGCGCCCGCGCCTGGCCCGCGCGCGGGCGCGCGAGCAGTGCGCCGTCAGCCCCCCGCTTTCTTGCGCCTCGCGGCGCGCGGCCCCGCGCGGAATGCCCGCGCGCGCGAGGGGGGGGGGGTGCGACTGCATGTGCGTGGCTGCGCGCGGTCCCACGAGAAAGGGCCACCGCGCGCACGGGGCAGCGTTGTTTATGCTAATGCTTGCATCGCGATGCGCGCCCCGTGCAGGCGCGCCGCGGGGATCGCGTCGGGGCGGATCGCGGCGCGCCTCGGGGTCGCGCGGTCTGTGGGCGTTGGTGCCTGCATCTCGCAGGCATCTGCGATTGCGCCCCGCCGTTGCGGGCGGCGCGCGCGCTTTCGCGCGCGCGTCGCGTCTCTGGACATGTGTGCCTCGCTCAAGACTGCAAGCCTCGATGGTTTGCCTAGCGACCCCTTGCCCAGGCGCCGCCCGGCGCGTCGCGGGTACGCGTGGGCGCCATGCTGCGCGCGACGCTCGCGGCGAAGCTCCGACCACGTCGGTGAGCTCGCCGGCGACATGGCCCTGCTTCGGAAGCGCGGCGTCGGAAGACAGGTTTCGTCTGCGCGAAATGTTCCAAGTGGTTGCCGCGGCACCTCGCCGGGGCGCTTCGCGACGCCGCTTTCGGAGGACTTGAAACGCTTGGCACAGGCGCGGGGCTTTCCCGCCACGCGCGCTGGCGTCGCGCCAATCTCCTCGCGCGAGGCAATGGGGGCGAAGGCGACGCCCAAGCGCGTCCTGTCGACGCTCAGCCAGTGGCACCTCGCGTGGAGCCGCTACGCGGTCGGTGCCCACGCCGCGGGCCAGCTGAGCTACGCCGCAGCCGCAGCCCATCGCGACGTCTGCGTGGCGGTGGGCCGCGGGCTGCCCGCGACACGCGGCGGGTGCAGCTCGCGGTCTAGTGCGGCCAGCATGCCCGCGCAGACTGGGCCGACCGTTCGCGCTCGGGCGACTCGTCCTTCGTGGCCCGTGCGCGTTGTTCTTGGTGTGTGTGTGTGTGTCATTGTGTGTGTGTGTGTGTGTGTGTGTGTGTGCGTGTGCGTGTGCGTGTGTGTGTGTGTGTGTGTGTGTGTGTGTGTGTGTGTGTGTGTGTGTGTGTGTGTGTGTGTGTGTGTGTGTGTGTGTGTGTGTGTGTGTGTGTGTGTGTGTGTGTGTGTGTGTGTGTGTGTGCGTGTGTGCGTGCTTCCGCGTCGCGCAGGCCCAGTCGGTCGCGCGCGGGCGGGTCGCGCGGCAAAGCGCTTGGATTCTGCTATCCGAGGTCGCGCCGAGGAGGCCTGCGACGCCGATGAAGCCGCGAACAAGGCGGCGCCGTCGGAGACGAGCGCCAAGGGCGGCACCAATGGAGCCCACAAGGGCGGAGTGAGCGCGGCGCAGCACTGGGGCAGCGGCCCCGGCGGGGGGGGCTCCTGGGACGAGGGCGGCTCTAGCAAGGGCGGCTCCAGCTGGAGCAAAGGGGCCGTGCGCTCGCGGTCCCAGTGGGGCGAGCTGCGGAAGCCAAGGGCGCCGCCGCGTCCCGTGAGGCGCAGGCCCCCAGTGTCGGCTTCGCGCGAGAAGCTCGAGGGGGCGCCTGCAGGCGGCGCGAGCGGCGGCGCTTGGCGCGCAACGCGACGTATCGCGGCGCGAGGCTGGGGCAGAGCAGCGCGGCGTCGTGCAATTATGCGCGGGCTGATTTCGGCCGACAGATCGGCTCGCTGCGCGCTTGGTTTCCGTGCTTCGGGGGCTGGGCATGGCCCGTGCTACCGCGAGCGCTCGCGGTCCGATTCGCGCCGAAATTGTGCGCGCGATTAAAGCGCACCCCGTCAGCCGGCAGTTCGGCTCGGGCGCCATTTCATCTTGCAGCGGCCGCTGCAGACGCGGCTTATTCCGCGCGCTCGCGTTCAGGGGCGTCGTTTAGCTTTTGCTGCGCGCCCGCGTTCGTGGCTGCTCTGGTCGCTGCGTCTGTTCGCAATGCGAGGGCGGCTGCCGCCGCCTCCGCCGGCGCCGCGTTCCAGGCGTGCACCTGTGCCGCCAGTCCCCCAGCGCGGCGGCGCTCACGGTCTCGCGGCGTGTCCTCGATGCAGGCCCCGCGCGCGTCGCGCGCTCCGCATTGTTGCTTGTCGCACTTCGCTTCGCAGGCGGCGATCGACTGGGCCGCTCGCGCGCGTCGCCAGGACGGCGTCGACGATGCGGGGGAACTACAGTTCGTCGGCGACGCGTGCCGTGGGCAACTCGCTTTCGGACCGGCCGTCGACGTTAGCGCAGACGTCTGGGCCGCAGTGGAACGGGTAAACGCGCGCCACTCTGCCGAGGTTAATGCCAAACGCGAGCGCTTCATCTGCGACATTGAAGCTGAGGCGCGGGCGCTGCGGGAGTCGGCCGCCGTGGCCCGGCGGCGCGTGGGGGCCGACGCAGGCGCGCGCAAGGTGGCGACTGGCGTCGACGGCCCGCTGATGGAAGCGCTCGCCGCCAGCGCTGATTGCCGGGGCGCCGCGCGCATCGAATTCCATCGCCGCGCCGCGCCAGCAGCGGGCCCGCTTCTGGTCTCGGGAAGCGGCGCGCCCGTGCGGCGACCCGACGCGCAGCTTATCTCAAGCGTGCTAGGGGGCGCAGCTCGAGCCAACCGCGCATTGCTGGCGCCCCTTCCAGAGGGCGCTCATTCGGCGACGTGGCTGCAGCAGTCTTTCAGAGAAGCGCGCGTGGCCCGGCCTGTCGCGGCTGAGCAGGCCGACCTCGGCGCAAACGTCTTGTCGCCGCGCTGCGGGGTCGCGCGGGCGCGGTCCAATGGCGACGCGCGCGTTCAGGCAGTGGGCGGTTTCACTCGCGCAAATGTGAACGGGCTCACCTCGGCAGGCGAAAAGTTTCGCCCCGAGCCCATCGACGCGCTGTATCGCGTGGCGAGGGGCGTGGCGCAGGGCACGCGCGAACGCGCCGTGTTCTCCAGGGCTGACGTCGACTCGGCCTTCCGTGGGCTGCCCGCCATGCCGATTCATCGCCGATTTCTGTTCTTCGTTTCCCTCGCGCAAGGCGTCGCCCATGTGGCGGGGCACCTGGCCATGCTCCTCGGCGCCGCGGCGTCCGCGCGCGCGGGCGAGGGTCGGCGCGCTCATCTCGCACTTTGTGCGCCGACTATTGTTCATTCCGATGCTGCGTTTCGTCGATGACCTCTTGGGGGCCGAGCGCGCGGCCTGCGCCGAGCGCGCGCCCGGGTGCGTCGTGCGGCTCGCGCGCTGCATCCTCGAACCTTCTGCGATCGCGGCGGACGAGGTCGCCGCGGGCATGCCGCTTGTCGTCCGGGGCCTTCAGGCCCGCGCAGATCACGGCGGTTTCCCGTGCCGCCCTTCGCCTGACAAGGTCGAGAAGTGGCGCGGTCGCATTGGCGACGCGCTCCCCTCGGGCGTCTCGCGGCCAGGGGGCGCTGCGAAGCTTGCGGGCGCCCTGGCGTGGGCGCGCGCGGGCATGTCCCATCGCATAGGGCGCGCGCTCGTCCGGCCCTTGCTCGCCCACTCAAAGCAGCGCGGCGCGGTGGTGTCGCAGCAGCGCTCGAATGGTGGGCAGATGTCTTAGCGCTGGATCTCTGCGAGACTCGTGTCTGGGCACCAGACCGGCGCGACGCGGCGCAGCTTGTTGTCGACGCGCGCAGCGCGCCGCCCCGCGTCGCGGCTGTGCTCTTCCTCGACGGGCAGGCTTCCTATTCCGATTCCCCCCCCCGAGCGCGTCCTGCGCCGTTTCGAGAAAAGGGGCGATGCGCAAATTATGTCCCTCGAGCTTCTGGCGATCGCGTTTGGCCTTTCCACGTTCAGCGACGCGCTCGCGGGCGGGCGCGTGCGCCTCTGAGCTGGCGACGTCGGTGCCGAGGCCGCCGCGCGGAAAGTAGGCGCCTCCAAAGAGTGGGGCAATGCGTGTCTCATCAAGTCGTCATGGCTGCAGGCGGCGCAATGGCGCGTCTCGCTGCGCGTCGACCGCGCCCCCTCTCGAAACGGGGGCAGCACTGGCTCCTTTGCGAGATCGGCGCTTTTTGCGTTCAGCCGCGCGCCCTAGCGAAACATTCTGGAAACCCGAGGCCTGGGCGCCCCCATCGGCAGCGCGGGCGCCGCTGCGCCGCGCGCGAGCAGCTGTCGGCCGACGGCTTGGCCTGCGCGCCAAATCGCCCCGCGTCGGGAAGCGCGTTGGATGGCAGTATTATTCGTTTCCCTGTTGCGTCCGCGAAGGTCGCGCGTAGCGCATTCGCTCCGCGTGCGGTCGGCAAACGAAGGCTCGGCGGCAGAAGGCCTGCTTGGCGCGCGCCGCCCGTCGGATCGGCAACGGCCGGGCGCGCCGCTTCCGCGCGAGTCTTCCTGGAGAGAGCCGCCGGCCAAGGCGGGCGCGAGGCTGCTCGGTTCAAAGCAATCGCGGAAGCGCTCGCCGCGGAAAGCGCGTCGCGCCCGTCGGTTCGCGTTCGCGCGCGAGGCTCTGGCGCTGTTATGGCGCGAGCTGCCGCCGTCCGCCGACGGGTTGCTCGCGTGGTCGCCTCTAATTCGCTCCGATCAGACCTTTTCAAACTATGTCTCGCGCGCCAAGCTGGCTTGTCGGAGCCTGCGGGGCCCCGGGCCGCCCTAGATGAGTTCGGGGGTGGGTCGGGTCCGACGAGGGGAGGAGGGGGGTCAAATTGCCGGTTTGGGGGTCCGGGGGAGAGGCTTATAGGGGGGGAACAATCTCACGCGCCTAGAGACCCACAAGGGGTCGGCGGATTTCCTATTTGATCCCCCCCCTGATTTTCCTCCAGATCTTCCCCGGATCTTTCTAGATCTTCCCCGGATTTTCCTCCGCATCTCCCTCCAGATCTCCCTCCAGATTTTCCCCGGATCTTCCTCCAGATCTTCCCCGGATGTTCTTAGATCATCCCTAGATCTCCCCCCAGATCTTCACCGAGGTCTCTCTTCCAGATGTTCCTCCAGATCTTCCCCCAGATCTTCTTCCAAATGTTCCCCCAGATCTGCCACCAGATCTTCGCCCAGATCTTCCCCCAGATCTTCACCCAGATCTTCGCCCAGATCTTTTCCAAGATATCTCCTCTAGATCCTCCGCCAGATATTTCTCCAGATCTTCCCGCAGATCTCCCCCAGATCTTTTCCACGTCTTCCCCCAGATCTTTCTCCAGATATTCGCCCAAATCTTCCTCGAGGTAATTCCCACTTCTTCCCCCAGATCATCCCCCAGATCTTCCCCGAGATCTTCCCCCAGATGTTCACAGAGATATTCCTCCATATCTTCCCCCAGATCTTTCTCCAGAGCTTCCTGCAGTTCTTGCCCCCGCCCAGAGTTTCCCCGAGATCTCTCGTCCAGATCTTCCCTTAGATCTCTCCTCCGGATCATCCTTTAGATCTGCCCTCAGCTCTTCGCCCAGATCTCCCCCAGATCATCGCCCAGATCTTCGCCCAGATCTTTCCCAACATGTCTCCTCCAGATCCTCAACCAGATATTTCCCCAGATCTTCCCCCAAATCATCCCCCAAATCTTTTCCAGATCTTCACCCAGATCTTCACCCAGATCATCCTCGAGATCTTCCTCGAAATCTCTCCTCCAGATGTGTCTCCAGATATTCCTCCAGATCTTTTCCAAATCTCCCCCTTGATCTTCACCCAGATATTTCCCGAGATCTCTCCTCCAGATTTTTCCTCCGGTTTTGTTCCCCCAAATCTTCCACCAAAATTTCCCCCCAGATTTTCTCCATATCTCCCCCCAGATATCCACCAGATCTTCCCCGAGATCTCCCCTCCAGATTTTCCTCCAGATTTTTCTCCAGATCTTCCTCCAGATATTTCCCCAGCTCTTCACCCAGATCTCCCCCTAGATCTTCACCCAAATCTTCACCCAGATCTTTACCAGGGTTATCCTCGAGAGCCCTCCTCTAGATCTCCCCCCAGATCTTTACCGAGATCTCTCCTCCAGATCTTCCTCCAGATCTTCCCCCCGATCTTCTCCAAATGTTTCCCCAGATCTTCACCGGGATCTTCACCGGGGTCTTCCTCGATATCTCTCCTCTACTTTAGATATTCCCCAGACCTTTCTCCAGGTCTTCCTTCAGATTACCCGCCGGTCTTCGTCCAGATCCCCCGCCACATGTTTCTCCACATGTTCCTGCATGTCGTGTGTCTCACATTGTTGCAGAGCCCCCGGCCCCGCAATCGACATCATCACCGGCGCAATCTTTATCAAAACCACCAACACTGGCGCCGCACTGCGCTAAGAAACTGTGCGCTTCAAAGCTGGCTCTCGCAAGAGGGCGAAGAAATTCAGGGAAGCTGGATCTCAATTTCTTACTGGAGGATTTCTTAGCATAAGTTTTGAATGTATGCCCTTCGTGGCCCCGTTGCAGCCCTTCGTGCTCCCTTCGCTGCCCTTCGTGGCCCCGTTGCACCCCTTCATTGCTCTCTCGCTGCCTTTCGTGGCCCTTTGCAACCTTTCGTGGCCCCCTCACTGCCCTTCGTGGCCCCGTAAATGTATGCCCTTCGTGGCCCCCGCTCGTTCGCGCCCGTCGCGGCCCCATATGCATGCGTTTCGTGGCCCCGTTGCAGCCTTTCGTGGCCCCATCGCTGCCCTCAGTGGCCCCGTCCTTGCCCTCTGCGCCCCAATCTACGTATGTCCTTCGTGGCCCCCGCTCGTTCGCGCCCGTCGTGGCCCCATATGCATGCCCTTCGTGGCCGCGCTGTCGCTCGTTGTGGCCCCATCGCTGCACTTCGTGGCCCCGTTGCTACCCTCAGTGGCCCCGTCGTTGCCCTCTGTGGCCCCGCATTATCTGCCCTTCGTGGCCCCCCGCTCGTTCGCGCCCTTCGTGGCCCCATACGCATGCCCTTCGTGGCCCCGCTGTCGCCCCTCGTGGCCGCCTTCCTGCCCTTCATTGCCCCGCTTTCGCTCTCGCTCTCGCTCTTGCTCTCGCTTTCGCTCGTCGTCTTTAGTCCCCTGTCCGTCCTTCTTGGGGTCGGGCTGCCGCCGGCCAGCGCTGCCGCTGGCCATGCCGACGGTCCGCGGCCGCCCCGCCGCTTGCCGGGGCCCGACCTGCAGGGAAGAAAGATATACCCCCCCAAAGAGGTGCGATCGAAGACGAAGAGGGCGTTTATCGAGGATTTCGGAAGTACACCATGAATGAAATTCGAGCAGATACGAGCGAACAGTCTTAACATGATGATTGTTGTTGTTGTTGTTGATGATGTTGATGTTTTTGTTTTTGTTGTTGTTTCTGTTGAGTTCTCATTTTCAAAGAAGAAGTGTTATTGATCCCCCCTGTCTGGTCACCGAGGTATTTTTTTCAATTGAAGTGCTCCTCCCGGGGCTCGCACCCGGCTTTTTACAAGGGACAGCTGGGCGTCACCAAACTGCGCTTCGGGTCCCCGGTTTACAACAACGACGGCTCCCGCCTGATATTTCCCCTACCGTTTACTCCGAAATTGCGTTCTGGCGCGGGACGTTTTCGCAATTTATGCAGGAAGCGCGCTCTCGCGTGGAATATCAATTTACTTGAACGCCGCGCCCTCGACACACAGGAATCACGCTCTCGTTGTGGCCTGTCTCGCTGTTGACTTGGGAATCACGCTGTCGCTCGAGACTTCTCGCGATTCATGCAGGACTGGCTGCCCGACCTGGCCGCCTGGACCCGCCTTCCCGCCGACCCGCCTGGTAGGGTCAGCCCGCCCGATTTGCCCGTCTGGTTCCACCACGTGTTTTCTGTTTCTAGCCCTCGTACTGCTAATTTCTAGCGTGCTCCATCCTTATCCGTCCCCCTTCCATCCATCCGTCCTTTCTCCCGCGTTTTGAGGGGCTGCGCTGAATGCGCATGGCAGGTCTGGAACATATGCCCCAAAAGGGGTACGATCGAAGACGAAGGGGGCGGGTACCGAGACCTTGGGATATACATATTGGATGGCACGCGGGCAGATAGGAGCGATGAGTGTTAAATAGAAATCGTAGTAGTAGTAGTAGTAGTAGTAGTAGTAGTAGTAGTAGTAGTAGCAGCAGTAGTAGTAGTAGTAGTAGTAGTAGTAGTAGTAGTAGTAGTAGTAGTAGTAGTAGTGTAGTAGTACTGGTAGTACTGGTAGTACTGGTAGTAGTAGTAGTAGTAGTAGTAGTAGTAGTAGTAGTAGTAGTAGTAGTAGTAGTAGTCGTAGTCGTAGTAGTAGTAGTAGTAGTAGTAGTAGTAGTAGTAGTAGTAGTAGTAGTAGTAGTCGTAGTCGTAGTCGTAGTCGTAGTCGTAGTCGTAGTCGTAGTAGTAGTAGTAGTAGTAGTCGTAGTCGTAGTCGTAGTCGTAGTCGTAGTCGTAGTCGTAGTCGTAGTCGTAGTCGTAGTCGTAGTCGTAGTCGTAGTCGTAGTCGTAGTCGTAGTCGTAGTCGTAGTCGTAGTCGTAGTAGTAGTAGTAGTAGTAGTAGGAGGAGGAGGAGGAGGAGGAGTAGTAGTAGTCGTAGTAGTAGTAGTAGTAGTAGTAGTAGTAGTAGTAGTAGTAGAAGTAGTGTAGTAGTAGTGGTAGTAGTAGTAGTAGTAGTAGTCGTAATAATACTATTACTAGCAGTGGTAGTAGCAGTAGTAGTAGTAGTAGTCGTAGTAGTAGTAGTAGTAGTAGTAGTAGTCGTAGTAGTGGTGATCGTAGTAGTAGTAATAATAGTAGTAGTAGTAGTAGTAATCGTCGTAGTCGTAGTAGTAGTAGTAGTAGTAGTAGTAGTAGTAGTAGTAGTAGTAGTAGTAGTAGTAGTATTAGTAGTCGTCGTAGTAGTACTAGTAGTAGTTGTTGTTGTTGTGTTGTTGTTGTTGTTATTGTTGTTGCTACTGTTGTTGTTGCTCTTGCTCTGTTTCTGAAGTTGCTGTTTTGTTGTCGCTGTTGTTTTTTTGTTGGTCCTCGAATGTTTTTGTCTGTGCTTTGCGGTTTGTTGTTTGTGGTTGTCCCGCGACCCACCCGTCACCCTTCCGCGACTCACCCGCGACCCACCCGCGACCCAGTCGCAGCCCACTGGCGACCCACCACTCGACCCGCCCGCGACCCACCCGCGACCCACCCGCGACCCACCCGCGACCTATCGCGACCCAGCCCGCGACCCACCCGCGACCCACCCGCGACCCACCTGCGAGCAACCCCGCGATCCACCCACATTGCTTAGGCGAAAAAATCGTAGTCTGCGGCGAGCTCGTTGTACAATTTGTAAAATTTAGCGCCTGCGGCGGGCTTCTTCGGAGCCTCGCAGACTGCCGATCTTTCCGCCGCCACCTCACTCTTATCCGCAACTGCGGGGTGTTACTGTTTTTGCATTTGTTTTGAAGTTTCTGGCGATGGCCCGGGTTATTGGGCCCGCCTGCCCGCCCCACCATCCCGCCTGGATAACCTGACCTTGCCGGTTGCACGGGTCCAAAGGGGGCACGCAGTGTTGGCGCTCCAAACAAAAAGGCTGCCCCCCTCCCCCCAAAGGATAGCCCGGGTTGTCGCCGACAAATATGGAACGACCCCACGCCGCTGCTGCCTTCCCGGCGCGCGCGGAGGATCCGGGGCCCTGCCCGCTGGTGGAGGTGCTCCTGCGCGGCCCACCCGACCCAGCATTGCACGAGGCCCCGCCCCTTGCGCCTCGGGGCTCTCTCTCTCTCGTGTGTGTGTGTGTGTGCTTGAGCCCTTTCGCTGGTGCAGTCAACTCTGCCTCGCCGCCGACGAAAAAAAAATGTGTGTGTGTGTGTGTGCGTGTGTGTGTGTGTGTGTGTGTGTGTGTGCGATTCTTGAGGGCCTGGCTGCGTCCGCGCGCTTAGTATTTTTACTTCCTCCGCCTCGTCGCTGCGCGCGAGGCCCCGTGTACGCATTATGGTAGGCGCTGCGGAATCCAGGGCGATGCTTGAGGGCTCGGCCGCGGCCCGGCTGCGGCCTGGCTGCGTCCCTGCCGTCGGCGCTGCTGGCCGCCGCCAGCGCCGGCGCCGGCGCCGAGGCGGGGGAAGTGGTTTGGACCCCCCCCCTTGGGCTGCCTCTTGTCATCGTCGTTGCGTCCCCGCCGTCGGTGCTGCTGGCGGCCGCCAGCGCCGGCGCCGCGGGGGGGGGGGCGGGGAGAAGGAAGGTTTGGACCCCCCCCACCTTTGGGCGGGGGGGGGGGTTCGGGAGGGGGAGGGTTAGGGGGGAGGTTCGAAACGCGCCGCCGAATGTTCCCAAGGCAAGCGCCCGTGAAACGCGCTCTCGCAGTTCTTGGGATCGCCCCAGAAACTGATAAGGAGTTGAAGCTCTGTTATATCCAAGGTCGTAGAATCTGTTATTGGTTGTCAGCTGGGAAGGAGTGCGCGCGATGGGCTATGACTCAGGCGCGGACGTGTCGGAGATGGCTTGGCGCGGCTCGGCCTTCAGGGGCAGACTGCGAGCGGTGCGCTTGGATAGTGAAAGGCAGCGCGAGATGGCGAGAATCAGCAGCGCGCCGACAAGACGCCCGAAGAAGGAAGAGCACGATCGGCCACGCGCGCGGTCCGTCGGTCGGGCACGTCTCACGGTCGGATCGCATCTGTGCACGTGGGAGGGAGCACTCCTGACACGCGTCCTGGATGACGTGGTGAGCGTGGGCACCACAGGGATCCTGGTCGAACGCTGCTGCTCTACGGGCGTCCACTGCACAGACGCAATGGGGACAATCGCCAACGCCTTGAGTAGCGTGACGGCCTGGAGAGGCCCGATGCTATCAGGTGATAGGCGGCAAGCAGAGGACCTGGGTCCATACAGACCCCGTTCGAGTTGCTAACAGCAAAGGCGCACATATAATGCATTGCGAGCAGTGTGCTACACTGCGAAGGGCCAGGCAAATTCGAGACACATCATATATATATATATATATGTATATATAGATATATAGGTGTGTGTGTGTGTGTGTGTTTGTATACATATGTCGCTTTCTACTGGCCTTCACACCTCCTTCTCACTGGTCGCCTGCCGCCTTGCTCGCTGGGTGCCTTGTTCCTCGTCCACGTCCGTTCGGGCTGCACTGCGCTTCCGCTTGTCGTCCATCGCTGTGCTGGCACTTTCGTATTCTCGTCCCCCCCCCGCTGCCCATGTCTGGGGATGCGGGCAGCACGGGTGATCCATGGCTGGATCCCTGCTACATTTTTTGAGGGACCAGCCGCGCGCGCTCTTTTTTTTGTTGTTTTTTTGTTTCTCTCTCTCTCTCTATCGTTTTTTTTTTTTTTTTTTTTTTTTTTTTTTTTTTTTTTTTTTTTCTCTCTCTCTCTCTCTCTCTTTCTCGGCTTGACATGCTTCGCCTCGTCGCTGCGTGCGGGGCCGCGGCGCCAAACGTGTGTGTGTGTGTGTGTGTGTGTGTGGGCTAGAATTGGCCCTGGCCCATGCCATCGGCGAGCAACAGGCGACCACCACCGTCCGGGCTGAGGGAACCGCCTCAAAAGGGGTCGGCGCGAGGGGGGCGGCCTCCTGAGGAGGTGGGGGGGCCTTCTCAGAAGGCCCTCTTGCGGGCTTGTGCGAAGACTTCTCGGGAACTTCCGGGCCCGTCTAAGAAGGCCCCCGCCCTCTAAGAACCCGTCGTTCGAGGAGCTGGGGAAGGCCGTCGATGGGAGAATCTCATGTTAGACGAACACAGTTGGAGAGAGCACGTGAATGCGGCATGCGCGCCGTAACGGGCTGGCTGTGGCGCGCTGGCGCTTTCCTCCCCCTCTCGCGTTTCCTCGGTCGTCCCCCCTCGTCGTTCGTCCCTCCCTCGCTCGCTCCGCCTCGCCTCCCGTCCCCGCTCGTCGCGCGTCCCTCCCTCCCTGCGTGCGTCCTTCCTTCTCTGATATGTCTGAATTCATCATGTAGCGCCTGTCGACGCGCCTCTGGGCGTACGGCTTCTATTCTGTTCTGCTCTGTTCTCTAAGAACCCCCCCCCTGCCTTTTCGGAATGCCCTCCCCCCTCCTCTCGCGCCACCCTTTCTTGGGGCGCTTCGAAGCGTGGGAACCGCCCCACGGCGCCCCCGTGGGGCCGACCCTGACCCGCCAGCAGTAACGAACGACTTGCGCGCGGCGCCCGCTGTCGAGCGCCGCGCGCAGGTCGTCACTGTTGGGTGATCGGGGCATTCCAGTCCTCGCCAGGGGTGGCCTCCTCCTCCTCCTCCTCCTCCTCCTCCTCTTTCCGTGCTCTTCCTGGAGTCTCTCGGCCGGAGCTCCCGGCGCACTGGCGCATCCGTAGGGAGGTCTCCCTCGAGGGAGGCGGTCGGGGCACTCGTAGGGGGGGTGGGTGCCAGGGGTGGCTCCCTCCTGCGGGGGCGTTCCAGTCAGGGCCCTGCGGCTTCGGGCGCGTGTCGCCTCGGGCGGAGGCCCGCGGAAAAGCGGCCAGAGCTTTCTGGAAGCGACACGGCGGCGGGTCCGCTGACGGACGCGGGCGGAAATCTGGCCTGGGGCTGGGGCACGAAGATACCCACCTGCCTTTGCTCGCCCTTCGTCGGGCTTCTGGTTTAGCATCGTGCCTATTCCAGCGCCGTCCACACGGTAGTTTAGAGCCCCTCACTAGACCTCCTGCGCCGACGGATCATTGGGGGTAGTGCGCGTGTGTGTGAACATTTGGCCGAAGGTCTTAGCCGCCAGGCAACGGGGTGCAGCGCGTACGGGGCTCAGCCAGAGCGCTTGATCCTGCAGGATCCTGCGTAGCCGGATTTTGGCCGAGTGTAGTTGTGGAGCCGCTCGTGGCCCGGGAGGCCGCCGTACATGATGCTGAAGCTGGTCTGTGAAGACCCCCACAGAGTTGCAGCGCAGATTTTCTCAATTGGCTGAGCTGGGTGTGCGCTGAGCCGGGTTAGTCCACGCCCGAAGGCGGCGGAAGTAAAAGCGAGACGTGGACGTGATTGGATTCAGGGTCTTCGGACCGTGTTGGACAGCTCAAAGTCACATCAGTTGAATGTAGCGTGCGAGTTTTCGATGCAGCATGCCTTCGGGTCATTGCGTTGAGTCATCGCCATCATCATCATCATCATCATCATCATCATCATCATCATCATCATCATCATCATCATCATCATCATCATCAGTATCACCATCACCATCACCATCACTATCACCATCACCATCACCATCACCATCACCATCATTACCATCATTACCATCATTGCCATCATTGCCTTCATTGCCATCATTGTCATAATTGCCATCATTGCCATCATTACCATCATCACCATCATCATCATCACCATCATCACCATCATCATCAACATCATCCTCATCATCCTCATCATTTTCACATCATAACCATCAACATCCGCAGCCAGTTTGGCGTCATATTTGACATCTCAAGTTGTTTCGCGTCCGTAGGCAATTTGTCCAGATGGCGTTCATGTGTCCTGCGATGGGGCTGGCCCTTCTTGGCCACCTTACTATCTTCATCGCGCAAGCCTCAGCTTCATCCCACACTCGAAGCTCGTTGGCCTGGATTCTGGGCGGCATTGACGAAGACTGTGACTCGGCGTGTGCGCAGTCAGGCCGCCAGTGTGACGAGAAGGCTTGGCCCACCACGTTCGCTGAGTGGAAGGCAGTGGCGGCACTCACGCAGGGACTGAACTGCACATCGCATTCGCGCGGCACGTGGGACCACAACCCAGCGCTGTGCACAGAGGTCGGTTACTGCGACGGAATGTGCTTCTGGGAGGGCGCGGGAGCCCGGTGTGGCGGAGGCACCCGGCAGTTTCCTTCTCTCATTGCCCGGCGCATTTGCCCGTGCCGAGCGGCAGGGGAAAGCCAGCAGGCCGCCGGGGTGTCTCCTGCAGTGGCGGCGGCGCAGGCCGGGAGTGTCCAGCTGCCGCTCCCGAGGACTCCTGTACTGGCCGCAGTGGCCGATGCAAGCATCGGAGGGCGCTAATATTGCAATCGAGAAGAGCATAGTACGAATGATAAACATTTGTGTTCACCAGTGTGGAACCCAACTAGTGCGTTTCTAGCAATAAGTGTTGAGTGTTGTGATCTACGTGGTATAATATCCACCTGCCTGAGGCAAGCCCCGCCACCGCGCCTGTGGAACAGCGTAGAAGGAAGGAGGCTGAGCGTAGTAGCAGCGCAATTCCGACGAGTAGTTTGCATTGGGGCCGGTTGTGATCCCGACTTCGTCTTTGTTCGCGCGGTAGGGAGGAGGAGGAGGAGGAGGAGGAGGAGGAGGAGGAGGAGGAGGAGGAGGAGGAGGAGGAGGAAAACATGTTGAGGAGGAGGAGGATACGGCTTCTTGGGGCCTTCTTGGGGCATCCTAGGGGCCTCCTCGGAGCTTCCTGAAAGCTTCTTGGGGGCCTCTTCGGGGCCTCTTGGGGCTCCTTGGGCTGTTTTAGGGGGGGGACTCATGGCCGGTCTGACGCCAGTGAAAAGTAAGAGTACAGGGCTTGTCCATGAGGAAATGAGCTAAGAACCCTACTCTTAGGGTAACGTCGGCGACGTATCGAGGTATCCCATAACTCATCCCCTGATGGCCCTCTAGCTCCCTAGCCCAACAGCCCACTAGCCCTCTAGCCCTTTAGCCCCCTAGCCCTATTGCCCCATGGCCCCATAGCCCTATAGCCCTATAGCCCCACAGCCCCAACAAAGATTCTGATTGGGGTTTCTATCCGGTATCATGCAATCTATGTGGTGCAATAGATGGTGCAATCTAGGTTTTGCAAGCAAGCGAGGCAAAACAACGCAGAGCAATGTATGTTGTGCAATCTAACGGCGTCGACGGCGGCGACGGGACGGCGACGGCGACTACATAGCCGCCATACCAACGCACAGGCCCAGACGACGGGCGGCGACGAGGCGGAGACGGGCGGCAACGGCGACTACATAGTGGCCAAACCGACGCACAGGCCCATCTCTTTCGAGAAAAAGTAAGACCCCCAGGTGCACTGTTCTGGGAATCAGAAAACAATAAGCATGATAATAATACGAAACATGCGGATAGGAGAACTGAAACATATGAATAATGATAAGAATAATAATGAGAATAATAATAAGAAGAATCAGTGAAGTACATGAACAGAGACTTTCGAAGGTCAGCGCGTTTTTTTTATCTGCGCTGGGCCCCTGTGTCGGCGCCTCCAGCACCGCTCTTGGCGCGCTCCGCGCGCCAGGGAGGGGGATGTAGCGACTTTCCAAGACATCCGCGCGACATCCGAGGGTTTCTGTTTGCGCCATGCTTCTTGCTCTACAGTGGAGGCCCATGCCAAGACACAGCCTCCAGGGTGCCCTCGGTTCCTTTGTCTACGATGGTCTTGCGATGGAAAGCGTGTCGTTCCCGCACCCAAAATCAATGGACGTCCTGGGGTCTCAGGGTTGGGCTTCTTGTGGAAGGTTTCTTGCGGTCGGGCCCCCACTGTACATGCACCGGCCCCGATCTTGGCCAGGCTGGTGTCGTGCGTGCTTTCTTGGTGAGGGCAGGAAAAACAACGGCCGTGCACGCCGGTCCCGGGCCCAGGCTGGGGCAGGCGCGGGTCGGTGCGGGTGTGTAGTCCGAAATTGGGATTCCCAGTCGGCCCGCACAGAGTGTATGAGCGACTTTCCCAAGGGTGCCCTTTCATCCTTACCTCCTCGGCCCATCCTTGGCCACTTTCGTTGGCCGCTCTCCGCTCGAAAGGCTTCGAAATGGGCGTCCAAGGCTCTTGCATCCTTATCGTGCATCCTTATGATATGGGTCGACTGTACCCAGATCGAAGAAGAACAAAAACGGCATACACATAAACTTTTTGAGCTCCGCGCGGATTTCTTGGATCTGCGCCGGACCTGCGCTGGATCCCCCTCCCTGGCGCGCGGAGCGTCAGGGGCGGTGCTGCAGGCGCCGCCAGGGGGCTCCAGCGCACATCCAAGACATCCGCGCGGAGCTCCGGAAATGTATGTTTATGGAGTTTTTGTTCGTCTTCTGCCATGCCCACCGCCATTGAAACCGAGCTTCCTGGAAGTCGGGAGGCGGTGGACGTGGATATCTTGGGACCCAGTGCCCCTCACCGCAAATAACAAAAAGCCCGGCCTCGCATAGTTGGCGCCCTCCGAGAGCACGGAAGATTCTGGCTGCCGCGCGCGGGCAACGGCACCGCTGCTGCCGGCTCCCGCCCCGCCGCCCGAAAGGCTCGATCATGCGTAAGAGTTCGGGAGGATCGAATCGCAGACGAGGGCGAGTTCAGACAACGGAAGCTGGCCTTCGGGGTGGGCCCCTCGTCGCCACGGCTGGATGCGGCTCGGGCAGCTGGTGCGCTTGGATCCCGGGAGGGGTCCTGTGACCGACTTTGAGGTGCCGTTGTCTCCATTCGCCCCGCATCGAGACAGGGGTGCAGAGGAGACCCATGCCAAGAAACACCCTGCTTGCCTCCAGGGCGCCCTGGGATTCTTGGGTGTCGATGGTTTTGCGATGGAAGGCGTGACGTACCCACACTCCCCAAAAAATTGACGTATTGGGGTCTCAGGGTTGGGCTTCTTGTGCAAGGTTTCTTGTGGTCGGGCTCCTACTGTGCGGTAGGCTCGTGTCGCGCCGGCGCGGCGGCGACCCTGCCGCTGGCATTCAAGTGTTGAGCGCCGCCAGCGGCCCAGAGGCAACCAAGATGGAAGGACGTGGCGACCGAAGAGCCGCCGATCGTTCCAGGGTGGAACGATCCACTCTGGGCCTCCCAAATGGGGTCCGAGAAGATGGGGTCGGAGGATCGCCCCGCATCGCAGATGCATCGGCGATGCGGCTCGATGTGGAGCCCAGTGCGACGTCGGCGATGCATCGGCGATGCATCGCCGACGTCGCCGACGCATCGCCGATGCATCGACGATGCATTGGCGATGCATCGGCGATGCGGCGCGATCCTCCGACTACATCTACTCGGACCCCATCCAGGAGGCCTCTGTCCACGCGGTATCAGAAACCAACGCCAGAGTCGTCACGACACGAGCCTTCCGTGCTGAAACAAGGGGCATGAACACGAACAGCAGTTCTTTCGGTAGCAACTCATGGGAGCCTGGTATACCCTCTTAATTCTGTCTTTAGCATCGACTAGCGTCGATTAGCGTCTGAGAGTCTGTGAGCGTCGATTTAGCGTCGATCAGCGTCGATTTAGCGTCGATTTGCAAGAGCCGACAAGATCGTCTGGGAGTCTCCTATGAGTTGCCACCGAATGCCGATCTTTCAAGGTCGAACGATCCACGCGGTATCAGAAACCAGCGTTGGGGTCGCCACGGCACGAACCTGCCGCGCGGAAAAAAGGGGTGTAGAGACGAATGGCATTGCTTGTCTAACCTGGACCAGGTTCGCCGTCGGCGTCGCCGCGGGCGTGGCCCATCTGAAGCGGAAGTCGCCTGCCCAACGGCGGCCGCTGTCAGTTTTGGACAACATTTGGGCATCGTGCCCACTTCTTCCGTTCCCATTGCGGGCGTGTCAGAGAGTGACTTTTCGCCAGGTGGGTTTTGATGTGCGTCTTCCAGGCGGTGTGGGGGATCCGGACCCGAGCACGCATGCGCATGCGGCCACCTGAGCGACGCAACGAAAATGGGTTCGACTACGCGGACATCCGCGCGTAAGCTGCCCACGAACGGTCGTGCGTAAGCTTCCTCGTTTCCAATGTGGCGTTCCGCGCTGGCGGCCTGCGCAAGCCACCGCGCAAGGTCGCTGTGCCATCTCGCGTCAGGCCCGTTTCTCTTTGCCGCTCACCCGTCGCTTCGTACGCAGCAATCGGCAAGCCTCTCACCAGAGGCCCATCCGTGCCTGGGGTCGCATGTTGCGTGCAGCCAGAAGGCGGGACCCCGCCTCGGAGCCGCCGGGGGAGGCGCAGTCGTGGGCGGCGTCCGCAGCGCGCCTCCTGGGCGCGGCGGCTGCCAGGAGCGTGAATGCTGGCCGGTCCGCGCAGGGGTGAGCGCGCTTCGCGGTCTGACCCTCTCTGCACGCCGCGCCCTCAGAGGGCAGCAGGGCATGTACATACGTCGGCGACTACAATCGGGGACACGCAAGACTCGAGTATGCCAGAACTCGGGTTTGCCGACGCTTCTTGAAGAGCGCGCCTTGATTTTTTTCGGTATAGTTTTAAGTTTTCGTCGGATTTTTTCAGCGGGAGTTCGCGTCGAGCTTCAGACTGCGTCTCGTCATTCTCACGATGGCGCCGTCAGGCCAACCCGAGTCCTCCGGACCTGAGTCTTACGTATCCCCGATCAGAGGACAGCAGCACATGTGCATGTGTCCGCGACTGCAAATGATGTGGTTACGCCAGGCTGTGGTCTGCGATCCTCGTCGTTGGGGCTTTGGGGGCACCACGTTCCCCTCGTTGGGCCTTCTCGGGGCGCGGCGGAGAACTCTGCCGAGGTCCTTGTCCGCCCCATAGGGTCCAGGATGCACACCGCACCTTTTGCAAACCGCACCCTTCGGAGTCGCCGAATAGGTCGAAGATAGACAATCATTTCTCGGAGGTCTGCGCGGATTGCTTGGATTGGCGCTGGGCCCCCCTGGTGGCGCCTCTGGCGCCGATCCAAGAAACCCGGGCGGACTTGCGAGAAGTTTTGTTTATGTTGTTTTTTGTTTCTCTGATATGCGCTCGTTCTTGCCAGCATCGTCGCCAGCACCGTCGCCAGCGACTGCGGAGGTCCCCAAGCTGGCGCCTACGCCAGCACCACCACAAGTGCAGTCGCTGCGCCGTCGTGGATGGGATGTGCGTCTGGAGGGCTCTCCCCCTCTTCCACCCGGCCTCAGTGGGGACATGTCAACCGCGTTCGCATGGGGTCGCGCCGCCGGCTTCACAAAAAAGCATGTGCGCGCTCAGTTTTTCCGCACCTCTGCGTTGGAAAGCGGTCGCCCGTGCACTCGTGGTCGCGGAGGGGGGTGCACCTGCACGCGTTTCGGTCTGCTCACGCTGGATCTCGCAGGGTACACTCGAGGATTGCCATCATAGGCATGAGCTTTTGGAGGTCCGTGCGGATGTCTCGGGCCGGCGCTGGACCCACCGACCCAACCAATCCTGCTCGGACCTTCCGACGTTAACTTTGATGCAGATCTAGTGGGCTCTGGCCCCCACTCCCACCGTGCATGGGTGCATGGGTCATGGGTCATAGGTTTCTTTTGTCCTTCGGAATCCCATCGGCAAAACCTCTCGGGGTCATCAAGATGCCTCTTGGAGGCTTCTTGGAGGACACTTGGGGGGCTTCTTGGGGGCTCCTCAGGGGGCCTCTTGGGGCCTCTTTGGGGCCCTCTGGCATCCGACGCAATGCTTTCTGCTCCGTATGGAGTCCCTCCGCTGACGCCGCACCCGCGCCGGCGCCGCCGCCGCCGCCGTCGTCGTCGTCATCGTCGCCGCCGTCGTCGTCATCGTCGTCGTCGTCGTCGTCGTTGTCGTCGTCGTTGTCGTCGTCGTCGACGTCGTCGTCGTCGTCTCGCGCCGTTTCTCGACGGCCCCTGGGTCCCGGCGAAGGGGATCGCAAGCGGAGCATAATCCGTGCGGACGGTGAGCGCATCTCGTCTCTGTCGTCGTCGTCGTCGCCGTCGCCGTCGCCGTCTCCGTCGCCATCTCTGTCGCCATCTCCGTCGTTGTCGCCGTCGTCGTCGTCGTCGTCGCCGTCGTCGTCGTCGTCGTCGTCGTCGTCGTCGTCGGCGTCGGCGTGGGCGTCGGGTTCGGCGTCGGCGGCGGCGGCGGCGTCAGCGTCGTCGTCGTCGTCGGCGTCAGCGTCGTCGTCGTCGTCGTCGCCGTCGTCGCCGTCTCCGCTGCCATCTCCGTCGTCATCGTCGTCATCATCGTCTCGTCGTCGTCGTCACCGTCGTCGTTGTCGTCGTCGTCGTCGTCGTAATCGGCGTCGTCTTCGTCGGCGTCGTCGTCGGCGTCGGTGTCGGCGTCGGCGTCGGCGTCGGTGGCGGCGTCGGCGTCGGCGTCGGCGTCGTCGTCGGCGTCGGCCCCCGTCGCGGTCGTCGTTGTCGTCGTCGTCGTCGGTTCTTGTGTCCGCGTCGGCGTCCGCTGCATCGCCGTGGTCGTGGTGCGTGGTGCTCTGCTCTGGACTTGTTTCCATTGTGCAGTGACCACCGCCTCCCCCCCTGGCTATTCTCAGTGTGCCCCCTACTTCTCTTGCTGTTCCTTACCGGCCTCCTGCTCCCCCCTTCTCTTCGCTCTTCTCCCCCCTCTCTCTTGTTGCTCCTCCGCCTTCCCTTTCCTCCGGTGCTGCAATCTTTTCGTGACGTCGGCTCCCAGGAATTTCGGCCACTTCATTGGGGCCAGTTCTTCGTCCTGGGCCGTTTTCTTGTGCTCCCTGGGCCGGGGGAAACGACCTCGAGAGTCTGGAAACGACGAACAATTGTCAGTCGCTCTGTTTTGCAGCGCCTGGATCTGAGGGTTCCCCTCCCCCCCAGGGGCAACGTTACGGTGGGATAGGCTCAGGGGGGATGCATTGACGTCCAATCGCTCATTGGTCGCCGATAGGGGCCCAATAGTTCTAACCACCCAGGAGCGTGCGGACCTCGCTATCGGGAGCCTACCGCCAATCCATCGGCGACGTATCGCCGATTCCAGCTCGAAGTCTCCCCGCGTGAGCCAGCGCCCCACTTCACGTTCCCCCTCGGCCTCACCGTGGCCCTCCCAGCCGCTTGCGGCTTCTCCTCCTCGCCCTCCTTTTGGACGTCGGCGGCGAGCCCAGGCGGGATGGCAGAGGGGGCGGGCCTTCTCAGCAAGGCTCGGAAGGCCTCTGGTCCTCTCAGAAGTTTTCGAAGCTCTCTCCGAAGACTGGGACGGTTTCTCAGAATGCGCGAGGGAGGAGGAGGAGGAGGAGGAGGAGGGGGAGGAGGGGGAGGAGGAGGAGGAGGAGGAGGAGGAGGAGGGGGGAGGAGGAGGAGGAGGAGGAGGAGGAGGAGGAGGAGGAGGAGGGAGGAGGAGGAGGAGGGAGGGAGAAGGGAGGAGGAGGAGGACCTACCTCCCCTCCCCAGCGTTCCCCCCTGGAGGTTCTCCTGGAGCTCCTCTGGAGGGCCCTGCGGCGCCTCCCGCCCCGCACCGCGCTGCCGCCCGCGCTGATGCGGCTGGAGGCGAAGTGCCCCCGCCTCCTCTCCGCCTCGCCTCCGCTGCCCCGCGCGGCCGGCGTGCTGGGGTCTCTAACCTCTCCTCGGGGACGGCCACGAGCGGGCCGGAGGAGGAGGAGGAGGATCGGGCCGGGCGAAAGGGGGGGATTGGGAAAGGGGGGGGTACGAAATTTGCTGCATGCAGCTGGTTTCGGCCTCACCGAGGGGCCCATTCCTCGATACATAGCCGCTTCCGGCGCCGGGAGGCGCCGGGAAAATCAGCTACGTGAGCTGATTCTCAACCCCCCCCTTTGCTATCCCCCCCTTTCGCCCGACCCGAGAGGAGGAGGCGGGGGCGGAGGATCGCTTCGCATCCCCGATGTCTGCAAGGCGGCTCGGTGCGGAGCCCGATTTTCTACGTGCCGACGTCGTCGAATCATCACCAATGTCACCGATGCATCGCCGATGCCACGCGAACCTCCGACCCCATCTGCTCGGACCCCATCCAGGAGGCCTCTTACCTCTCCTCGGGGCCAGCCACGGAGGGGGGATGGGTATCATGGCCAGGGCCATAATTTCTACAGGATCTCATGGCACCCCTCTTTTTCTTGTCCTTCCTATTCTTCTTTCTCTTCTTCTTCTTCTTCTTCTTCTTCTTCTTCTTTCAAAGCGTTCCCTGGCTCGCCCACGCGCCTGCGCAGGTGCCTCGGGCCATGCTTCCCCTCCCCTGGACGGGTCGGGGGGCATAACGGCACCTCGCGTTTTTACGCTTTTCACTTTTCTGAAGATGAAGACAGCGATGATGTGATGCATATGCTTTGGGCTCTCGGTGATGCAGATGATGACGTCGCAGAGGATGCTTGCTATGCCAGGCTCCCGGATAAGGGCGCACTCTGGCCTGGCGCGCCGCTATTTTTAGCCGAGCGACAAAGGAAAACGCTTCCACTCTTTATAATATGACCCATCGGGCCCCCGCGGCCGCGGCCGCGCCCAAGCTCACGACGTGACAGAAATGCTCAGACCTCTGGGAAGAGGCACGTAGTAATACTTCTCATCCATCAGCGGGTGGGCCTTGCTGAGGTAGCAGCGCGCCTGGAACTCGAAAATTACTTAGCGCCACTTCACGCGGTCCAAGTTGGTCGGGAGCTTGCCGTCGTACTTGGCCTTCAACCACCTCTTCACTTGCTCTCGATGGCATTGGTGGTGAATCCTTTGGCGTTCACGATCTCGCCATCATCGTGGTCCACTAGCTCGCGGCGCAAGGTGTTTTGCGTGAGCCCCGTCTGGCGTCGAATGGCTTTAACGAGTGATATGGTCGCGCCCCATTTGTCCGAGACAAAGATGTTGCCCTTGTCGAAGTTGAGCATGTCGAGACTGTCCTTCATCTCCTTGTGCCCGCGGGGCTTGCCGTCCTTCGCGTCTACGGGGTGCTTCAAGATGCGGAACATGAAGTGCGTGCGAGCTTTTCCCTGCAGCAAGGCGCCCCAGATCCAGATTTGGTCCTTCTTGGGGCGCGCCGCCTGGTTCAACTTCCCTGGCTTGTTCTTGTTCAGGAACGACTCGTCGGCAATGAGGACGCGCTTGCCGATCGTTTTTTTGACTTGCTGCGTGGACGTCTTGGCAACTTCCGCGCGGGCTTCTTCTTCTGCGTGACCTTCCTGGCGGGGGTTTTCTTCGGCGCGGGTCGAACAGCGGGCCGCTTGCGCATTCCGCCCTCTGGCGCCCGCAGATTCTTAATCGAGTTCGGACAGATGGGGTCGTACCAGTCGCTCGCGCGCCCCCTGGAAGCGAGCAGCCAGGCGTCGACAACCTTGTGGTCGATGTGGGACAACTCGAAGATGATGGTCTTGTGGCTGTAGTCAGCGAGCCACATGACCAAAAAGTCAAATTTGTCCATCCAGTGCCCCGTACGCGTGCCATCGAAGAACGTCATGTTAGCGGCGCTCGGCTGCTTCCCGTTGCATTCGTCACAGCTCCCGTCGTGCTGAGGGCCCCGCCAACTCAGCCGCTCCCCGCCTTCGCCCCTCCTGTCGTGCTTCAGAACGTACTCCGCGTCGCACGAGGGGCGCGCCATGTCCTGCGGGGCAAACCCGAACGCCTGTGCAAAAGCGAATGCCCTTGCAACTTCGGCATCTGGCAACACCTCGGGATGCTAGACAGTTGCGTGCCTGACTTGTTTGAGGAATTCCCCGCGGTTGATCCCGTCTATGTTCTTAACGGCGGCGGGGAACTCACTCCAGTTATCATAGGCGGCCATGCTGGAAGAAACGCGTTGCCAGTGCAGGGGGCCGGAGGCGAGGGCCAGGGGCCGCGAGAGGCGATCGGACCAACGCGGCTACCACGCGCAAGCAACGGCAACCGTCCAACGACATGGCATGGCATCAGCAAGCGCTGTTTGATCGACATCACAACTAATGCTGGGCAATCAGAGAAACCCACTGAGCAAATCCGACATTGCCGAGCACTGGCGGCGATAACGCATGTGGCGGACGACGCAGCCGAGCGCTGCGGCGAGAGTCGATATGTCGATGGGGCAGGAAGACGCAGGGCGAGCTCGCGTCGCGTGGGACAAAGCTCTGCACTCTGAGAAAGCGCAGTACCCACTCAACAACACCGATATCGCTGATCACTGGCGGCTATAATGCATGCTGCGATTGACGACGACGACGACGGCGACGACGGCGATAATTGTTCAATCAGTCGGCTCAAACTCCACGTGTCAAGAGTACGCATCGAGGACAACATCAGTGTGCAGGGCTATGAAGCGTGCTGGCGGCTCACCCGGTGCACCAGCGGCGCGCGCCACCTCGGCGGCGCGCGCCCCGTCGTTGCCCGTGCCGAAAGCAGCAGCACTGCCCGCGAATTGGCACCCCACTCACAGAACGCTTCACTCCTCCATGGCGCCGCCCTGGCCCGCGGCGTCCTCTGCTGCCTGATTGCGGGCTTCCTCCGTTAGCTGGCGCTCGCTGTCGTGCTCCAGGTCTAGGTGGCGCTCGAGCTCGGCCTCCAAGTTGAAGTCGTCGCCCGCCGCGTTAGGGCGCTGGCGGGGCGGAGTGGTGAGGTCCATCTTCGCGCCAGAGTCCACCTGGTTCTGGTTGAAGAACGCCTGCTAGATCTGGTCGTAGATTGCGGTCTGCTCCGCCATCCCACGTCGCTGAGCTCGCCGCCGCGCCCGAAGGGAGCCCTGGCGCCCGTCGTCAGGCGCTTGCGGGGGGGCGACGTGAGGTCGACCAACGCGCCGCTGTCCCTCTTGTTGCCCTCGAAGAACTGTTGCTGCGTCGCGGCGTAGATCGCCTGCTGCTCGGTCGCGTCCACGCTGCTCAGCTCGCCGGCGCACCCCGTGCCAGCGACTGCAGATGGCCCTGACAAGCCGCTCGAAGAAGCCGCTCGAAGAAGCCGCGAGCACTGGCGGGGGCGCGACCTCTGGCTGGACTCTGTGCACGGGCTGCCCGAGAAGCGAAGCGCCGCGGGTGATCGACGCGGAGGGCGCGTCCTCGCCACGCATCAGGCGCTTTGCGAGATGCAGCGACCACTCCGGTTTCTCCTTGACGCCGGTCGGGTAGTTGTTCGGCGAAGTTGGGCCGTCTCCGTGCTTGCCGCAGCACGCGCGCGTCTCGGGCGACTAATTGAAGAGGTCAGGCTTCGTCTTGTTGCTGTATGTGAAGAAGGGCACGACTCCGTCTTCTGGGAACTCATCGAGTGCTAGGCGGAAATGTGCGCGCGCGTCCGTGGCCACGACGACGTAGGCCCTCGCGAGCAGGGCCTTCATGCCCTGTTCCTCCTGTGACCTGCTTCAGGGAGGACGCGATGATATTCATGAGCTGCGTGGGCGGAATATCCATTGCTTGCCCCTGGCGCCGAGCTGCCGCCAACCTTCTTCTCCAATGCATGGCCGCAGCTGTTGTTCACAGCCTGGCGGGGCGCCCCTGGGGCGAATGCGCTGGGCCCCCGCTTCGCCCGCAAGGTGGGGCCCTCCTCGCTTGGGCGAAGGAGCGCGTTCAACACGGACGCGCCTTGCTTGTGCAAGTCCCCGTCGTCGAACACCGCGGGCAGCGCCCTCTCCGCGCGCTCGCCCATGAAGGGGTCAAAGTGCTTGGCGGTGACAATGGAAGGCTCGGGGGCGCCCTGCCCAGCATCTTCCACAGGGGCGTCGATCTCGAGCATGGGCATCAAGAGCGCAAGTGTTGACTCCCCATGTCTGGTCTTGCCGATCCAGCGCGCGCCGTTGCGGCGAAGAGTTGGCAAGATCTTCTCGAGCACCTCGCTGATGAACCGCGGCTCGAAGTCCGTTGGCGCGAGCGCCCAGACAGTGAGGCGTTTGGCATTGATGCGCCCGCTCGCATGGTTCCGCAGCGCCTGGATCACGCGGGGCCCCTCCCAACCGTAGCCGCTTAGCTAGCCGCAACTGCTCGGCGGCCAAAGCGCCCGCGCGACCGAGGGGGGCGCGGGGGGGGGGTGGGTCGCTAAGGGGCTAGCCAGATGGCGCCGCGCTCCCCCGCCGAACCGTCCTTGTCCGCGAACTCGCGAACTCCATGAACTGGTTGCGGTTGTTGCTCTTCGGGCCCTTCTTCTCGATGTACCGGTGCCCCTCGAGCTTCTTACCCCGCTCGGTCGAGCGCGTGGAAGGCTTCGCAGTGGCTGTCAGCGCGGAGAAGCGAACCTGGTAGCCGCCAGCTTTCTCCAGGGGGTAACAGATCGCATTGCGGCCTGCCCTATGCTGCCTCCTATGCTGGTGCACGACGCCTGTGCCATGACGCATTGGCTCGCAGTTTGCCATCTTCAAGAACTGGCCCTTCAAGTCAACGTCTTTGAAGATGTGCACCTTGCCCTCCCCGGCGCCAGCGACGAAAATCTGCGTGGCGCATGGCCCGCCAGGTTGGCTCTTGAGGTTGAACGGTGGAGGGGGGCCGCTGAAATTGGACTTCGTCGCAAGGTCCTTGACTATGTCCAAGCGGCACGGTTGCCCTTGTGCGCCCATCCACCCCATGAGGACACCGATTGCTTTCCCGTCGGGGCCCTGGATCTCCTCGTAGTCCTGGTTCACCAACAGGTCCCCAAACTAGGTGTTTTTCGTGCCCGCATGGGCGTTCACGGGCGCAGCAGGAAGGTCCGCGATTTTTGACGCCCCCTCTTGCCCGACGTGGCCGCGCGGGAGGCCAGCTTGGAAGTGGAGCTTCATGCCGTCGGTCGGCGCGCGCGAGAGCTTCGCCGACGTTTTTGCTCTCGTCCCCAACGGCGCCCTCAAGAGTCTTGCGGAGGGTGTTGGGGCGGGTCGCGTTCTCCCTGGCCATGGCAGTCGCGAGAGCGAAGCGTAGGCGCGAAAGGCGCGTGCGATGAAACAGCTTGAGCGGATCGAGCGCTACGGAACTTCGCGGAGGGAATGTGGGTGGGGGCTTCATAACATGCGGCCCCTTCAAAACAACATCTCGGCGTCGGCTCCCTGTTGGATGGCAAGGGGCATCCCGTGTTAGGATGCCCTTGTATTTGATGGGCGCTACTATCTTATGTATAATTTGGGCAGGGCTGAGCTGTTCCACATGTGGCCGAGGCCGAAGGGGCATCACATCTTGCGAATGCTTGAACTCAGGATACATAAGAGAGCCACGAGGGAGGCATGAGGGGGCCATGAGGGGGCCGCGAGGAAGCCGCGATGGAGCCATGAGGGAGCCATGAGGGAGCCATGAGGGAGCCATGAGGGAGCCACGAGGGAGCCGCGAGGGAGCCACGAGGGAGACATGAGGGAGCCATGAGGGAGAGACGCGGGCGACATGAGGGAGCCATGAGGGAGCCATGAGGGAGCCATGAGGGAGCCGTAAAGGGAGCCATGAGGAAGCCGCGAGGGGTCTATGAGGCAGCCGTGAGGGAGCCACGAGGGCGCCATGGGGAAGCCACGAGGGAGCCATGAGAGAGCCATGAGGGACCCATGAGGGAGCCGCGCAGGAATCCGCGCAAGCAGACGCGGAGGAAGAGGAGGCGGAAGTGGGGGAGGCGGAGGCTGATGATGCGTCTTCTTGCCGGCGCAACCCAAACGCAATATCGCAAAACGCACAATTGCAATGCCATGTTTCGAATGGATTTCGCGTCTCACTCACGGGAAGGCACAGGGGCAGGAGCAGGGGGGGGGGGGGCAAAAGCAGGTCCAGGATCAGGGGAAGGAGGAAGAGGGGGGGAGGCAGCGGCAAACATTGTTTCACAAACGGAAGCAATGATCCTTTTCAAGTTGGCGTTCCCGCGGCTAGAGAGTGAACCTTTTCAAGTTCGCCCTCCAGCGCTTGCGCAAGCGGGGCAAGCGGGAACGATGACCTTTTCAAGTTCCTGTTCCCGCGGCTAGAGAGCGAACGTTTTCAAGTTCGCCCCCCGGCGCAGGCGCGAGCGGGACCGAGGACCTTTTCAAGTTTCCGTTCCCGCGGCAAGGGAGTGAACCTTTTTTTCAAGTTCGCCCTCCGGCCCAAGCACGAGCGGGAACGAGAACCTTCTCAAGTTCCTTTTCCCGCGGCTAGAGAGTGAGCGTTTTCAAGTTCATCCGCCGGCTCGAGCGCGAGAGGGAACGAGAACCTTTTCAAGTTTCCGCTCCCGCGGCTAGAGAGTGAACCTTCTCGAGTTCGCCCTCCAGCCCAAGCGCGAGCGGGAGCGAAAACCTGTTCAAGTTCCTTTCCCGCGGCTAGAGAGCGACCCTTTTCAAGTTCACCTTCCAGCGCAAGCGCAAGCGGGAACGAGGACCTTTTCAAGTTCCCGTTCTCGCGGCTAGAGAATGAAGCTGTTCAAGTTCACCCTCCAGGCCAAGCGCAGGCGGGAAACGGAGCCTTTTCAGGTTCCCGTTCCCGCGGCTAGAGAATGAACCTTTTCAAGTTCACCCTCCAGTCCAATCGCAAGCGGGAGCGCGAACCTATTCAAGTTCCCTTCCCCGCGGATGGGAGCGTTTGGGAGCGGCTGGAGGACCACGCGCGCAGCATCGCGCCCTCCTCCTCCTCCTCCTCCTCCTCCTCCTGATCAGAATCCCATTTGGGCGCAGAACCAAAGAAAGCCATTGGGACAACCCAAACAGCACATACATTTATACAAGCAAAACGAAGCAATACAAGTTATGTTTCGCAGGGGTTCGCGTCGCTGTCTGTACTCCCCCAGAACATGTTTTGTTTGGGTTGTCCCAATGGTCCGTTGTTTTCTTGGGAAGCCGAGAGAACAAAGGAAGGATGGGGGAGGAGCAGGATGAAGAGGGAGGAGGAGGGATGAGGAAGAGAGAGAGAGATATATATATATATATATATAAAGAAAGAGAAAGAGAGAGAGAGAGAGAGAGAGAGAGAGAGAAAAAGAGAGAGAGAAAGAGAGAGAGAGAGAGAGAGAAGGAGAGACGGAAAGAGGATATAACGAAAGAGAGGGAACTTGAACAACGTAAAAACGCGAGGTGCCGCTATGCCCCCCAACCCCCCTTGGGCACCCTGCCCCCAGACGCCCCCGACGATCCGGGGCTCGCGTGACCAGGGTCTGCGCTAATGGGCGCCTCTTTCTCCACCTCCTCCTCCTCGTGCCTCAGAGCTGGTCACGGGTCACGAGGCCAGCGTGCGTCCAGGTGTTCCTGCAGATGGCCCTGGCCGCGCGCGACGCGGGGGGCAGAGTCGCCCTCCGCGACAAGGATGCGCGGGCCGCGATCTACGCCATGATCGAGCCGATGCCCGTGGAGGAGCCCACGTTTCTGGGTCGCGGTTGCCGCGCGTCGCATTGTTGGAAGGGGAATCAGGCGAATATCATGATCGCTATCAGCGATCCCAGCATCGAGCACTGCTTACTTCGGTGCGCCGAGCAGCTCGGCGCGGATATCAACCCTGGCCCAGCTCCTCGCGGACGCCGGGGGCGCCTTCGCCAGCTGGCGCTGGATCCGCTGTCGTGACGGACCAGAGCCTCCTCGCGGCGCGGCCCGTGTCCGTGGAGGCTCCCGTGCCGCTCTTATCGTCCGGCTCAGGGGGCGCCGTGTCTGTCGCGGTGCACCGCGGCATGACGGGGGAGGACGCGGCCATGCCCGAGGCGGTGAGCGCCCGAGGCGAGAGGAACGAGCCATGCTCCCCCGCGCCAGGCGCGGGCGTTCGCGCGCGCGCCCGCCCCTGGCAGCCAGTTGCCAGTTCGTCCGAGGCCGGTCTGCCTGGGGCCGCGCGCGCGCCCGCGGGGCGCGGGCGACCAGGGGCCCGCGTGCAGCACGCCAGCATGCAACGTAGTTCAGTCTAACCGAGCGACTTAGACTTCTCGAGTCTCACCGCATATGGTAGAGCGAAGTTAACTCGGGCCCCCCAGGGAGGGCACGCCATTTTTATATCGTCCGCGCGCGCACTGCAGGTCGCACGTCTCGAATCATGTCTTTGATGTGTTCCAGTGGTGGACTCTCGGCCCGAGGCCCGATGCAGCGACCTCCTCCTCCTCCTCCTCCTCCTCCTCCTCCTCCTCCTCCTCCTCTTCCTCCACCTCCATTATCCTCCTCCTTCTCCTCCTCCTCCTCCTCCTCTTTCTCCTCCTCCCCCTTCCCCCTCCCCTTCCCTTCTCGTCGTCCTCCTCCTCCTCGTCCTCCTCATCCTCCTCCACCGTCCTCCTCCTCCTCCCCTTTTTCCTCCGCCTCCCTCTCCTCCTCCTCCTCCTCCTCCTCCTCCTCCTCCTCCCATCCTCCGCCCTCCTCCTCCTGCTCCCCCTCCTCGTCCTCGTCCTCCTCCTCCTCCTCCTCCTCCTCCTCCTGTTCCCCTTCCCCTTCCTCCTCCTCCTACTCCTCCTCCTCCTCCTCCTTTTCCTCTTTCTCCTCCCCCCCGTGCCGATGTTATTCATTGCCCCGTGCCAGATTTTTCGAGGACGCACGGGGGGCCATTAAGGGCGCCCGCGCGCCCGATGATCACCTCAGATTTGCCGGCAAGAGGGCGAACCGCGGGGCGACATTGACAGGACTACCACCGCATAGCGTCCGCCCCATGGCCTCGACTTGTCGCCGGGGAGCCCCACCCCCGTCTGCCGCAGGTCAGCCGAGGCGGCATGTCGTCAGCGGTGGGGCCCCAAGGGCTGCGCCCGGCTGGCCCATGTTCTTCTTGCCCTCCCTTCCCCGTCCGTGGCAACCCTGGGCTGCTCGCACCTCGCAGCCCCTCGCGGGTCACCCCTCTCCCGCCCCTTGCTTCGCGCGCCCTCCCCTCTACGCTCGTGCTCCCAGTAGGAGAAGGGTATTATCGCCAGTACTCCTTGCCAGGACTTCGGACTGAGGGCGCGCTTCCAACTGGCCCGCGGTCCGTTGCTTCGGCCTGGCCGACTTAACGAGGAAGGCAGGAGTTCGGGTGTCTGCCTGCCACGCACTTTTAGGCTATCGCAGCGCCCCTTCCAATTAGCCTGCGTTGCGCTCCAGTGGAACGCAGGGCGGGGCCCAGCCCGGGCTGCTTATTAGCACCAGTACTCCTTGCCGGGACTGCGGGTTAAGGGCGCACTCCCAAATTGCCGCGGCCCGTTCGTTCGGCTTGGCCGACTCAACAAGGAAGGGGAGTTCGGGCGACAGCTTGCCGTGCTCATTCAGGCATGCGCAGTGCGATTGCCAGTTCAGCCTGCGCTGCCTCCCCCCCCCTTTCACACGCCAGTGCAGCCGCCATTCATTGCCAGAGCCCGACTCCCTTCAAAATATGTGGTCGCGTCCGTAGTAAGTTCGGGCCCTTCTGCGGGGGTGGTAAGGCCATGTGGGCAGTTTCGTATCGCCGGTGCTCCTTGCCAGGGCAGCGGGCTAAGGCCGCGCTCCCAGCTAGCCCGCGGCCCGTTGTTTCGGCCTGGCCGACTCAACGGGCGAGGTCGGAGTTCGGGCCAGCCTGCCGGCGGCGCGGTCACCAACGCGCGGGGGGGGGCCGCCCTGATGCGGCCCACCCCTGTCTAGGCCTCCTAGATGGGGTCGGAGTAGATGGGGTCGACGGATCATTCCGCATCGCCGATGCATCGGCGATGCGGCTCGATGTGGAGCCCGTTGTGCTTCACGTCGACGTCGCCGATGCATCGCCCACGTCGACGATGCATCGCCGGTGCATCGCCACTACATCGCCGATGCATCGCCGATGTATCGGCGATGCGGCGCGATCCTCCGACCCCATCTACTCCGACCCCATCTAGGAGGCCTCTACCCTGGGCGTCGGCAGCCAAGCGCTATCGAGCTAGCGGGGGCGGAGGTGAACTTCTGGAAGTCCAGGTGCCCGACGCGCGCCCCGAGCTCTTGCAGGCCAAGCAGGAGCTGGGCGCCTCGCGGCTGTCGAGCTCCCATGCCCTCCAGCCCAAGGGCCAGGCAGCGCGGCGGCGCGAGCAGATCCACTCGGCTCGGGGCGTGATCGCGATGAAAAAGGCGGCACCCATCGAAACAGAGGCGCAGATCGATCGTCCGATCGAGTCCTACTGCCAGCAGGCAGACGACGTCAGTGCCTGGATTGCCGCTCGCTTTCCTGGCTGTTTCTTCAGTGATCCTCGTCCTTCTTCTCCTCCTCCTCCTCCTCGTCCTCGTCCTCCTCCTCCTCCTCTTCCTCCTCTTCCTCCCCGATCTCCCCCTCCTCCTCCCTCCTTCTCCTGCTCCTCCTCCTCCTCCTCGTCTTCTTTTGGACGGCATCGTCATTATCGTCCTCATCGCCATCATCGCCATCATCACCATCATCGTCTCCACCAGATAACCTAACCCTGTCGGGTGCGCGCGGGCATATACGCGGGGCTGCCCAATGCGAAATGGTTAGGTTATCGGCCAGCCCCTCCCCCCCCTGGCGGATAACCCGGGCTATCGCCGAACAGTGAAATGGGCTGATTCCCTCTGTTCCGCCATCCAATGACCCGGGCTTGGGAGCTATTGAGCGGCTGGCCTTGCTTCGCGACGGGGCCTTGGTGCCGACCGATGTTTTTGCTGACCCGGGTGAGTGCGTGCCCGACTGCTGGCGTGAAGTCCATGTGTCACGATGCCAACCACATCCGCGTGCCATATATGGCCCGCCCCCCCCCCCCTAGGCTCAAGGTTGAGGTATATGTTTTGTCCCTCCGCCACGCAGAGCGGAGCGACACGGTATCCTCTCGCAGGGTATGGCGTGTCGCCGCGGCCACCGCCGCGACACGCTGAGCAACAACTCCTGACCCTAACCATCTGGGGCCCAGATGTCGAGGGTCAGGCCGCCCCCTTGTCCTCGCCCTTCTCCGTTTCTCCTCCTGTCTCCTCCCTCTTCAACCATGCGCGAATCGCTTAGCCCCCATATTACATGAATCGCCTTTCAACGGGGTTGTGGCCGAAGCTGCTCAGCGAGGCTGAGCGTGCTCAACGGGCAACTTAGTTTTCATTAACCGACTACGTCGAATCGCTCGTTCTCCGAATCGTTCTCTCTTCTCCCTCCTCTCCCCCAGGGGCCAGGTTCGCTGGAGCTTCGACCAGCGTCGGCAGCGCCTTGAGAGTGGCCCGATGGGGCAGTTGCGCTCTCATCCTTCTCCTCCACCAGATCTCATCCTCCCCCTCCTCCTCCCCTTCCTCATCCTGCTCCAGCTGCTCCTGCTCCTCCTGCTCCTCCTGTTCCTCGTCCTTCTCTTCTTCCTCCTCCTGCTCCTCCTCCTCCTCCTCCTCCTCCTCCTCCTCCTCCTCCTCCTCCTCCTCCTCCTCCTCCTCCCCCAAAGTGCCCGCTTTGCGCAGGCCGGGGCCGGGCCCCACCGCTGCGCCGCCCTGCGCGCCGCGACGGCGGCCGACCTGGTGTGCAACGGCGCGAGCCTGGAGCGCAGCAGTTTTCTTTTTTATTTTCCCTCCAGGAGGAGGAGTAGGAGGAGGAGGAGGAGGGATACGAGGAGGAGTGATACGAGGAGGAGCAGGAGGAGGAGCAGAAGGAGGAGGAGGCGAAGGAGGAAGAGGAGGAGGAAGAGGAGGAGGAGGAGGAGGAGGAGGAGGAGAAAGAGGATCCCCCTTGATCGTCAGAGGAGGACGAGATACCCACACCGCTACCTTTTCTTCGGTCTCCTCTTTTTTGGGGCCTCCTGGGAGGCCTTTGTCTCCACCGCTGGATTCGCCTCGGAATTCTGGTCAGAACGCACCCCGGTAGTGGGCCGTGGAGTAGCCGTATCGGTTCTTTTCTGGGTTTCCCTTTATCGGGGGCAATATCGGGGGCAACGATAGGGGGGGGGGGTACGCAATCGTCCACTCATCGCCGACAGGGGCCCCCGTGCCAGTGCCCCCCTGTCGTTGCCGCTCACACTGCAGCCATGGTGAGAAAGCTCGACAGCAAGGTACGAGCCAGATCGGGCGGTACAGCTTGCAGGATCGTGCATGTCTGCGCGCTACTCGCGTGCTGTCTGCGTGTGCCCACGTGTTGTCTGCGAATTACGCATGGAGCGCAGCAAGGGAGGGATGGGAATATGGAGCCCAGACCTCCCAGAAGGGGCCGGAGCGGATGGGTCAGATGGGAGGAGGAGGGGGTCAGATGGGAGGAGGAGGAGGAGAAGGAGGAGGAGGAGGAGGAGGAGGAGGAGGAGGAGGAGGACGGGGAAGGGGAAGTCTGACCATGGAACCGCGAGAGCGCCCACCCAGACAAGTCGACTGGGGAAATCTGCATTGGTTCACTCGGCATTAGCATTGCTGTGTGCAGGGGCAGTCCCCAGTCGGTTTCGCTAGCCGGCGCGCGCTTCGCCGGTCACTGTCTTTTGTTTTTGGGCGTCGACTACCTACCCCGCTGGGGCCCACTCGGGCTGCGGTGCCGAGCGCACGTGGAGGGCCCCTGGCTGTGTTCACTAACGGGCGTTCTGCTAAAGGGTGTTCTGTCAACCTTCGAGAGGTAGAGGGAGGAGGTGGAGAGTGGAGGAACGGGAGAGGCCCCGCCGCTAGTTGTGGATGTGCGGTCCAAACTGTAACGCCTGCGAAACCACTTGTCCTGGCTGGTAAGTTTGTCTTAGGTTTTTGGATACCCTGGCTTGGCCCAGAGGAGCGTGTGTCGGATGCCCCGCCCCACCCAAATTACCAGTCGGAGTGCTCTTTCCGTTCAGCCTGCAGGGCCCATGCCGACTCGATCGGTTCGCTGCGGTGTCAAGTTCGCTTGGCTCGATTTGATTCGATTTCGACTTCCTGGTGATTCGATGCGGCCCGATGCTTGCACAGCGTAGTTTCGTATCTGGGCACAGGGCATTTTGGGCGCAGGCACTTTGGCGTTCCTTCGGGGGTCTGGGATCGTTTTGGAGTGCCTTGGAACCGTGCGGGCCCCAACTGGAGCCCAGAGATATCAATATCCACTGCCCCCACATGGTCAATTTCGATCCGATCGATCCGAATCGATATCGGTTCTGATCGACTTGATCCGACTCGATTCCGATGTTCCAGCGACTTGCTGCGGCCCGATGCTTGAGTATGACGCTGTTGCTCGTCATGGTGCAGCCGATCCGATACTATTTCGGCTCCGTGCAGTTGCAGCCCGATCCGACGCACATTCGATTCGACCCGATCTCCCGATTCGATGCTTACTGATCCTGCCTCACGGCCCGGGCGGTGCACGTGTGCAAGTTCTGGCCCCGCGCAGGAGGAGGGGACGAGGGGCAGCGGAGACGGCGAGACAGACGCCACGGACGCCGACGACGACGGCGACGGCGACGACGACGACGACGACGTAGCCGATCCAAAATCGTCTCCAAATCAGTTCCCAGACGTAGACGGCGAGGACGACGACGGCGGCAGCGGAGAGGGCGACGTCCAGGAGGAGGGGGAGAGGGGCGGCGAGAATGGCGAAGGTCAGAGGAGGAAGATGTACCGATACCGCTGGCCTTGACTCGTTCTCGCCTTTTTGGGCCTCCTGGGAGGCCCTCGTCGCCACGGCTCGGTCTGCTTTGAAATTCTGGTCAGAGCGCACCCCAGCAGGGCTCTTTTCGACTTCTCCAATTCGATTTGATTCGACTTCGATGGCTTCCGATTCCAATTCAATTCGACTTCCGATTCCGATTTGGATTCCGATTCCTTACTGGAGGCATATTAGCCTGTCGATTTCCGCCGATTCGACTTCTCTGGACTCGGCTGTCGATTTCTGCCGATCCGATTAATTTCGAACGCCGATCCGACTCATCGATTCGATTCTGGGCTCTCCTGCCCCAGGAGAGGTCCGCGAAGTAGCGAGCGGCAGCGGTAGGCTTCTGTTCCCCCAGGGGGTGCCGTGGAGAGGGCGGCGTGCGCCAGGGTCGTGCTGTGCCGGCGCGGAGGGCGACACCTGCGCTGGCGTTCGAGGTTGGGCGCTGCCAGTGGCCCAGACTCGGCCAGCATCGAATGCCTTTTGTCGTCTGCATGTAAGAGTGGCCTTTCGCCGGATTGCCCTCTGTCGAGCCAAGATTATTTGATCTAGATCCACTGCGTCTTGGAGTTTCGGGCTTTCTTCCTCTGAGACGAGAGACGCCGTGGATATGGCTAAAACAATTTCGCCCCTAGAGGTTCGGTTTTTATCCATGTCCACTGCGTCGCGACCTGTTGGCGCCCCTTCCCAGAACATCCAAGACGCAGTGGATATGGATATACATCGTGCCCGCACTTCTGTCGACTACACGTAAGAGTGACCTTTCGCCGGAGGGCCCTTTGGTGTGGGCACATTGGGATCCTCCGATCGCCGAGCGCGATGCGATAGTAGCGTCTTGCGCGTCTTGATTTTGGCCCCACCCGCGGCCCCCCCAACGCCGCGCACCGAAGAGCACTCTTGCCTGGGGTCACTCTTGCGTGTAGCCGATTCTACGATCGGGACGCTGCGATCGCTCAGAGCTGAGCGCTCCACGCGGCGTCAGAAAGCAGCGCCGACGTCGCCACTGCACGAACCTGCCGTGCAGGAGAATGGGGCTTCAATGCCCGTTCACGGGAGCCTTGGGCGGCGACATTGGTATGTTTTTTCTGGCCTTGGGACCGCATTAGGCCCGTTCGTCCTGCCCCTCCTCGCCCTTCGTGTCGCTGCTTCCCCTCCTCGCTCTCCTCGTCTCCCTTGCGAAGGGGCGAATCGGGGCCAGATCCGGTTCGAATCTGGTTCCAAACGTGTTCCAAATCTGGTCCAAATCCGTGTTCCAAATCCGGCCCCAAAGGTGTTCCAAATCTGGCCCCAAGTGTGCTCCAACTCCAGTCCACATCAGTCCTGCATGGGACAGCGCCGGGGGGCCACACAGGCTCCCATGGAACGGACACGGCTCGATGTGGCGTCCGATCTTCCCTCCCCGCCGACGACGCCGATGCATCGCCGACGTCGCCGATGCGTCGCCGATGCGTCGCCGATGCGTCGCGGATGCGTCGCCTGTCCATCGGCCATCGGCAAAGCGTCGGCGGTGCGGCGTGATCCTCCGACCCCGCCTGCTCGGACCCCACCCGGGAGGCGGCCTCTGGTGCAGGAGGAGGGGGTGAGGGGGGGCCAGCGGAGGGGGCGGCCGCGGCGGCACGCGCCGTGGAGGCGCTGGATCTCAGCGGGCGGCGCGACGAGGCGCCCCCGAGCGCGCGCGCCGCCGCCGCCGCCCCCAGGGAGCTCCAGGAGCGCCCCCAGAGGCGCCCACGATCACCCCTCGGAGTGCGCCAAGGCCCCCCCGGAAGGGCCCCGAGAGGGCCCCGAGAGGGCCCCAACAGGCTTCCAACATGGCGCCAGGATGGCTCCAAGGGGCCTCCAAGGAAGCTTCCAGCAGGCTTCCCAAAGGCTTGTGGAGCGAAAGATCCGAGATGGCCTTCATGGTTGACTTTTCGCCGTCGCCGTCGTCGTCTTCATCGTCGTCGTCGTCGTCGTCGTCGGCGTCGGCGTCGGCGGCGGGGGCGGCGTCGTCGCCGTCGCCGTCGTCGTCTGTCTTGACCTCTGCATCGTCCCTCTGGTGCGTGCGGGGTGTTCGAAGACCGGTCAGCTGCGTGCGGCCAGGTCGCACTCGTCGTCGTGTCATAGGTGGGCGAAGGGCGCACGGAGGCACCAATGGCTCCATCGTCGACGCAGCGCATGGGGCCACCTTGCACCCTAGTCACAGCGTGGACGCCCGTGTTTCGACGCAATACCCACCGTGCTCGGATGTTGGTTCGGCACGTGCTGGTGCACGTCTTGGCGGACGTACCGCGCCAAACCTACGTTTTTTCGGTGCACGTGTTGAGCTACGGGTCAACACGGTACACGTCGGTCGTTGAGAGCAGGTGTCTTTGGAGATCCAGATCCCCATCTGCTTCAGGCGCCTTCCTGCTTCCAGAGTCGAGCGGTTGTCCCTCCTCCCTCCTCTTCAGGGGGCGGGCGGGAACCCAATCGGCTGTCAACGCCTTCCTGCTTCGTGGTTCTGCCCGCTTCTTCAGACCGGCGGGCCCGTGCTGCGTGCGCATCGGGGCAGCCAAGCGGCGCAGGGTCCCGTGCTTTCCCGCAGGGCGCCCTCTGGCGGTGCCTGCGCCCTCGGCGCCCCTCGCCCTCCGCGGGAAGGACGGCGGTGGCGGGCTCGCCGGCGGAAACCAGCGGAGGTTGGCGGAATGTGGTCGAATCGGCATGGGGGGAACGGGGCCTGAGGGGAACGGGTCCCGAGGTCTTTCTCGAAGAAGCAGAAACGGCACAACCATACTCTGTTTTGGCGCTCCGCGCGGATTTTTTGGATCCGCGCCGGACCCCCAATGGGGGCGCCGGAGGCGCCGCCCCTGGCGCGCTCCGCGCGCCAGAGAGGGGGGTCCGGCGCGGATCCAAGAAATCCGCGCGGAGCGCCAAAAGTGTATGTTTATGCTGGTTTTACTTCGTCTAGGGAACGTGTCCTGAGGTTTTTCACCGTTTGCAGGATCTCCGGGCCTTCCACGGACCCCAGGACTATCATAATGCGACTCAGGTTGAGAAGCTCGGCCTGGGGGGAGGTCCCCGGGTCCAGGATTCGTTTCCCTCAGGACTCATTGCCCCCATGCTAATCGCGGAAGGAACAACAGCAGAAGCATACGGTCGGGAACTTTTGGTTCGCGTGTCGCTCCTCGCTCCTCCGGTTCTGGCCCACCGCGCTTCGGCTCGACACGCTGCCCATTTCTGGGTCCCCAAGCGTCAACGTCACGAGCCTTTACTGGCCTCCCGCCCCGCGGAGCGGAGCGACACGTTAACCGCTCGCAAGGCATAGCGTGTCGGCGGGGCCGCCGTCCTGACACGCTATGGGAAAGCTCCCGACCGTAAACTTTCGACGGTGGGCGCGGACCTCTTGGATCTGCGCTGGACCCTTTCCCTGGCGCTTGGTCCTCGAGCATTGGCGGCGCTCCGCAAGAGCCGGATTCCACATGTGATTGCCAGATGTCTTTCCAGCGGTCGGCCCTTCGTGCCCGGGTGCGCAGGGTTTCCGCACGGGTATCCAGCGCGTGGCCTCCGGATCAAGATCCAAGAAATCGGCGTGGACCGTCGAGAGTTTATGCTGACGGGTTTGTTTCTTCTTGTGGTCTGGGGAGGACGCGCCTTCGCGTTGTTCGCACTTTTTTGGTGACGTGGGCACTTGGGGGATCTCGACCCCTTCAGGGACTGTTAGCTTATCACCCTGAGTCGTGCTTTGGTGCTGGGGTTGTCTTGTGGACGGCCCGTTGTTCTGAGAACGGCCCCGTCGAGGCCGAACACACGTTTAAAATCCGGCCGCACTGATTTGTTTCTGCGACGTCCAGATCTGAGGGTGCGAAGATGAGTGTAGTTCGCGGTTCGCGCTCCTCCTCCTCCTCCTCCTCCTCCTCCTTCCCTCGGGTACGTCGCCTCGTCCTCCTTCCCGAGTCGGTGCAGTAAGGGCCAGAGCGCCCGCGTAGCGCGAGCGACCTCCCACAAAGTGAACACAGCAAGGCAACATAAGCGTCAACACCAGCATTTCTCAGCGCGATGCCGCACTAGTGTCAGAGCAGTAGCCCCGAACTGGCCCGAATGCTCGATCGACCGATCCTACCCCCCGTTCTTCCTGAGCCTCCTCCTCCTCCCCCTCCTCCTCCTCCTCCTCCTCCTCCTCCTCCTCCTCCCCCTCCTCGGGTTCTTTACGCCCGTCTCCTCCTCCTTCTTCTCCTCCTCCTCCTTCTCCTCATCCTCATCCGCTTGGGAGCCGAGCAGCTCGCAGCGGCAGCGGGGCGCTCGAGGTCCCACAGGGGCCGCTCTGGCTCGGCAGCCGCTTTCCGCCCTCGTGGAGATCGCCGCCGAGGAGGTGGGAGGGGCAGTCAGCAGCCGCAGCAGCAGCAGCAGCAGCAGCAGCAGCAGCAGCAGCAGCAGCAGCAGCAGCAGCAGCAGCGGCAGCAGCAGCACCGCGGGGCCCACGGCTAGGAAATGGAGGAGGGAACCTTGCTAGGTGCTGGGGAGATCGTCAAGTCTTATGGGATTCCAGTGGACACGTTGGACAAGGTGCCAGCCATGGATGCCCAGATGGGCGCCAAGTTGTTTCCAGTCGTGATGAGAGCCGTGCTGGGCAATTCTTTCACGCTGAGGATGCTCATGGCGGTGGAGTTCGTGACGGTGACGATGCCATGAGGGAGCGATTTGGTTCAAGCAGGCTTTCAGGCAGGGCGAGCGTACGCTACAGAGGCCGCGACGATGAGAGCCGACCATCAGGCCGACCCGAACGACATGGTGCTGCAAGTGGTGGGCGATGGGCCCAGCGTGCGTGCAGGTTTGTCTGTTGGTGGCGAAGAAGGTGTCAGACGGGGGCGACAAGGTCGGCCTGGCCAACGCGAGGTCCTGGCAGGTTCACTAGATCAAGCTCCGTGGCATGAGCGCGATCGCCGACCTGACTATGCTGGTCAATGGGTTCCATGTGTCTAGCGCGTTCAAAGAGGGACTCGCCAAGATGGCCTTCAGTCTGGCCGGCAACCTCAGATGGCTCGTGCGTTCCAAAAGTGCGTTGCGCAACTCGGCGGGAAGGTTCGTCCAGGCATGGCTCCGAGGTCGGTCTTTTAGGTCGCGTTCGACGAGGTCGAGGTGTAGTGGCGCCTGGCTCGGCAGAGGTGAATTCTGATTTTCTGCAGCAGGGTGGAGAGGGCATTGTGTGTGGTCAGTGTGGTGTTGTTGATGCTGCGGGTTTTTGGGAACACGATGTCCAGGATCAGGTGGGTATCGTTCGTCGTGACGATGTGCAATATTTTTCAGCTGCTGCATCACCTATCTCTTCGGAGCTTAACGATGGAAAGAGCCTCCCTGGAGTCGACATCGGGATTTAACTAACGCCGAGTGCAAGTACTTCGTGTGCACCGCAGTTGGCGAGGTCGGGATCGTTGGTTGCCAGGTCTCCATCGGCGGCCAGGACTTATTCGGGGGTGCCGAGTCGGAGACTGTCCTTGCCGGCGGGCGTCGCAGAGGGCCAGGTCAGCTTTGCAGAGACGGGCGATTTGGAGGCAGACGACCTTGTCGGCGAGAGTTGCTGGGTCGACTAACCTTGGGGGTCTCGTGGCACCAGCCTTCAGGAGGCCGCCCGTTGTGCTGATGACACCGTAGTCCTCTCTTCTCCTCTTCGTTCGAAGCCTCGTTCCCGCCTTCGCCCCCGCCTTCACTACTCACTAGACTCCGCCCCACAGGCATCGTCAGAACAGCAATCGCCACTTTTGCCCATTGCTGCCCCCCCAAACTTCCTTATCACCCGCAGGGTGGTCGTATAGGTATAGGTATATATATATATATACACCTGTACGACCCCCCTTCGGGTGATAAGGAGGTTCGGAGGGGGAGGAACCAACGTCTCACTCGATCGGTCCCACTATCGATCTCAATGTCGATCGGTCTCGCTCAGTCCATCTCACTCGATCGATCTCACAATCGATCTTTCTTGATCTATTTCATTCGATCGATCTCACAATCAATCGATCTGACGATCGATCTCACAATCGATATCACTATCGATCTCACTATTGATCTCACATTCGGTATCACGATCGATATCGCTATCGATATCGCAACCGATCTCACAGCCAACGTCATCATCATCATCATCATCAACATCATCGTCTTCGCGTCATCAACATCATCATCATCGGGGCAACATCACCATCATATTCACCTCATCATCATCATCAGCATCACCAACATCCCCTCGTCATCATCATCGGGACACCATCATCGTCACCGTCATCATCAACATCATCGTCGGGACACCATCATCATCATCATCATCATCGGAACACCACCATCATCATCATCATCATCATCATCATCATCATCATCATCATCTCGCCACCATGAACAACAGCATCAACATCATCATAATCGGGGCACCATCATCATCATCAGCAAATCCATCATCACCGTCATCATCATCGGGGCACCATCCTCATCGTCACCATCATCACCATTGTAATCAACATCATCATCGGAACACCATTATCATCATCGGGTCACCATCATCAAAATCATCATTATCACCCCATCATCATCCACAACATCACCAACATCATCAGCATCATCGGGACACCATCATCGTCATCATCATCAACCGCATCACCATCGGGATACCATCATTACCACCACCATCATCATCATCAACATCATTATCAGCAACCCCATCATCACCATCATCATCGGGACACCATCATCATCACCTTCATGATCATCATCATTAATATCATCTCATCATGTCGTCATCATTAACACCATCAGGGTCATCAACATCATCATCATCATCATCGGGATGCCATTATCATTACCAGCAGCATTATCATCATCATTCACATCATCATCATCATCATCATCATCATTGGGACACCATCATCATCACCACCTTGGCCACCAGCATTACCATCATCATCATCATCATGACCAACATGGTCAACATCATCATCACCATCATCATCACCATCATCATCATCACCATCATCGGGACAGTATCATCGTCACCACCATCCCCATCATCATTACCAACATCATCGGCATCTTCATCATCAGCATCGGGACACCGACGGGACTCCGGCGGGACACCGGCGGGACACCGCGCGGCACCGGACGCCGGGAGGGAGTCATTCGGTCCAGCCGCGCCTCAGCCACAGCGGGACACCGGCGGGACACCGCGCCGCACGGGTTGCTGGAAGGGAGTCGTTTGGTCTGGCCGCGCCTCAGCCACAGGAGACTTTCTTCTCGCCCGCCCACGCAGCTTCGCCTCGCCCGCACGCACGGCACGCTCGAACACGAAACCGAAACCGATTTCCCGTTAGAGGGGCTCTCCGTTCCACTTCGATCTCACCCCCCCACCTCCGATATACACCTATACGACCACCCTGCGGATGATAAGGAGGTTGGGGGGGGAAGGGGGGCCAGCAATGGGCAACAGCGGTGATTGTTGCGTTGCCGCTCGCTCTTGGGACCATCGATCCCACTATCGATATCACTCCATCGATCTCACTATCGATATCACTCGATCGATTTCACTGTCGATATCACTCTGGATCTCGCTATCGATCCCACTGTCGATATCCCTATCGATATCACTCGATAGCACAATCGATATTACTATTCATTTCGCGATCGATTTCGTTATCGATCTCACGATCGATCTCACTTTCGGTCTCACGATCGATCTCACTATCGATTCCACAATCGATTTCGTCATCGGTCTCACTATCGTTTTCGCACCAGCGGGACCCGGGACACTGGCGGGACACCGGCGGGACACCGCGGGCCACCGTTTGCCGGAGGGAAAATCATATTGTCCGGCCGGGACCCAGCGACAAGCGGGACACCGGCGGGCCACCGCGGGCCACCGCTAGCCGGAGGGAAAATCATGTGGTCCGGCCGCGCTTCAGCCACAGGAGACTTTCCTCTCGCCCGCCCACGCAGCTTCGCCTCGCCCGCACGCGCGGCACGCACGAGCACGAAACCGAAACCGATTTCCCGGTGGGTGGCTCTCCGTTCCAGTTCGATATCACCCCCCAACCTTCATATATATATATATATATATAAACATGCATACCTGTACGACCACCCTTCTGGTGATAAGAAGGTTCGGGGGAGGAACTAACGTCTCACTCGATCGGTCTCACTATCGACCTCACTATCGATATCACTATCGGTCTCGTTCGATCGAACTCACGCGATCGATATCACAATTGATCTCGCTCGATCTATCTCATTCGATCGATTATACAATCGATCTGACGATCGATCGCACAATCGATATCACTATCGATATCACAATCGATCTCACAATCGATCTCACATTCGGTCTCACTATCGATTCCCCTTATCGGTACCACAATCGATTTCACAATCAACGTCATCATCCTCATCATCAACATCATCGTCACCAGTGTCATCATCATCATCATCATATCATCATCGAGACACCATCATCATCACCTCATCACCATCATCATCAACATCACCATCTTCATCATCGGGACACCACCATCGTCACCGTCATCATCATCAACAAAATCATCACCGGGTCACCATCATCATCACCATCGCAACGTCACCGTCATAATCATCATTTCATTTTCATCATCATGAACGACATCATCATCATCGGGACTCCATCACCATGATCAGCAGCATCATCATCAACATCATCATCATCGGGACACCATCATCACCATCATCGTCATCATCGGGACCCCATCATCATCATCAACATCAGCATCATCATCATCATCATCGGACCACCATCATCAAAATCAGTATCATCACCTCATCATCCTCATCATCATCATCATCTGGACACCATCATCGTCATCATCATCAACATCATCATCATCGGGACACTATCATCATCATCTCCAGCATCATCATCAACAGCAGCATCATCAACCTCAGCATCACCATCATCATCGGGACAACATCATCATCATCATCAGCAGCTTCATCATCACCCAATCATCTCATTATTATTATCAACATCATCAGGGTCATCAACATCATCATCATCATCATCATCATCACCTGGACGCCATCATCATCAGCAACATCAGCATCATCAGCATCATCATCATCGTCATCATCGGGGCATCATCATCGCCACCATGGCCATCATCACCACCATGATCATCATCACCAACATCGTCAACATCATCATCATCATCATCATCATCATCTTCATCATCATCCGGACACAGCCATCACCATCACCATCACCATCACCATCACCATTATCATTATCCACATCTTCGACATCATCATCATCAACATCATCATCATCATCATCAACAACATCGGGACACGGACGGGACACCGGCGGGACACCAGCGGGACACCGCGCGGCACTGGACGCCGGAAGGGAGTCATTTGGTCCAGCCGCGCCTGAGGTACAGCGGGACACCGGCGGGACACCGCGGGCCACCGTTTGCCGGAAGCGAGTCATTTGGTCCTGCCGCGCCTCAGCCACAGGAGACTTTGCTCTCGCCCGCCCACGCAGCTTCGCCTCGCCCGCACGCACGGCACGCACGAACACGAAACCGAAACCGATTTCTTGGTGGGGGGGTTCTCCGTTCCATTTCGATCTCACCCCCTCACCTCCGATATATACATGTGTATGTATGTATGTATGTATGTATGTATGTATGTATGTATGTATGTATGTATGTATGTATGTATGTATGTATATGTATATATATACATATCTATTTATATATGTATTTAGATGTCTATATATATGTTGCCAGCAATCACTATTGGGGTCCAAGCTGGTCATCGCGAAGGCCCTTGCAGGGGGTGAACGGGGGTCATCGGACGCGAATGCTCGATATGCATGTGACCGTAGTTCTCCCAGCGCCCCTTTCCCTCCAGGGTGGGGGTGGGTCTTGCCCATCAAGCCAGATGGGCAGGAGGAAACTGCCCCCATCCCAAACGAGGGGGGCGTATGCCCGCCGTCGGGGCCAAGGTTTCCTTGGTCCGGGTGGGGACGGTCTTCCTGCTGCTGGGGATGATGAAGGTGATGATGCTGCGCATGATGATGGTGTTGATGATGACGATGATGATGGTGATGATGGTGCTGATGCTGTTGATGATGATGCTGATCACGATGATGATGCTAATGATGCTGCTGTTGGTGCTGATGATGCTTGCGATGATGATGCTTGCGATGATGATGATGATGATGATGATGATGATGATGCTGTTGGTGATGATGATACTGGTGATGGTGATGGTGATGGTGATGGTGATGTTGTTGTTGTTGTTGTCGTTGTTGTTGCCCTTGTTGGTGTTGGTGGTCATGGGATGTTCGCTGCAGTTGCTATTCCGACGTAACAGTATTGAGCAGTGACGTGTGAGAGTCCGACGGGTTCGAACCTAAGGGACTCCTGTTGCTGCTGGAAGGGGCGTGGGGCGGGGTGCGCCTCAGACTTCGAGCCCCGTCGCCCCTGCGCTCGGAGAGGTCCAGATCCTGTCCGGGTGCTCGTTCTCGATCGGCAACCTGGTCGCGGACAGCAGCACCGCCACGTTCACCAGGCGCCGCGGGGTGCGGTCCAGGGGGGAGGAGGGCGAGGACGGGGAGGAATCGGAATGGGAATCGGAACAGTTGCGAAGGAACGTCCACCACCAGGAAATGACGCCAGTCTCTTAGGGCTCAAGCCTTTCATAAACCCATCCAGGTATTCTCGCCTCTGGCGAGTGATACGGTCGGGCTTGTATTCCGGATCTTGCCGGGCCATCCGCATCTATTGCAGATCCAAGCGCTGAGGAAGCGCGAATCCATGACAGAGTGAGGCTCATGCACCCACACCCCAGCCAAGCGAGCTGCCCCCCTTCTGTCGGAGGCAGAGATGGATCGCTCGAGATTCGGAATGGGGCCTCGCAGGCACTCGAGAGCCACAGGGCCCGCCCCGCCTCGGCGGAGGAATACGCGCACGTCGTGCACTGCCGACCTTCCTCGTCGAGGGTGTGCGCTGAACTACGAACGGCAACTGCGGCAGGCTTTGGGGGGAGGAGCAGGGACGGCGGGAGGGATTAACAGGTGCACCGTCTGGGGGTGAACGAAGATCAGGCTGACTGTAGGATGTTGCCATAGCGTCGAGGGTTGCCTTCACGAATTGGACCTAACCCAGCTAAATGTTAAACCACTCGGACCCGAGCTCTGCAATACCATCTGCGAAAGTACTGCCTTCAATCAGGTGGGGAGGGATGTCGTGAGATAGGTATTCGGGAGGCTCGAGCTGAGAAGGAACTTGGAGCACGCATATCTGGCACGCTGGCCTTGATTCCAATACCTTGACAATATTCCTCCAGGTTAACGCCGTCTGCACCCGCTGGCTTAAGAGAATGCTTCTCTAGCAATCCCTTGACCACTACCACCATCCCCTCCCAAACCTGATCGTGATTATAAGCGCACGCTGCTCTCCTAGCGCAATGGTCTGTTCATCGCCCGCTCGTGGTCCACATTTGCCTAGGGCCAGGATTAGAGGATCGAAACTTTGAACGGAGATAGCCGAGAGACCAACCCTCCAAAACTTGAGGTCGCTGGAATCTGGCCTCCGAAATGCGTCCCCGAACACAGGTAACGGAGCGCCCCAGGTATCCTCCCCAGGACACCCATGCCAAAGAGAACCCTCAGGAGACTCCAAGAGACTTCAAGTCATGCGTTCTGAAAACCTCGCGGGCCCTATTGGACCGATCTGTAGAGTCTTGCGGGCCGTCGTGAACGCTCGTAGGACCAGCTAGGCTGCAGCGTGTAAAGTTTACAACAATCAACTGGGTGTTGATATGTTTCACATTTGGAGCCTCCCTTGGGCTGCTCCCTCGGGCTCTGGCTGCATGAAGGGGCTCGTGGACCACCTGGAGGTAGGGAGCCTTCTAGGGCGATGTCGCCGCGCCATATCAAAACCACACAAGCTGGAATATTTAACCTGTGACGTACCCAGCCCATGTGCATCAAGTGACAAGAGGAGTCGGTCCAAACTTGCCAGTAACATGACAGTGCAGGCGCTGTTCTATATCGCGCAAGTAACATGGGATGCGCTCACGTGGTGCGATTTACAGGACAACAGCAGAAGGACGAGGAACGAGGGCCCAGGCTTGAGGAGGACATGAGGCTGGGAACGAAGGACAGGAACGCGGACGCGTAGGGTGCCAACCCGTCAGCGCGGCAGCGGCACACGGAATGTGGCAGGGGGCAGGGGACTACCACGCACGTGACGGGAGGAACCCGACGAGTGTTGCTTTTGTCGGTCATACGCTAAAGATCCAGCGCTGCCTGCGCCATGGCGCCTCGCACGACAAAATGAGTAAACCTGCTTGTAATTAGTGCAAGAAGCGAGCGAGGCCTAGCTCGCCCGCCGGTTTATTTGCTTACTTCCTGCAGTTTTTTAATGCGGGAGCTATCTGCCAGGTCTGCGGGCGGCCCGCGATAGCGCCCCGCTGGAACCTCCCAGCAACCGTCGAAAGTGGTGACGGTTTCGCAGATCGTAGACCCCCGAGGGATGGCGAGGTCTAATTTGGTTCATGGGTGGTGCCCCACTGCGCTGAACCCCCAGCAGCCTTCGAAAGTGGGAACAGTTTCGCAGATCGCAGACCCCGGGGATGGCGAGGTCTGGTCTGGTTCATGGGTGGTGCCTAATCCCGCTGTGCCCCCCAGCAGGCTTCGAAATTCTTCACGCTTCGCGCATCCTCACCAGCCCATCTCAAAACAGCAACTCTTGCGAAGCATGCCGACAGTCGTGTTTTTCAGGCGTGTGTCCGCTTGGCCCCGCATATCTCCCCTGTTCCTGCTTCCTCCCGCCTCCTTGTACATCCTCCTTGTGGGGGGAGCGGGAGAAGGACGAGGCGGAGGAGGAGGGAGAGAAAGCGCTCCTCGTGATTTGAGTCGTTTGGGGTTTCTCGTCCTGGTGTGAGTCGTTCGGGCCCTTCTTCCTGGTGTGAGTCGTTCGGGCTCTTCGTGGTGTGAGTCGTTCGGGCTCTTCGTCCTGGTGTGAGTCGTTCGGGCTTCTCGTGGTGTGAGTTGTTCGGGCCCCTCATCCTGGTGTGAGTCGTTCGGGCCCCTCCTCCTGGTGTGACTCGTTCGGGCTCCTCGTGGTGTGAGTCGTTCGGGGCCCGCGTCGTGGTGTGAGTCGTTCGGGCTCCTCGTGGTGTGAGTCGTTCGGGCGCCTCGTCCTGGTGTGATGAGTCCTGGTGTGAGTCGTTCCTCGTGGTGTGAGTCGTTCGGGCCCCTCCTTGTGGTGTGAGTCGTTCGGGCTCCTCGTGGGGCCTCTTGGGGGCCTCTTGGAGCCTCTTGGGGCCTCTTGGGGGCCTCTTGGGGGCCTCTTGGGGGCCTCTTGGGGCCTCTTGAGGCCTCTTGGGGGCCTCTTGGGGGCCTCTTGGGGGCTTCTTGGGGCCGCTTGGGGGCCTCTTGGGGGCCTCTTGGAGGCCTCTTGGGAGCGTCCTGGGGGCCTCTTGGGGCCATCTTGGGGCCTCTGGCGACCTCCTCAGAAGCGCAAATGAGAGCTGCCCCCTGAGAAGGACAACATGAGCCCAAAACCTTCGTAAAATCAATGATTTTGCTATGAAGGAAGATGAGCGCGGCCCCCTCAGGACGCCAAAATGGGGCCACAACCGTAGTAAAATCAATGGTTTTGGCTTCAAAGAAGAGGAGAGGGGCCTATCTCCGTCCCCCCGGGTAGGGGGAGGGGTAAACCCCTCCCCGAAGGGGAAGAAGGGGGGTTGAGGACAGAGCGGGCTCTCTAAACCACTCACGCCCAAAGGGCTGGTGGGATTGACGATCGTTTCGCAGATCGCACCCCCCAGGGGTGGCGAGGCCTAGTCTGAGACTGGGTGGTGCCTCACTCCGCTGACCCCCCAGCAGCCTTCGAAACTGGAAGCACGTTCGCAGATCGCAGCCCCCCAAGGGATGGCGGGGTCTAATCTGAGTTTGGGTGTTGTCTCGCTCCGTTGAACCCCCTGGCGAACTTCGAAACTGTTGACAGATTCGCAGATCGCAGCCCCCCGAGGGATGGCGAAGTCTAATTTGAGTTTGGGTGCTGCCTCACTCCGCTGAACCCCCCAGCGGGTTTCGAAAGTGGCGACAGTTTCACCCCCCCCCAAGGATGGCGAGGTCTAGTCTGGTTCATGGCTGGTGCCTCATTCTGTTGCACCTGCTAACAACCCTCGGAAGTGGTGACAGTTTCGCAGATCGCAGCCCCCCAGGGATGGCGAGGTCTCTTGGTGGTCCGCGTGAAACGTCACTTTGCTGCACCCCCCCAGCAGCCCTCGAAAGTGGGGACAGTCCCGCAGATCGCAGCCCCCCAAGGATGACGAGGCCTCCTGGTGATCCGCGGAAGACGTCATTCCACTGCACCCTCCAGCAGCCTTCCAAAGTGGTGACAGTTTCCCATGTGGCAACCCCACAGAAATGAGCAGGTAAGAGACATTGGCTGGCAGGAAAGATTGAGGTCAGAGGCAGCAGGGATGAGAGAAGAGGGGGGACGGGAACAAAAGTTCGCGACCGCAGCGCTGTTTTCCCAACGAGTACCCAGAGCAGGAGGGTTGGGAATTACTGCTTCGGTGCCAACGGCAAGTTCTGCTACGGTGACACCGCCGACAAGCAGGAACAACACCAGCATCAGGCGCGCGCTTTCGCGCGCGCTCCGGTTCGCATCGAGTTCGCGACCCGCTGGAGGGGCCGTCCACTGGCCGCAGAAGTCCCCCCCCCGAGCGCCACGATCGCCCTGCGCACCCGCCGGGGGCTCGAGGACAGCAGGGCCCGCGTGGAGCTCGGGCGAGCGCCCCCTGCAGCCGCGCTCGGCCGGCCGGTGCGGGCGCTGCCTGATGCCGCGCGCATGAGCCTCCGCTGGCGCGGCTCGTGCTCCAGGGCATTCCGCCACACACGCCTATATATATATATATATACACATATATATACATATATATACACATATATATATACATATATACATATATATATATATATATCATGCAGTTAGGTGTGTCTATATAGATGCATCGCGTGTACACATATTGCTTTATTCTGTATTCAAGTATCTATGCATGTATGCATGCATGTATGCATGCATGCATGCAGGTATGCATGTATTTATGCATGCATGTATAAACGCAAGTCCACATGTACACATTCGTGTACGTACGTACGTCTGTATGCATGCATGTATGCGTACATATGTTTACACATGTATATGTATATGCGTGTATGCACACATATACATGCATATGTAAACATATATATATATATATATAGATATGACAAAAACGCCCCCCCCGGCCCCGGGTGCCACACCTCCCCGCCACAACTCGGGGACCTCCCGGGACCGGCCCCCCGGGCGTTCTGGGGAGCCTCCACAGCGCTTCAGGAGGGCCCAAGACGACTCCCAGGAGCGCCCAGCATGCGAATGGATGGTCCAAAACGCTCCCAAGCAGCCCAACTCAGTCTTCCGACGGCTCTCGAGGCTCCCAGGTAACCTCCAAGAGACCTCAAGAGAGGTCCGAGAGGCGTCCCGGGACCGCCCGAAGAGGCCAACATCGTAGATTGTCATTGTTTTTTTTCTAATGTTTTTGGCATTCGCGTTTTCGAGCTTCCAACGGTCCAAGAGCGCCGAAGAGGCTCCCAAGACCGCCCCAAGACCACCCAAGAGACCCTCAGGACGGCCCCAAGACTGGCCAAGAAGGCTCCAAGACTGCCGAAGAGGCGCCCAGGACAGCCCCAGACTACCCCAGAACAGGCCCAAGATGGGCCCAAGAGCGGGAGCAGGAAGCTTCCAGAGACCTCCGAGAGGCCTCTGGGACCCCCCAGAGGCCCCCAACACCCCCGATCCCTGAGAGGCCCCAAAAAGACCCCGACGAGGATCCAAGACCAGCCCAAGAGAGCTGCGAGAGCCGTCCCGAGAGAGCCCAAAGAGGGTAACATCGGTGATTTCCAATGTTTTTTCTAATGTTTTTCGCTCTTCACGTTTACCCGCTTCCACCCCCCGAAGTTCGAGGATTTAGGAAAAAAAGGAATTCCCAGAATTTCCTAACAAATTTTCAAAGTGGGACTCTTACTCAGGGGGGTCCTACACATCCCCTGACATCTGGCGGGTGCCGCACCTCCCGGCTTCTCGGAGGGAGACCCCAAGACGCCGAAGGACAGCCCATGACGACCCCAAGGAGCCCCCAGAACGTAAAGAACGGCCCAACACGCTCCCGCGCAGCCCGAGACACCCTTCCGACGGCTCTCCAGGCCTCCAGGAGGCCTCCAGAACCTCCAGGGGGGTGGAACATCCCACGCCCCTGAGGGGCCCAGCTAACAAAACCCGCGAGGCACAACCAACAAACAGCGCCGAACAGCGCCGAGGAATTGGAAGAACATGGAAATCCCACAATTATCTTTCTTTTTTTTCGAAGTTTGGCCCCCAGTCTATTCTTGCACAACAGACCACAATTCTGACCCCCTCACCTCCCAGAAAAGAACCCAGGAAGCCTTTGAGGGCCCCAAATCGTTGAATACCTAAAGGAAATTAATGATTTCTGCGTTTCCGCACTTCCCCTTCTGTGCGATTCCGAGGCTTGCGCAGGGCCTCCAAGGGAGTCCCTGGACGCAAGAAGCGACCAACATGATATTACATGAGATAGCCTATCAAGCCTAGCTAGAACTTGAGCGCGCGCGAAGCGCGCGATGGTTCTAGTAACTGTATGTATGTATGTATATATATATATATACACATCTATGCATACATATATATATATATATATATATATATATATACATGTAGTATGCATATGCAGAGACCCCCTCCAGTGGGTTGTTCCTGGGCCTCATGTGGGGGGGTGGCGGTGTACACAGCACCACTGCGAGCCGACGAACCTCTGCACCGCCACCCTCCCTTGAAGCCGCAAGGAACACTCGCCCGGGGCGCTTGTGCATATCTGTTCGTGGCCCAGGCATGGGCCGCGCCCGCCGCGCCGCTGCTGCGCTCCTGGTCGCTTGGTCCCTTGCCAGCCCGGAGGGGGCGCCGGCCGGAGCGGGCGCCGCGCTCCCGCCGGCGGGTGCCCGCGCCGCGGCGCCGACCTGCCCCGACGAGCACGACGAGGATTTCGCCGGCCGGGAGCACATCCCCATCTTCGGCCAAGCGCAGAATGGGGCACATCGGGGGAGGGGGGGAGGTTCGGTAGCAAACCATGGGAGCCTGGTAGGCCCTCTCAATTCAGTCTTTAGCGTCGGTTCGCGTCGATTTGCGTCTGGGAGTCGATGGCATGGCGTCGATTTAGCGTCGGCCAGAGTCGAATCGCGTCGATATTAGCGTCGGTTTATCGTCGACTCGCGCTGGTTCGCAAGAGCCGACAACATGGTTTTTCAAGGCTCCCATGAGTTGCCACCGAAGGGAGGGGGAAGGCTTCAAAAGAAGCACCCCTGCTTCTCAGAAGGCGCGGGCCTTGTCTGTGGATGCAGGGCCGGCGCTTTCTAAGAAGCAGCCTCGTTCTAAGAAACCTTCAAGAAGCCCCCCTCCCCCTCCCCCCTTGTGCGCCCCGCCGACATCCCCATGGTTGGCATCGCCCTGTCTCGACGACGATCTTAGGGACCCCCCTTCAGCTCCTGAGGGCGCATCCCAGAGGTCGTCCTCGCCTTTCGGCTCGCCGATCCCGGGGAGAGGGATGCTGCTCGAGGCTGGCCAGAGGAGGCCCTCGTGCAGGTCGCTCGGGGGCGCGGCGCGGCGGCGGGCGCCGCCGCGGCGGCCGAGGGGTGGCGCGGGGGCCGCGGCGGAGGGGCGCCGCCGGCCGCCCCCGCGCCCCCCGGCAGCGCCGCGGAAGCCGAGCGCGCGCGGCGCGTCGCGCACGGGCTCGGCACCCGCGGCGCCTCGGTGCCATGGTGGGGGGTCGTCCGAGGAGGAGGAGGTGCTCCTGCCGCCACCTTCCGCCCGTCTTCCCCTTTCTGGGGGCCTCCTGGGAGGCGCTCTGCGCCAGCGCTGGATTCGCCTCGAAATTCCGGTCAGAACGCACCCCGACAGAGGCCCAGGGAATAGTGGCATCGGTGCTTTTCGGCTTCCCCAGTCGGGCTCCACATCGAGCGGCATCGATGGCCGATGCATCGGCGATACGGCGCACTCCTCTGATCCCATCTGCTCGGACCCCACTTGGGAGGCCCAGGTCGGTCAAAGGGAGGAGGGGTTGGCGAAACCGGCTCACGCAGCTGGTTCTCCCCCACGCTGCCTGGTGCCGGAGGCGCTACACCAGCTGCCCGAGGCGGCGCAGCAGGCGCCCCCCGCCGCCAGCGCTGGGGGAGGAGGTGCCGGGGAGACGTAGGGCTCGAATTCGCCAGAGCTCGGGTCCGCCGAAGCTTCTTGATGGGCCCGTCCTGGATTTTCAAGCTCCGGTTTTCGTGGGATGCCTGCAGCGGAAGCTCGCGCCAAATTTCAGACTGGGTCTCGTTATTTTCTTGACGTCCCCGTCAGGCCAACCCGATACCCTCGAACTCGAGTCTCGCGTCTCCCCGAAGAAGGTGGCGGGGCGGGTGGCCAGGTGTTGCTCTGGCCGCTCCTGGAGCAGGTTTCAAATAGCAGGAGAAGGCATAATCTTTCGGAGCTCCGCGCAGATTTCTCGGATCGGCGCCAGGGCCTCACTGGCGGCGCCTCTGGCGCCGCCCCTGGCGTGCTCTGCGCGCCAGTGAGGGGGGGTCCAGCGCAAAGAAATCCGCGCGGACTGTGGAACGTTCCCAAACCTCCGACGGCTTGATTTTTGCAGTGCGGGGTCCCTGGAGCTCTGGACCACATCCCAGGGAGCGTTTTTTCGTCCCGGATTGTGTTTGAACTGTCCCGGGGCTTGGCGAGGGCCCCCAGAGGCCAAAAACGACGAACATCCTTCGTCTTGAATGTTTCAATGCGCTGGAGGTCAGGGCTTCTGTGTGTGTGTGTGCAGTTTCTGAATCCTCTAAGGTTGCGCTTCAGTTGGTGGCCGCGAGGGGGGGCTCTCTGGCAGACGGGGCGAGCTACGCCGCTCCGGCCTTCGCGGCGTCTCTGGTCGTGGCCGCGGCCTGCGCCGCCGTCTACCTCGCTCTGGGCGCTGTCGGGCCGCCAGGCGATCAGCAGGAGGCCCAGCCGGGCGCGGCCGCTGCAGGATCGGCCTCCGGCCTTCGCCTGGGCTCTCGGCAGTCGCTGCCCGCCGCGGTGGCGGCGTCCCTGAGGTTCGGCCACGCACAGAAGGGGGGGAGGGGGGGAGGGGGAAGGCTTCAAAAGAAGCACCCCTGCTTCTCAAAAGAAGGCGCGGGCCTTGTCTGAAGATGCAGGGCCGGCGCCTTCTGGGAGGCAGCCTCCGTCGACGAAGCCTTGAGCCTCCCTCCCCCTCCCCCCCGTGCACGCCCCGCCAAGAGGTCCCTCCGCGGCGCGCCGGGCCGCTCGGCGCTCGAGCCCGCACCCTCGCTGGCTGCCTCCCAGCAGAGCGCCGCAGGCCTCCCAGCGCGTGGGCCCGGGGACGCCGCGCGCCCGCGGCCCCGCGCGGCGGCGGCCTCCCCGAGCCCCTCCCCGGTGCGCGAGGGCCTCGCCGCGCCGGCCTCCCCGCGCGCCGGGGCCGCCGCCCGCGGAGGCGCGCTCGGCTTCGCCCGCGGCTGGCGCCTCGGGGGCGCGCCCCTCGGGGGCGCGGCCCGCGGCCCGCCCGCGGCGCCCTCCCGGGCGCCGCCGCGGGCGGCGGCGGCCTCGCCCTCCGCCAGCCCGCGCCGCGGTGGCGCCCTCGGCGGCAGCGCGGGCCCGGAGGCTCCGCGCGTCTCGTCGCCCCGCGCGGCGCTGTGGCCGGCCCTGCTCGCCCCGGGCCGCGGAGGGTATTTGTACGTCGCCGCCCGGGATGTGGCGGCCGCTGCCGGCGGCGGCGGCTTCTCTGTCATCGGGCCGCTGGGCCAGGAGCTCAGCGGAGGAAAAGGTATACCCTACCCCTACCCTTCCCTCGTTTTCCACTTGTTGTTTCGCCTCCTGGGAGGCTCTCGTCGCCACCGCTGGATTCGCCTCGAAATCCTGGTCAGAACGAGAGGTCCGGGGAGTAGCGGTATCGGTAATTACCTTTTTGTCTCCCCAGGAGCTGCTCCGCGCGTGCGTGGAGCGGGAGGGCGGCGCAACCAGGCTGAGCCTCTCCCCGGTGCGCCTGGGCACAGCCCCGGCCGTGGTCCGCCCGTCGCCGCAGCGGGGCCCAGGGAGTCGGGACGGCTCCGCCGGCCCGACCGGGACCCATGCGGAGCTGGACATAGTCGGGCCCGACGGGAAGCGCTTCGGCACGCTGGCGCTCGTTGGCGGGAAGCGTGTCCGTATCCACGGCCTTGCGGTCTGGGCTTCTCGGCAGCGATCTCACGGACACAGGGCTGCCCCGCGCGGATGCTCCGCGCGGATCGTATCTTACCTATGGGATCGCGTATCCGTTACATCGCGCCTCGGCATCATCCAGACCGTGAGGGCATGGATGTGGGTACGTTCGTCGCTCGTGAGGCGAAGCTGCGGGACGGGGCCGGCCCGCACATCGTGCGGAGGTCGGGCGAGGACCTCCCGGCGGTGGTTGTCAGCGGGGAGCCCAGCGAGCTGCGTCTCACGGCCACAGCGGGCGATGGGGGCCTCATGGCCTCGACGGCGCGGGTGCGCGGCTGGGGCGGTCGGCCCGAGCAGGTGGAGGTCAAGGCTCAGCCGGGCGTCGACACCGGCCTGATGCTGGCGTGCGTGCTCTCGATCATCCTGCCCCTGTGAGGTCGGCCCGTCGAGCAGCAGAAGGCCGTTTTTCTGACCCCGCACTGGCCTGATGTTTCGGGAGTCAAACGATGGCATAAACACTACCTTGTGGAGGTCCGCGCGGATTTCTCGGATCGGCGCTGGACCCCCCTGCCTGGCGCGCGGAGCGCGCCAGGGGCAGCGCTGGAGGCGCCGAGAGGAGGGTTCAGCGCCGATCCGAGAAGTACGCGCGGACCTCCGAAAGCTGATGTTTGTGCCATTACCCCCGAGTGAGCGTCGGCGTGCGTGCTCTCGATCGCTCTGCCCTCGTGAGGTCGTGCCGTCGAGCACCATGCGGCGCGCAACGAGGCGGCCCCCATGCGGCCGCCTCGTTGCGCGCCGCCTCGTAGGTTCACTGGCAGCTCCAGCCATTCTGACTGTGCGAGTGGCCAATGGTGCCGAGCACGACAAAGGCGTCTGCACAGGCCGTCTGTCCACCCCCTCTGCCCTTCTTCTCTCTCTCTCTCTCTCTCTTTTTTTTTTTTTTTTTTTTTTTTTTTTTTTCTCTCTCTCTCTCTCTCTCTCTCTCCGAAATTACATCAGCATGTAATCCAATAGCCCATATCAGGGCGACGTTTGAACACAGTGCCGCGGCACTGCTTTGAACAACCCGCATCGTCCAAAGCAGTTCCCCGGCACTGCTTTGAACGATGCGGAAATCTGGCCAGCAGGGGGCAGGGAAACGACGACGACGACGGCGACGGACGACGACGACGACGACGACGACGACGACGACGGCGACGACGGCGACGGACGACGACGACGACGACGACGACGGCGGCGACGACGACGACGACGACGACGACGACGGCGGCGGCGGCGACGACGACGACGGAGCGTCTTTCTTTTTTTACATAGAGACAGACATATGTATGAATGTGTACAATTACACACCCACATATCTTCATATATACACATATTGTGTACATACATATATCATATATGTATGTACGTACATGCACAATTATGTATATCGTCGCCACCATCGCCGTCGCCGCCGCCGTCGCCGCCGTCGTCGCCGTCGACGACGCACGCCCTTCCGGCGCGCCCCCCCCGCCGCGAGTAGCAGTCACGGGGGAGCGGCTTGGAGGGGCACGCTCTGACCTCATCCCTGGGCTGTGGGCCCCCCCCCGCCGCGAGAAAGCGGTCACGGGGGGGTTGCTCTGGTGGGGCGCGTTCTGACCACCTCCCTAGGCTCTGGGACGGCCCCTTCGCCGCGGGAAAGCGGCCATGAGGGGGCCGCTCTGGTGGGGCGCGTTCTGGCCACCTCCCTGAGGTCTGGGGCGCCCCCCCCCCCCGCTGCGAGAAGGCGGTCACGGGGGAGGCGCCCTGGAAAAGTGAGCTGTCGACCCCTCCCACGAAAACATTACCCTCCTCACCTTCCTCCTCCTCCTCCTCCTCCTCCTCCTCCTCTTCCTCCTCCTCCTCCTCCTCCTCCTCCTCCTCTCACGTTCGGTTCAAGCCTGCGCCGACGGGCAGACTCGCGCGGTTGGCGGAGGCCGCAGTCGCGGTGGAGGCGGCCCTGGCCAACAAGCACGCCCTGGCCCAGTGGAGCCCCGAGGAGTTCAAGGTCAAGAAAAACAGGATGGCCGCCCTGGGCCGCCAGGCTCGCGGAACGGGCGTCCAATCGGACGAACAAAGGGGGTGGTGGGCGTGGTTCAAGACGCATTGGGGCGAGGTGATGTGCAAGGAGCACGAGGAGCAATGGCCGTTCACCTTTGCTGGGTGGCTGCAACGACTCGCTAACGACGCTGCCCTTGGCGGGCAAATTTCGCTGGCATTCCAGCCATACCTTCTGCGGGCCGCAGTTGCGGAACCACGGGAAGTCCATCTTGAGCGTGCGTTTTTCCAAACGCTTCCCGCGCGGGCAGAAGATGAGGGCACACCGCAGTTGCGGTCCTTCAGATGTTGGGATAATGATATTTTCTCCGTCCCTTGAAGTCCTCGCCCTCCTTCTGCCTCTCCGCCAATCCCCTTGTTGTTCTTTCAGTTCCTTTGAGTCCGCGACACCCTTCTGCCTCTCCCCCAATCACCTTGCGTCCTCCCACCATCCGAACCCACCCCCATTCGCTCCATTTCCCCCAACCCCCCTCTCGCCGCGACGGTATCCACCAGGGCTCGAGGTGGCGCGCGCGCGGTCGCGCGCATGTGGGCGCCTTCGCGCCCGGCCGCTTCGCGTGGGAACGTGCATGGCGGAGCTTGATTCTCCAAGACGGATGTCTTCCATGTGAATGAGGAAGGGGGCAAGGACGACGAAACCGCAGTCGCGGATGAAGACGACGGCCAGGGGGCGCAAGATGGCGACAGCGCCGTGGCGGAAGACGGGGCGGAACGGCTGGGAGGCGCGGGGGCCGCAGTCGCGGCAACACGGGACTACATGCCGAAAGAGTCGAAAACGCGATCCTGGAGGCGGGTGCCCGTCATCCACGCACATGGGAACATGGGAGCAGAAAGCGGGGCCCCAAGCGGGGCGGATCGGCTCCTACGTGGGCAACTTCGGAGCGACGGCAGCGAAACCCAGGCAACGCGCCGACGAGTGGGCGCAGATCCACGCGAACTCTGCCCAGATCATCGCCCTGACCGAGTGCGACGACGCGACCTAGTAGGCACCCTCCGGGTAGCGCGACGCGAGTGACAGCGCCCCCGCGGTTGCGGACGATAAGTTTCAGAATCGGACCCGCTGCAATTACCTGTGCGTCAAAGGCGGCGAGCCCTCAGGGACCCTCCTCGCTGGCATCACAGACCGCAGTGGCGGCCGCATTGAAACCGCCAGCGTTGCGAGGCTCTTCCACCAGCGGGAGAAGTCCAAGCCGAAGAGGAAGAAGAACCGATCCGCAGTTGCGGAGGTTCTTGCGCCAAAGTGGCACGACAAGTACTCCAGGGCGATGGTGGTGCGCAACGACTTCGGCCGGGCCGTGGCCCATCGGGGGGGGAGATTCCACGCGATTGCGGCGCGCGTCCACCACAACTTGGCCAACCAAGATTGGGGCGTCAAGAAGCTCCATGACTTCTACAACTGGTTCGCCGCCACTGTGGACGTCAACGCGTGTGCCCCCGGGAACACAGCAGGAGGCCAGCCCAGGGGAGACAGCATGGCGATTATGTTCATAAGCTGTCCTGGGGGCTACAGGCTTCACCATGCCCTGGGCGTCCTCCGCGACAGCGAAGCGCGGGTTCTTGACGACCCAGCAGGATCCTTTTTTCCGTGTCTACGACTACACGAATGGTCCCGGGAAGATGCTGCAGACTTACGCGCCCAAGGCTGCGCCCGTCGAAGACAAGATGCGCGCCTGCCTAGCGCCATCTGGCGACTCCGCGGCCGCAGTTGCGGACTTCGAGTGGAGGATGGCGCGGAGGGCGAAGGGCGAGTGGGTGCACCATCCCTTCAAAGTCAAGCAAGGCAATCTCGACGGCAAGATTGGCACGGCGCCTTCGGCAAGGCGCGAAACGGAGCGAACTTCCCCCTGGTGGCTTTCACGCGCAACGCGGGCCGCAGGTCACCTCAAAGAACCGCCGAGAGGTTTGAGAAGGAGGAGGAGCGGAGGAAAGCAAGGCAGGGCAAGAAAGGCGGTAAGAAGGGCGGCTTGAAGGGCAGCGACGCGGACGCCGCAGTTGCGGGGAAGGGCGCTCGGACCCAGATGGGAACCGCAGTTGCGGCTGAGACTTCTTATGCCGCGGTGGCGGCAGCGGCGCACGGTCCGAGTGGGAGTGGCACTCGGTCGCAGTGGATCCCGCGACGGGGTGGCCGGATTGGTCCGAGTCGTGGTCGACGGGAGGGGTCGCTGATGGCGGGCAGCACTCTGATCGCGCCGCAGTTGCGGACAATGCCACTCAGGGCTCGCCTCCTCGGCGGGGCGGGCGGGCCGAGTGGGGCTCCACGCGCAGCGCCGCAGTTGCGGACAATGCCGAGTGGGGCGAGTAGGGCTCCACGCGCAGCGCGGGCTCCTACGGGCTGTCAGACGAGCGCGCCCCGTGGAGCAACGAGGGGCAGCGTTGGTGATGGCCGCACTTGCGGGCCATTGCAGCATGGTGTTGGCAGCCGCAATTGCGGACAGTGCGCGCTGGAAAAATCATCATCGTCATCATCATCATCATCAGCATCATCATCATCATCATCATCACCACCATCATCGCTATTATCTGCATCATCCTGGTACTCATCAGCATCAGCATCGCCATCATCAGCCGATGTCGCATGTGACCCCCTGTTGAAACGGTCAAAGTAGTGCCGGGCCACTGCTTTGAAGCTGCTTGAAAACGTTCAAAGCAGTGCCAGGGCAATGCTTTGCATCGTCGCCTCGTCGCCCGTATGGGCCATTGGATTAGCACGAAGCTTGTTTTCGGAAGTCCGCGCGGATTCTTGGATCTTCATTGGGCCCCTCTCCCTGACGTTTTGCCCCTGGCGGCGCTTCGCGAGAGTTGGGTACACATGTGGCCACATGTCTTTCCAACGATTGGCCTTTATGTGTAGGCTGGGCTTCTGCATGTATTCAGCCAGTGGCCTCCAAACATGTCTGTTCCTAGATTTCGGGCCTCGGGGAGCCTGGTCCGGGCCCAGGGGGAGCTCGACAGGTGACGCCGCAGCAAGGCAACGGCCCCAGAGAGGGGGTCGGGTTCCAGATGGGCTCGCCAAATTTGGACTCACTCCCCTCCTCTACCCTCTTTCTGCTCCTGCTCCTGACGCTGGCGCTGTGTATGGTTTTGGGTCAAGCTCAGGCCTGGCGCCCCAGTGATCAGTGAACACTCCTTCACCCCGGCCAGAATCCAGATAGGTATGGAGGGGGAAGAAAGAGGAGAGGATGAAGGACCGACCGAACCGCCGACGCTGCGATTTCTGCTCCCCTTTCCTCCCCCTCGTCGCCATTTCAACGGTACTCCGTAGCTTTTTTTTGCGCAAGCACCGTGCGGCTTGCACGGCGCCCAGGGCCGCGCGGCACCCTTTTGGGGAAACCGAGAAGGTGCTGGTACCGCTGTTTCCCGGACCTCTCTCAGGGTGCTTTCTTCGGGGTTCCAGGAACGGGGGTCACTGCAAACGGGGGTCAGTCAGAGCGCCAGATCTTGCAGGATTCAGCAGAGCCAGGGTTGCACTGACCCAGGCTTGGGTGCAGGATCCTGCGTTCCTGCAGGATTTTGCAGCATCGTGCAACGCCTGACTGACCAGGGTCTGTAGATCCCCGATTTCTGACCAGGACTTCGAGGCGAATCCAGCCGTGGCGACGCGGGCCTCCTAGGAGGCCCCCCAAAAAGGCAAAAACGCGGGACGGGCAGCGGCATCGGTATACACCTTTTTTTCTCTCTGGACTCCTTCGGAGCTGGCCGACCTGTGCTTCCGTGCTACCGATCGAGCGGCATGACACGGCCTTCCGTTTCCGGCGCCCTCACCGCCTGCGCGCTTGCGCTGCTCGTCGGGCGCCTCCTGCAGTCCGCGTGCTTGCGCAGGCTGCTCCGCAACGGCGTGCTGCCCGGCATCCCCGAAGCGCCGCCGCCTGCCTACGAGAAGTGTTCCGACGAGGAGCTCGTGGCTCAGGTTCGGTGCGATCGAAGTAGGAACGGAAATCATGGGCACGAGTGGTTTGTTGTCGGTGTCGTCGCGGGCGTTGTCCAGTTGAAAGTAAAGGTGGCCTGCCCAACAGCGGTCGCTGTCGGTTTTGGACAGCGTTCGCTGTTGGGCATCGCACCCATTTTTTTTGGTACCCAGTTCGGGCGCCCAAACAGGTGAGTTTGGTGGTCACGGTGAAGGACTTCGATGAAGAAAGGGTGCAGTGCATGTGCAAACATCTCAGAGGAGGACGGGTATCGATACCGATGCCATTCCCTCGTATTCCTCCTCGTCGGAAGAGGTCTGGGGATTAGTGGTATCGGTGTCTTCTGGCTCCCCCAGAAGATCGAGCGACGCGCAGATTGCCTTGCGACGTACCCAACACATGTACAGCAAGCGGCTAGAGCAATTGGCTTACTTGGTACGGATGAGGGATTGACAGAGGCCGCGATCTGTCGTGCAAGCTACACGGAATGCTCGCGCGTTGCACGACTCACAGGACAGGATCTTTGAGCGAGGCATTGCCGTAGGCCACGCTAGGTCACCATGGCATGGCATGAAGCAGGGAACACGGAAAGACAACGATTACCACGAGCAGGAACGAGGGTAGAGAACGGTGAACGTATTGAAGAGGGACTGAGGACGCACTGGGAGTAATTACGCCAGGAGTCGAGAGGAGGGAGGCAGGAGCCTGGAAGAAAGCGGGGGATGATAGTGAGAGAGAGAGAGAGAGAGCAAGATATATCAGAGATTGAAAGGGTGAGAGAGAGAGAGAGAGCGGATAGAGAGAGAGGGAGAGAGCGAGAGAGAGAGAGAGAGAGAGAGAAAGAGAGACAGAAAGAGAGACAGAAAGAGAGAACGTGAGCGAGAGGTAATGGAGGGAGGCGGGAGGACGGAAGGACAGCGATTGGAGGGAGGCGAGTGACCCACTCCGCTAGGCCGCCCCGCAGATCACGAAGGCGGCGACAGTTCCACAGTTCGCAGCCGCCCAAGGGACGGCGAGGTTTAGTCTGGGTCCCCGCTGGGCCTCCCCGCCGCTCACGAAAGTGGCGACAGCTACGCAGCTGGCAGCCCCCCAGGGGACGGCGATGTCTAATCTGGATCCCATTGGCGTGCCCACTCCGCTGGCCCTCCTTGCAGCTCACGAAAGTGGCGACAGTTCCGCAGTTCGCAGCTCCCAGGGGACGGCGAGGTCTAATCTGGGTCCCCGTGGTGTGCCCAATCCGCTGGTCCTCTCCGCAACTCACAAAATCAACGACGGTTTCGCAATTCGCAGCTCCTAGGGGACGGCGAGATCTAATCTGGATCCCATTGGTGTACCCACTCCGCTGGGGCTTCCAGGATTCTGCAAGAGTGGCGACAGTTTTGCAGTTCGCAGCCCCCAGGGGACGGAGAGGTCTATTCTGGATCCCCGTGGTGTGCCCACTTCGCTGGTCCTCTCCGCAGCTCACAAAAATGGCGACAGTTCCACAGTTCGCAACCCCCAGGGGACGGCGAGGTCTAACCGTGGTGTACCCACTCCGCTGGGCCTCCCAGGGACTCACAAAAGCGGCGACAGTTTCGCAGTTCGCAGCTCCCCATGGATGCGAGGTAGACATTAGATATTCAGATCTCTGTAGTCAGGAGAGGTGGCGACAGTTCCGCATGAGGTAGAGGCAGAAGGAAGAGGAGGGGGAGGAGGAGGGGGAGTGGAGACCGCAGTGCTCTACTCAAGACGAGTGCCTAAGGGGAGGGCCGGGAACAAACCTTCGGAGGTCCGCGCGGATGTCATGGGTCGGCGGTGTACCCCCCTGATTGCGCCTCCAGCGCTTCAGCTGGCGCTCCGTGCGCCGGGGAAGGGGGATCCAGCGCCGACCTCAGAACTCCGCGCGGACCTTCTAACGTTTGCGTGGGTTCCACTCTTTGTCTGTATCGTTAAACCTATCCCCATCCCCACCGGACCATGGTATCTCAGCCCCACCGTCTCACCACGCCGGTTGGGGATGCGCCCCTCGAAGCCAGAGGGGAGCAGACTATCTCCTGTGTCCCCGTCCAGGGGGTCAAACCGGCAAGCGGGGCCAGGGCCATGCCAGCGGGGACGAGGATCGCCTGAACGATGCTAGCTTTGTTTCGGGGGTGGACAGAACCCCCACCCTGACACGTCGATTAGTGAATTGTCCGTTTTCGGTTCTCGAGAGGGCGCCGCGGCCGTCATTTTCCAGGCTTGCGCCAGGTTTGGGCCCGAGGTCGCTTTCACTAAACCACGTTTTGCTAAAGGGGATTCTGCCCATCCCCGACTGCTCCTCTCCAGGACACCTGCGCACAGGCCGAGGAGCTGCTGACCCACCTCGCCCGACTCTTCCCGCCGGACACGCACGTGTTCTACGCCTACCCGAACATCCGCGGGTGCCGGCACGTGCCCGCCGGCGAGGTGGGCCGCCGCCTCTTCGCGAACTTCACCGAGGTGGCCGTGGAGCGCGCCGACGCGCCCATCCCGGGGGGACGCAAGACGCGGGTTCGCCGGAGCTCGGGTTCGTTCGGTAGCGAGTCATGGGAGCCTGGTCTGCCCGCTCAGTTCCGTCCTTGGCGTCGATTTGCGTCTGGGAGGCGATGAGATAGCGCCGATTTAGCTTCGGTTGACGTCGATAAGCGCCCATTTGGCGTCGATTAGCGTCGGCTGGCGTCGAGTCGTAAGAGCCGACAAGATGGGATGGGAGGCGCCCATGAGTTGCCACCGAAGGTTCGCCGAGGCCTTTTGACGGGCCCGTCCTGAGTTGGAATTTGACGCCCTAGTTTTCGTAGGACGTTTGCAGCGGGAGTGCGCGTCAAGTTTCAGGCTGGGTCTCGTCGTTTTCCTGACGGCCTTTCAGGCCCACCCAGGTCCCTGGAACTCGAGTCTTACGTCTCCTCGACCATCGCTGGCTTCCTCAGGGTACAGCCGCTGCTGAGGACTCGAGGAAGGAAGACTAGACATAGTCTTTCGGAGCTCCGCGCGGGTTTCTCGGATCGACGCCAGGGCCTTCTTGGCGGCGCTTCTGGCGCCGAAATTGGCGCGCTCCGCGCGCTAGTAGGGACGGGGGTTCCACGCAGATCGAAGAAATCCGCGTGGACCTCCGAACGATTCTGTTCGTGCCGATTTTCTGCAATTCCCAGGACGAAGTACGCGGTGCTCATGCACAACGACGCGTATCCCCTGGAGCGCGACTTCGCGTGCGAGATGTACCGCGCCCTCGAGGCGAACCCGCACTACCCTATAGCGGCCCCGCAGATCTACGAGACCGCGGCCGAGGGTGTGATCGTGCCCCACGGGCACCACCAGAACCTGCACGCCCGGCCGTCCGCGTCCGGGCAGGGCCTTCGCATCGATTACGACCTCAGTCTGCACCTCCTGACCCAGCGCAAGCCTGAGGACCAGGGCTCGACCAAAATGGTGTTTTGGCGATTAAGTGGACCGTTTTCGGTTTGACTTCGTTTTGCAGCGAAGGCAGAACGAACACAACACGAGGGACAACGAAAGCAGAACGAAAATCAAAAAGCGCTGTTTCAGGTCGGGCCCTGCTGAGGACTTCCGCGAGGGGCCCCAGGTGGACTTCCTGGAGGACCACGCCTTCTTCGCAAGGGCTGACAGGTACCACGAGTTGCTGGACCCAGCTGGCTCCTTCACGCTCGAGTACATGGACATGATCCTCAACATGCGGGCCCGCAACACGTCGGCGTGGTACGTCCCCACGGCGCGCTGCGTCTTCGAGGTGGATACGGGGAAGATCACGTGGGAGGACCTGCCCTACCTCGTCTACAAGCGCAGCGAGCAGATCGGCCACCAGGTCCGCACCTACCTGACGAAGAAGTGGGGCCTGGAGTTCGTGAACACGGGCATCTGGAACTACGTCCGCTACGTGATGCTCGCCGAGGTCGTGCTGGAGGGCGACGCGCTGCCCGTGGACTGGAAGGACCAGGCCGCCATCTTCTACAGCTGGTTCGAGAGCGTGGGCTTCAACCGCTACGACGGGCAGTACCTGCCGGACTTCATCGACGAGCCGCCGACCGGGCCCGTCACCGTGTCCCGCACGCAGCGGCAGCAGCTCCCCACCGACGTGCCCGAGCACCGGGTGCCTCCCCGGGCGGGCGCGGACATCCTGCCGAGGCAGAGCAGGAAGAAGGCCGGCGCCATCGACCTCTCCTTCCGGGACCCGCACCTGCCCATCGCCCTGCGCACGTCGGAGTGCAACGCCTCGGAGCCCTCCTCGTACGCGCTGTGCGGTCTGGCCGTGCAAGACGGCGACAGGTGCACGTGCTGGAACTACGTGGTGCCCTTCAATCTTAAGACGACGCTCTACCTGGACAAGCTCATGGCGTGGATGAAACTTCCGTCCCGTGCCTTCATGTACGGGCAGATGAAGTATTGGACCGTGCACATCGACCCCAGCAGCGTGGACCTGAAGTGCGAGGGCACCCAGGAGAACTGCACTTACCAGGTGCAGTTCGGCCCGGACGCAAAGGTGCTTCAGTGGTCTTGGTTCGGCAAGGAGGCCAAGACCATCTTCACCAAGGAAGGAATGGTGATCTTCTTCCTTATCGCGTCCATCCTGTCCATGCCGATAATCCTCCCGCGCTTGGCCAAGGCGGACTGGGCTGGCTCGAAGAAGTGGGAGGTGCGCTCCTTCGTGGCCCTCAACTGCGCAGTCTGCGCCGTGGCTGGCCGGTCGTGATCCGCGGGTGTGCCAGCCCGCCAGGTCCCCATGGGGCACCTTCACGCTGCCGCCTCGCGCGGGGAGGCGGGAGCTAATGCCGAAGCCTACGCCGTTTCTCCGTCCTCGCCTTCTACTGGGGCCACCTGGGGAGGCCCCCAGGTGGCGAGACGTGCACCTCGTGCTTTTTCACCACTCTGGCCGCTATGGGGAGCGGCGCCCTGCCACTGGCGCGGGCACACATTCGCACGCTCAACATGGGGACGGAAAGCACAGGCACGATGCAACGGAGGGGAGGCCACCCCTAACCCCATCATTTGCGTTTGCTGAACGGCCCTGGGCGTCTACTCGGGGTTCTTTCTTGTGTTCTCTCGCGATGCCCAGCAGCGGATGCCGTCCAAGACCGAAGGGCGGCCGCTGCTGGGCAGGCGGCGAGCGTCCCAGGAGGTGGGCAGCGTCCGCGGCGACACCAGGCAGCGGCTCTGGCCCCCGTTGAGCATGGGGGAAACAGGTCCGGAGGGACCACTTCCAGAGAGACATCCACATCCACGCCCACTTCCACGGCTGCCGGGAATCCCGCCCCAGATCCGAGGTGGAGCGGTGGACGTGGACAGTGTCCCGCCCCTCGGGTGCGAAAGGTCCTGAGGGAGGCGGGTCCTGGACCTTCGGGCCTTCCACGGTGCAGCGCGAGCGGGGCCCCCGTTGAGCATGGGGGAAACAGGTCCTGAGGGAAGCCAGAGCTCGATTCAATTTCTCCGCTTCGATTCGAGTCGACTTCTCCCGATTCGGCTGCCGATTTCCGCCGATCCGATTGACTTCGATCTCCGATCCGACTCATCGATTCGATTCTGGGCCCTCCTGGAGAAACGGGTCCTGGACCCTGGGGCCTCCCCCCAGGATGAGTTCTTCACTCTCAGGGCCTCGAGGGCCCGAGAGCGGCGAAGAACACCTCAGGGCCCGTCGCCCTCGGGACCCGTCGCTCCCCCCGTGGCAGCCCGTCCTCTCCGTCCCCGGGGGTGGTCTGCCTCGGAGGGAGGGGGCAAAAGCTGTATGGGACAGAGAACTTTCGGGTGTCCGCACGGTCTTCTCTCGGGTCGGCGCTGGGCTTCGCCGCGGGCGGCGCATCCGGCGCCGCCCCTAGCGCGCTCCACGCGCACCAGGGGTCGGGTGCTGCTGGGAGGGCCCCTGGCCCCAGGTGCCCCTGGGATTTCCAGGGAGGCCCCTACCAGGGCCTCCGGAGCACCCCTCACGGGGCCCAGAGGGCCCCGAGGGCTTCCAAATTGCTCGGAAAGCGGGGGGGCACCTTGGGCCAGGGGCACCTCGTAGGAACCTCGACAGAGAGCGGGGTCCAGCGCCGATCTAAGAACTCCGCGCGGACCTCCGACAGTTTATCTTTATGCCTCTTTTTCTTCCCCTGCAGTCATCGTGCTAGCATGAGGAGCCTTGAGTAAGGAACGAAGGGGCGTTTTTGGTCACGGCCACGGCGAGCCTCGGCCACGAACAGTTCCCCCGTCCTAGATCTTAAGGAAGGGTCCGAAAACCAGAGCCCTCCCGAATACAAAGCGATCCTTCTTTCAGCGTCTTGGCTGTAGAGATCGCGAAATACACTTGCATTTTTGCACAGCGCTCGCCGTCATCGGCGGGCCCTACCTCGTCGCCGCCTCGGCGCCAAGGCCGCGCGTGAGGGCCGAGGGGGAGGCCGATTTCCAAGTCGCCCGCTCTCGGAACCAGCGCCCTTGCCCTCCTCGTCCCCCCCCCCCTCCTCCTGGCCAGGGGCACCCACAAGTCGGGTCGGGCGAAAGGGGGGGTTTGGGAAAGGGGGGGTTACGAAATCTGCTGCGTGCAGCTGGTTTCGGCCTGACCGAGGGGCCCATTCCTCGATACATGGGCGCCTCCCGGCGCCGGGAGGCGCCGGGAAAATCAGCTACGCGAGCTGATTCTCAAACGCCCCCTTTGCTATCCCCCCCTTTCGCCCGTCCCGAACAAGGGGGACGAAGTTTCGAGGTTCGAGGTGTTCGGGCCTCTCGTCGGCTCCCGGCGGCTTTCCGGCCTCGGGAGGCTTCCAGCAGGTGCGCCTCGCCGAGAGCGCTCCGCGGGCGGCCCCTGTCGTCTCGATCGGCCGCTCCTCCTCCTCCTCCTCCTCCTCCTCCTCCTCTCCCTCCTCCTCCTCCTCCTCCTCCTCCTCCTCCTCCTCCTCCTCCTCCTCCTGGGGACAAGGTCAGGAGGGAACTTAAGCTCGGGGGGGGAGCACCGACCCCCAATGGCCAATGCTTCGCCGACAGCGGCCTCATAGCCCGCGCCACCCAGGAGCGTGCGGTCTCGCTATGGCGGGCCACTCGCCGATCTACCGGCGCCGGGTCGCCGATTCCAAGTTTCTCCCCCGGCCGTCTCTTCCTGTCGCCCCCCCTCATCGGCGATTGCCAGAGTGACGCCACGGAGGAACAGGATCCTCAGGGAAATTGGTTCTTCCCCTCCTTCGCCTCCTCCTCCTCCTCCATCCCTTTTCCATGTACTTACACATATGTATATGTATATGTATATATATATACACGCATGCAACTCCTCCCTGTCGCACCCCCTCCTCCCTGTCACCCACAGTTATCCCGAATCTTGAACTTTGTAACCGTTTTACGGACCGAGGGCGGGCTGTGTTTTCAAATGTGGTTTTCGCCTTGGCGCCGCGCACATTCGCCTTGGCGCCGCGCACATTCGTTTTGAAGAGACGGTCCCCGCGTCTCCTCCTCCTCCTCCCTCCTTCCCTGCTCTCATCAGCATCATCATCATCATCATCATCATCATCATCATCATCATCATCATCATCATCATCATCATCATCATCATCGTCATCATCGTCGTCATTATCGTCGTCATTATCGTCGTCACCATCATCAACATCAGCATCATCAACATTATCACATGTTTCGTTGCCCCATAGGGAGCTCCGCCGAAGGTCCCATTGGCACAGTTCGCATGCGTCCCCGCCACTCATTTCGGCACACCCCTCACACGTTTCGTGGCCCCATAGGAGCTCCGCCGAAGGTCCCATAGGCACAGTTCGCATGCGTCCCCGCCACTCAATTCGGCACCCCCCTCACACGCTTCGTGGCCCCATAAGAGCTCCGCCGAAGGTCCCAGTGGCACAGTTAGCATGCGTCCCCGCCATTGATTTCGGCACACCCCTCACACGTTTCGTGGCCCCATAGGAGCTCCGCCGAAGGTCCCAGTGGCACAGTTCGCATGCGTCCCCGCCGCTCAATTCGGCACACCCCTCACACGCTTCGTGGCCCCATAGGAGCTCCGCCGAAGGTCCCAGTGGCACAGTTCGCATGCGTCCCCGCCACTCATGTCGGCACACCCCTCACACGTTTCGTGGCCCCATAGGAGCTCCGCCGAAGGTCCCAGTGGCACAGTTCGCATGCGTCCCCGCCATTCATTTCGGCACACACCTCACACGTTTCGTGGCCCCATAGGAGCTCCGCCTAAGGTCCCAGTGGCACAGTTCGCATGCGTCCCCGCCACTCATTTCGGCACACCCCTCACACGTTTCGTGGCCCCATAAGAGTTCCGCCGAAGGTCCCAGTGGCACATTTCGCATGCGTCACCGCCACTCATGTCGGCACACACCTCACACGTTTCGTGGCCCCATAGGAGCTCCGCGGCGAGGTCCCAGTGGAACAGTTCGCATGCGTCCCCGCCGCTCATGTCGGCACACCCCTCACACGTTTCGTGGCCCCATAGGAGCTCCGCGGAAGGTCCCAATGGCACAGTTCGCATGCGTCCTCGCCACTCATTCCGGCACACCCCTCACACGTTTCGTGGCCCCATAAGAGCTCCGCCGGAGGTCCCAGTGGCACAGTTCGCATTCGTCCCCGACGCTCATTTCGGGACACCCCTCACACGTTTCGTGGCCCCATAGGAGCTCCGCCGAAGGTCCCAGTGGCACAGTTCGCATGCGTCCCCGCCACTCATGTCGGCACACACCTCATACGCTTCGTGGCCCCACAGGAGCTCCGCCGAAGGTCCCAGTGGCACAGTTCGCATGCGTCCCCGCCACTCATGTCGGCACACCCCTCACACGTTTCGTGGCCCCATAGGAGCTCCGCCGAAGGTCCCAGTGGCACAGTGCGCATGCGTCCCCGCCATTGATGTCGGCACACCCCTCATACGTTTCGTGGCCCCATAGGAGCCCCGCCGAAGGTCCCAGTGGCACAGTTCGCATGCGTCCCCGCCACTCATTTCGGCACACACCTCACACGTTTCGTGGCCCCATAGGAGCTCCGCCGAAGGTCCCAGTGGCACAGTTCGCTTGCGTCCCCGCCACTCATGTCGGCACACCCCTCACACGTTTCGTGGCCCCATAGAAGCTCCGCCGAAGGTCCCAGTGGCACAGTTCGCATGCGTTCGTTTTCGTTCGCGTTGTGTACCACGCCACTCATGTCGGCACACCCCTAGCACGGTTCGTTGCCTCACAGGGATCACCACCGAAAAAGTGAATCACAATTGCGGTACTCACACCTGCATATGGTTGGGTCCTTTGTCGGGCTATTCTCAGTAGCTCGAAGATGGAGGGCTAGTCGTTCTCAAAATGTAGTTTCGCTTTAGAGCCGCGCGCATTCGTTTTTTCCCTGACCATCCTGTGATGCTGGGTCCTCGATTTGAAGAGACAGCACCCCGCGTCCCACCTCACCTCACCTTTCTCTTCCCGCTCCTCCCTCCTCCCCTGCGCGCCTCTGCTATTCGAGTCAGTCTACCATTTCGGCACACCTCTCACACGTTTCGTGGCCCCGTAGGGAGCTCCACCGCATGCGGTGTTCGCATGCGTCCCCGCCACCCGATGTCGGCACACCCGTCACAGGTTTCGTGGCCCCACAGGGGGTTCCACGGAATGCCCCAGTGGCGGTGTTCGAATGCGTTCCCGCACCCGCTTCGTGGCCCGATCGGGAGCTCCACTGAAAGCACCAGTGGCGGTGTTCGCATGCGTCCCTGCACCCGATTCGGCACACCCATCAAATCGTGGCCCCATGGGGAACTCCACCGAAAGCCCCAGTGGCGGTTCTCGCATGCGTCCCCGACGCCCATTCCTGAAGGCCCCAGTGGCGGTGCAGTGTTCGCATGCGTCCCAGCACCCGATTCGGAACACGCTCCACACGCTTCTTGGCCCCATCGGGAGCTCCACTGAAAGCACCAGTGGCGGTGTTCGCATGCGTCCCCGCACCCGATTCGGCACAACCCTCACCTGTTTCGTGGCCCCATGGGGAGCTCCACCGAGGGCCCCAGTGGCTGTGTTCGCATGCGTCCCCGCACCCGTTTCGGCATACCCCTCACACGTTTCGTGGCCCCATGGAGAGCTCCACCGAAGGCCCCAGTGGCGGTGCTCGCATGCGTCCCCGCATCCGATCCGGCACACTCATCACACGTTTCGTGGCCCCATGGGGAACTCCACCGAAGGTCCCAGTGGCGGTGTTCGCATGCGTCCCCGCCACCCGATGTCGGCACACCCATCACACGTTTCGTGGCCCTATAGGGAGTTCCACCGAAGGCCCCAGTGGCGGTGTTCGCATGCGTCCCCGCCACCCGATGTCGGCACACCCATCACACGTTTCGTGGCCCTATAGGGAGTTCCACCGAAGGCCCCAGTGGCGGTGTTCGCATGCGCCCCCGCTATCGATTTGGCACACCCATCACACGTTTCGTAGCTCCATGCGGAGCTCCACGGAATGCTTTAGTGGCGGTTTTTGAATGCGTCCCCGCACCCGGTTCGGCACACCCCTGACCCGTTTCGTGGCCCCGTCGGAAGCTCTACCGAAAGCCTTAGTGGCGGTGTTCGCATGCGTCTTCGCATCGGCACACTTCTGACACGCTCCGTGGTCCCATGGTGAGCTCCACCGAAGGCTCCAGTGGCGGTGTTCGAATGTGTCCCCGCAACCGATTCGGTACACCCCTCATCCCTTTCGTGGTCCCATGGGGAGCTCCACCGAAGGCCCCCGTGGCGGTGTTCGCAAGCGTCCCCGTCTCCCATTTTGGTCCCTCTCGAACGTTTCCCGGCTCCATTGGGAGGTCCTCCGACGACGATATTCACCAGTGCGCTATTCTCAATCACGTATTGTTGGGTCTCTCGTCTGGATATGCTTCCAAATTCTTTCACAGTTTCAAGCATCCGCATGGTAGAAGTACCAGAAATGGTGTTCTGGCACGATTTAGGATTGTAAGGGCGGAACAGTCATCTTGAGTCGCGGTGTTGAAGTCCCAGAATTGGTGTTCTTTGAGTGTATTAGCGTTAATCGGTGAGATAGCGCCGATTCAGCGTGGACCAGCGTCGATTAGCGTCGACTTAGCATCGATCGATTTGCGTCGAGTCGCAAGAGCCACCAAGATGATCTGAGATGCTCCCATAAATTGCCCCCGGACCTGCACAAGCATGAGCTTTCGGAGGTCCGCGCGGACCTCCGACGGTTTATGCTTATGCTGTTTCTCTTCTGCTCCTGGAGGTGGCCATCGCACGAGGTGGCCATGGCACAATGTGCCTCCAGCTTTTTGCGCTACCTCTCGAGCCCCCGTGGCCCTGTTGGCCTCGTGAAGGGTGCTCTGAAGGCCGTGGAGGCCCCACTTGAAATTTTTGGGACAGCTTGGGCCAGGGACATCTTTGACCTACTATGCAACACCTGGGAGGTTAAATTCAGTATCGGAGCTGGTGTATCCGTGGTCGAAAACTGGCTCAATCTGGCCGAATCCCGCCTAGTCCAGCCTATTCTGGCTTAATCGGGCTCAAATCCTTGGCCTAATCCGGCCTAGCAGGCTTGATGGCGCTTCAAATTTCATGCGAATGCCTTCCAGGAGATACCTGCTTGCCTTGACAACACCCGACCTGCCCGATTCACTAAAGAGCAAAGAACGGCAACAACATACGCTTTCGGCGGGCGGCGTCTCTGGCGCCGCCCCTGTCGCGCTCCCAGCGCCGGCCTCTGAAGCTATCGGTTTCATTACCCATGTCCCAAGTATGGAGATTATTGTTGTTACTGAGATGCCTCCGCCTCCTCACTCACTCCCGTCTTCCTCTCCCTTCCATCACACTCAGATCATTCATGCTCATACTCACCCACACTCAGATCACACATACTGAGACTCACTTACACTCAGACCCACTCATACTCAGACTCACACACAGTCAGAGCACTCAGCTCACACTCAGATCACCCATGCGCAGACTCACTCATACTCAGTCTCAGTCTCAGACTCTCTCAGACTCAGACTCAGACTCATTCACACTCATATGCGCTTACACTTTGATTCAATCGCAGACATTTTCATTCGCACTCAAAGTCACCGACGCGCAGACCCACAATCACATTCAAGACTCGCAGAGTTTGGGCATGCCTCGAGCGAGGGGCTTGGTTCGGGGAGCCGCCAGGGGCTGTCTCACGGGCCCGTTCGCGCCAGGGTTGTGGGGATGTCTCAGGCGATTTGCCTGTTGGGTGGCTTGGACGCCGGTGCTTTCGGAACGGGAGCCTCGGGCGAGGCGTTGGCTTCAGCACCCCAATGGGGAGCCACCAGGCGACGTCTCACGGGCTCGGTCGCGCCCAGATCGTGGGGATGTCTCGGTGGGTTTGCCTGTTTGGTGGCTTGGACGTTTGCGCTTTCAGCACAGATTGTGAGGATGTCTCGATCGAGACGCTGGTCTCAGCACCCCAAGGGGGAGCCACCACGCGGTGTCGCACGGGGCTTGGCCGCGCCCAGACTGCGGGGACGTCTCCAGCGGTTTGCCTGTTTGATGTCTTGGACGCTTGTGCTTCCAACAAAAAATTACGAGGACTTCTCGATCGAGACGTTGGTTTCAGCACCCGCAAGCGGGAGCCGCCAGGCTGTGTCGCACGGGCCCGTTAGCGCCCAGGTTGTGGGGATGTCTCTGGCGGTTTGCCTGTTTGGTGGCTTGGACGCCGGTGCATTCAGATCAGGTAGGCAGGCAGTCTCAAGCGAGGCGTCTTTTCAGCTTTTCAAGGGGGGCCAGGGTTTTTTGCACTGGCCCATTCGCGGGCAAATGTTTGGGTTGTTTCGAGCGAGGCGCGTGGCTTGGATTTTTGTGCTCTCAGAGCAGACCGTGAGGATATCTCGAGCGAGTCGGACAAAACCCTGGTCTGGGTACCCTCGACACTTCTCATTTCAGAGCCCTGCGGGCATCCCGATGTAGCTGGCACAGCATCTGGGCATTCCGAGGGCGAGCCGTCAGGGATCGCTCAGTCGCTAGAGGCTAATCATGTTCTCCGTCTCCGACAGTCACGGGAGGAAGCTTGGTCTTCTATCTTCGTCCTCGCCCTCCCCTTCTCATTATGCCTTGTCTTTGGCGTAATTAGCCCGAGTGTTTTTTTTTTGCGCGACCGTTCTCGCTGGACCCCTTCAGGGAGTGAGACGGCGCGTGTGTCCTAAGACAAAGGCAGTGCACAAGAATGTTCAGTGGCCTTCGGCAGATCCCGCCACAGTTCCAGAGTCGCGGACGCAGCTGCCCCAGGCCCCGAAGACAGCATCGGACATGTCAGGGCTGCGTTAAACGTTGTCGCGGGCTCCTGGGGCCGAGAACCTTCAACCAAACGTGGTCTTCAAGTGACTATGTCTTCGGAGAATATGAGGAAGTCACGCATGGCGCCCCGGCAGCAGCCGAGAGCGCTCAGGAAATCTGGAAATCTGAGGCCCAGGTCCCGTAAAGCGCATGTGCAATCTTGAGTATATAGATTTCGAAAAGACCAGAGGACACTCCACCCAGTGCCTTTAGTACGGTGGCGGACATGCGGTGCGCACGGGGTTGTGCAGATTCCGTTTACGGGAGAATCACGCGTGAGACTATTTTCCATAGCGTCGCGCTGCCCATCAAGCACGGCCCCTGGAATCCAGGGGCGTCGGCCTCGTCCACTCGGGCGTGCAATTTTGTATGCTCACGCCCCTCAAGTTTGTCGTGGCCTCTCACACCCATATGGCGCGTCATGGTGCCTACGGACAGTTTCGCAATGTCATTTGCACCATCATTCTCATAACCTTTCCTCGTCGTCATCCTCCTTCTTCCGCTCCTCGTTCGTCTTCCAGTTACCCTCTCCTGCACATCACCGCCATACGCATTCCTCATCCGCCGCTGCCGGCAGCATCCCTTCCCCCCCTCCTCCGCCCTCCTTCCCTCCTCTCTCCACCACCTCGCCCTCGCCGTTCTCCCTCCTCCGTCTCGGACGGGGCCGTAGCCATCTTCGGCTCAAGGGTCGGCCCGTGCAGTATTGCTTGAGTTCTGTTTTCTCCCGCGTGTTTCGCCGTCCTCTCCACGCGCTTGTTTTTCCCGGGATCGCCCCGGACGTATTAGTCAGCGAGCTTCACGGCAACATGCTGCGGGAAGCATTGCGAGGGGTTTTCTCAGGCTGCCAGGGTGATGCACCGAGAACGCCGGATCCCAAGCAAGCTGGAGAACAAGCTAATACAGTTGCATGTTCGCTCACAATTTGGTTCGCCACATTACCGAGGCTTCTTCCAAAAACTTCCTCGACACGGTGCTCAACCCGCTCCACACCAGCACTCACGACGCGGAGGCGGATGGGAACACGGCGCAGTTGGAGCCAGGAGTTCGTGGCCTGTCGGGCGACTTTGACATGTATTTGGGTCTTCCCGGTCTCCCTCCTTTTCCTCGTTTTGGTGCTGAGGACTTCTACATCGGGGACTCCTTCGTGGAGCAGGCGGTGCAGACGCACCTTCTTCCTGATTCTACGCTGGTTGGCACGCGAACGCCATTGAAGCTGCACCATTGGGCCATGTTTGACCGTACGCCGTAACATTCTCGCCGAGTCCCTGGCTGAGGAGACGGGGCCGAATGTTGCACTTTCATCAGCTGCTGGCGTGCCTGAGGATGGCCAGGAACCTCTGGCTCCTCCACCCGATGCGGAGTCTCTACCGCCCGCGGCCCAGGCGCCGTCCTCCGGGGGTCTGGAGAAACCGAGAAGGAAGCATCATAGCAAACACAAGCAGGACCAAAAGACAGGGACGGAGACGGAGCTGGCCAGGGCTGCTGCGCCAGACGCTGCGGCGGAGGAGATGCAAGAGATAAGAAGGCGTTCTGCGCAGAGATGCGCGCAGCGATGGCCTGCCTGGAAGGCCAGCTGTCCACCGCGTCCACTGAGTTCAGGAGCCTTCTGGGTAGTTTTTCTCACTCTGCTCCTCTCTGCTTCGCTCCTCCTCATCCTTCGCGCGCCCGCTTAGGATAATCGTATGTTTCCTCGACGTGCAGACGCCAATGTTTTTTGTGTTTTTTTCCCGAACATGTCGTGACCTTGTTATCTTTCCCTGCGCCCTTGGGACCTTGTCCATGCGTGACATGGGTGAGACCTTGGGACCTTGTCCTTCTCCTAGTTGCTGTTGCTTCTTGCCGCTCTCATCCCCTGCTGGCCAGTGTTCCTACGTCTCAGACGGGCGCTTCATCATCATCATCATCATCATCATCATCATCATCATCATCATCATCATCATCATCATCATCATCATCATCATCATCATCATCATCAGCATCAGCATCAGCATCAGCATCATCATCATCATCATCAGCATCAGCATCAGCATCAGCATCATCCCCATCACGATGTTCATCATCATCCGTATCTATTTTGGCTCAAGGCTGGGGCCTTGCAAGCGCAGCTCAGGTGCTGCCACCGACATCGGCTCCGCACACTCCCCGCCGGCTCGGGCGACCATGGCGGAGGTGGTTGGAGCCTCGGCGACGGCGAACAACCTTCAGTCTCGCATCCAGGGATTGCTGGAGACGCGAGCCAAAGACGTCAATGTCAGGACGGCGGCTCCCATCAAGTCACAGCCCGAGGAGATGCAGCAGCTCCGCTCAGATGTCACCGCGAGCAGGAACTAGATGGAGTCCAAGATCATCAACTAAACCACGCAGGCCACCGACGCGATAATTACTTCCCTCGGGCGGATCCTCAATGGCCACGGTAGTACACTTTCGGATGAAAACAAATCCATCAACGAGGCGGATGACAACGTCGCCAACTGTGAGACTGATTGTAGTTAAAGAGCTGAAAGCATTTCAACCATCGGCTCCTTCCACTGCGTCATCATGTGGTTGATCCTCGGGAGCGTTTCCACATGCAGAAGACGCCGAGTGAAGACGTCTGGACCACTCGAACCACGACTCGCCCAACAAGAACTCTCGATGGATGGGAACTTTCACCGTATTCTACGTGTACGAGAACGATGGATTCCATAGGAGAAATTATATTTATGTTTCTTCCTGCTGACCTTGCTCGCGAGATCACGCCCAACTTCCCGCGCGCATCGAAGTCGCACAGCCTCGAGTTTTCCAGCGAGCTTGTGGCAGAAAAATGCCATGACCTAGTTGCAGCCTCTTAATTCAGTATGAATTGGATCGATCTTCGCACGCAGACAAGCCGCCATGACAAACGCCGTGGATATATGCCTCTAGATGTTCGGGTTCGCCAAGGCGCCTGCAGCCACATCTACGCCAAGCTTCGGCACATGCTCGTCGCTGCGGGCCACGGCATGTCTGCCGCGCGCCTTGGAGTCAACGGGTGCCAGGGCATGACAAACATCTGCGGCGACGCCGACAATGGGGAGACCTGGGAGATGATCTACACCAAAAGGAGTGAGATGGCGGGTTGGTCCTTCGACCCCAACCTCGTGCACTGCTTTGTCTGGAAGCTGAGTGATGAGGCGGCTTTGCAAGCGATCGCGACAGCCGCCGCCGAGGCCAGCGACCTGACGACCATCCTCCGAGTACTTGGTCCAGAGACTGCTGAGAGCCTGCCTGCGCGGGCCGGGGGGCAATCTCTACCGCTGCCAACTCGCGCGTCTCTTGCCCCCGCTATGCGCGACGAGAGTCGTCGGGATATTGCTGCGGAAGTGGGGCCCGGAAGTCTGCAATTATCTTCTCCTCTTGCTCTGTCCATTGTCACTTTGGAATGATCGTGGTCTGCTTGGTGCGGTGAAGGCTGCGAGAAACGCTGCCGCCTCCAACCGACGGGGGAAGTCCATCCGTCTTTTGATTTTTTCTTGTCTTTCAGTTGCTTGTGCACAAGAAACACGTGGTCACCTAGCAGCTGTGTCTCATCTCCAGCATGACTTTCGTAATTGATGCAGTGGCCATTCGTTCTTCAATGATGGCGCCGAAACCTGTGGTGTAATTGCAGTTCTGTCGTCGTCCTGTTCTGCGTTGTTTGGCGCGGGCGCGCGCGCCCCACTGATTGGGGGGGGGCGCTCGTCTTGAAAGGCTGAGCAGGGCTCGCTCATGATCGTAAATGCACACCTGCTGAATGTTTGTGATCGTCTTACCTCGTATTTTCTATCGTTCCTGCATCTGGAGTGCTCTCCCTGCTGCGTCGGGTTGTTTCAATGCTATCCTGGGAGATTAGAATATTGCGCGTGAGGGTGAAGGGCGACTCTTGATTGATGTGAGCGGTTTCTGTCTTTGTGGTCGGGTTCCCGCTGGCTTTTTTCCACCGAACGTGCGTTTCCTGGGTTGAGTTATACCAGGAATCGGACACTCGTCGAGAAGTTCGTGGTGCTGCGATGACACAGACGTCCAGACTTGACCGCGTGTTCTCGGACATCCCATCGGCTCTGCTGGCTGACCTTGCCATGAGTACATCGGTGAAACGGGGGCTGCAGAACGTCCAGTGCTCCGACCACATGCGCCCCAACTGACCATGCCCAAGATTTTGTTCCTCTCTGGCTTGCTCGTCATTCTGTTTACCAGGGGCGTTCGACTCTGGCTCGAACGGATATGCTTGCCGAATCTGAATATGTTCTTCCTCGATGTCAGGTGATGGCGCCGGTCGAGAAAAATGGTGATTGCCCGCAGAGTGGCAGGAGTCTCTCACGTCGTACTCTTGAGGTTCTTGCGCGCTCGAAGGAGATCGCGCATGTCGCGTGCGAGCGCGCCAGGAAAAGCATTGCGTGTTTCCCTGCGTCCACGCACTCTGAGAAATGACGTTGGGCCGCGCATTCTCTTCGCGT
>CAUYUJ010017170.1:1706842-1719342 GCA_963575745.1 Prorocentrum cordatum | reverse complement strand
TGGGGGCCTCTTGGGGGCATCTTGGGGGCCTCTTGGAGGCCTCTTGGGGCCTCTTGGGGCTCTTTGGGAGGGGTCTGGGAGGAATCTTGGGGCCATCTGTCATCTGTCGGGCGATCGATCACAGATGGGGCGAGCACTTTTCTCCCCCCCCCCCGTCGGGGCCAGAATCCTCGTGAGGGGTGTCGAATTTTAGCCCTCCCAGGAGTCGAAAAAGACCCCTCCAACGACCCGCGGAACGCCCTCTCCAGGCCCAGGGGGAGGGGGTAGGGGGAGGGGTAAACCCCTCCCCGAAGGGGAAGAAGGGGGGTTGAGAACAGAGAGAGCTCGCTAAACCACTCACGCCCAAAGGGCTGGTGGGATTCGGCTCTTCGTAAACGACTTTAAAATGATGTATCTCCGCGCGATGGCATGTACAATCGGCTGCAGACGTGGGTTCCGGAGATGAGTCGTAGCATGAATGACCAATGGATTAACATATACGATCGGCTTGCAAGCTGGCTGGTCCCTGCATTGGCTTAGGTGTCTTTTGCACACGCGTTCGAGGGGTTCGCGCGTCGGCCAGATTTCATGACTATCCTAGTCCATCCAGTCGTTTTGGCTGCTCAGTGATATTCTCTGAGTCAGGTGCACCCGTGGACCTCGACGACCGTTTTCGTCCAAGCCTGAAAAACCTGTGTCTTCGCTGGATGGGCAAAGGTTTCCTTGGGGGGACTCCTGTGAAGCAGTGGTTTTTCTCTTTCCTCCTCTTCCACCCCATGCGTGCCAAGCCTGCCTGTGCGATGCATTTCTTAGTGCTCACGTTCACGTCATAAACCACCTGCCAGGGACACCTGGGCATTTTTTCGAAGCTCGGTTCCGTTTTCAGGCTCGGTGCCATAGGGCGGTGGTGAAAGCGTGGCAACAGTTCGGGATTGAACTCTTCGGGGGAGGGGGTTGGACCCGCCAAAAAATCGTTACCATCATCACCAGCATCGTCGTCATCATCATCAGCATCATCTTCATCGTCGTCATCATCATACGCATCACCATCACCATCACCTTCATCACCATCACCAGCACCATCACCGTCACTATCAGCATCTTCATAATTATCAGCATCATCAGCATCGCTGTCACCAGCACCACCATGATCAGCAGCATCACCGGCACCATCATCAGCATCATCGTCACCCTCATCCGCTTCAACTTCATCATCACCACGGCCTTTATCATCACCACCACCATGGGCTTCAGCACCAGCATTTCAATCACTATCACCATCATATGAAACCACCACTGCCACCATACATGTTATCATAACCAGCACCAGCTCTATCACCATCACCATCACCACCGCCACCATCAACGTTATCATTGTCGTTCGCTTGCCAAGCAGAGGCCCCGTGCCGGTTTTTGGATTGCATGTGGTTTTTGGGATCGTGCTCAGGATGCAGTTTCTGGGAGTTTTTGTTCAGCATCTGCGATGCTCCTATCCGTGGCCGAACACCGGCATGCGTCTTCTTGAATCCCGCCTAATCCTGCTTGGTCTGGGGTTTAATTCGGGCTGGTCCAGCGCGGTTGCGCCTGGATCGGGTTCAGTCGTCCTTGATGGATTTCACGAAGACCTCTTAGGAGTTGCCCTGTCCCTCCGTGCTCCAATTCCTCCTCGATGCTCGATGCTAAAGGCAGGCCTGGTGTTGACAACCGATGCCTGCCATGGCCGCCTTTGTGGGAAAAAGGCCAGTTTTGAACATGGGCCCGTTTAGCCAAAACGGGTGGCCTGCCTCAGGAGGCGAGGGGGGGTGACGGAAGTGGACGACCCGAAAGGTCAAACAGCAAAGGAGGAAACGCGAGAGAGGCGAGGAAGGCGGGGAGGGCGACAGGCACGACGAGGAGAAGCGGGAGTCATCCCTCCTGCCTCCTCCTCCTCTTCCTTCTCCTCTTCCTCTCTTCTCTTCGTTTTCCTTCTCCACTACCTCTTCCACCACCTCCTCCTCCCCCTCCTCCTCCTCCCCCTCCTCCTCCTCCTCCTCCTCCTCCTCCTTCTCCTCCTCCTCCACATCCTCCTCCTTCTTCTCCTCCTCCTCCTCCTCCTCTTCCTCGTCCTCGTCCTCCTCCTCCTTCCTCCTCTGGGCTCCTCCTCCTCCTCCTCCTCTCCCCCGCGTTCGCGATGGCCCCCGCTGCCCCCCGCGGATGCCGTCCTCGGCCGCAGGTACAGCCTTGCGCTGGCGGTGCCCGAGGCGCAGGAGCAGCGGCGCGGCCGCACGGCTTCCGAGGGGAGAGAGAGAGAGAGAGAGAGAAAGAGAGAGAGAGAGAGAGAGAGAAAGAGAGAGAGAGAGAGAGAGAGAGAAAAGAGAGAGAGAGAGAAAGACAGGTAGACAGAGAGAGAGAGAGAGAGAAAAAGAGAGAGAGAAAGAAATGAGCTGAGATCCTTGCCCCCAGCAGTTTCGGGGAACCCGCTGGGCACGCCCTCGCTCCCGCTTCGCCCCGCCCCGCCGGTGCAGCCGCCCAGCGCACTGTAGGACCTAAGCGAAAGCGGCTGGCTTGTGGGCGGCGACCGTCCTGTGCCTGAGCCCCCTTTCCAGACCCCTGCGCGTCGCGAAAACATTGCGACGGAAGGTTTTCTGGTAGTGTGCGGCCTGTCGGGGCCCTGAACTGGCCCCCGGGCTGTCAAACAACGACTCGGGAAGAGAAGCCACTTCCGGGGAGGGGGTCCTTGCCTTTGGGGGTCCACGTTGGGAAAACAAACCATCACGTCGGGGGTCAGGGTCCTCCTCCCCCTCCTCCTCCTCCTCCTCCTCCTCCTCCTCCTCCTCCTCCTCCTCGTCTTCCCATATTCCTGCGAACTCGTTCCCTCTTCGTCTTCCTCCGTCCTCCCTATCTCCTGTACGTCGCTCCCTTTTTCCTCGTTTCTTCCTTCGTTCTCCCTTCTCCTCTTGCCCTCCACAGCCATTTTGGCTCAAGCGGTTCTGGCCCAGGGGTTCCCCCTGAGCTTGGTGTCGCCTATTCTTCAGATCGGCTGGGCGACATCGCGCCAACTTTTGGCACACAACGCAGCAGTACGGCCGCGACATTGGTGAGTCTCCTAGGATAATGGTGACTGCGCTTGGCAGGGACGCTGGCAATCAGAGTTGGTTCAGCTGGTTCTGTGTGCATAGTCGAACGGGACAACCGTCGGAGGCTCAACGGAAGCTCTTTTTACTCTTTCAAGAGGTTGGATCAGCCCAGCGCCAACTCGGGCCAGAAGAAGGCTGTGAAGTCTGACAACGACTCACCTTGGGCTAAACGTGTTGAGTTAGGAAATGCTCAGGCCACCAACCTCAGGCTCGAGAAGTACGCAGCTCAAGTTTGCTGCCGCCACTCGACCACGATATGAAGGTGGCGGCCAAGCCTGGAGAACACAGGAATGAAACAGGATCGGAATATGATGAGGGTCGCACTCGTGCTGCAATCAACGAGTTCGACAAACAACGTGGCATGGTGAGCAAGGCAACTGGCGAAGCTTGCAAGGTGTTGTTCAAGGCGTTGTCGAGTGAGCGCGCCAAGCGGCAGTGTAGGATTAACCGCCACGCGCCCGCCACTGCCAGACTGTTTGCAATCGCCCGCCAAATCGACGCTGTTCAGACGCAAACATGAAAACATGATCCGTTCGCGGAGGAGCACATGCACGTCAAGCTTGCCAAGGTGGAGGATAACATCAAGGAGAAGGAGGTTAAGTTGGTGGAGCTGCGCGCCCAGTATTTCGAGCTGGGGAAGCAGGCCATTCTCCTTCCTCGTAAGCCTGATGGCGGTGGTGCTTCGACGACTGCAGCAATCGGACAGGATGCGGCGAAGCATGGGGATGTTCTGCGGCAGCTTCGGGCAGGTGGGCCGTGCATGGCCATGGCTGAAGGCGTCGCCCAGGCGCAGCCAAGTATCTTCCATACTGCGCAGGCGCATGTGTTTGGGGCCAGTCGAACTAACGCTGCGACGGGGCAAGTTTCTGAGCCCTTACCGCAGCCTCAACAGGTTCACCCCCACTTCACGAAGCTGGAGACCATGCCGGGTGCTCGATGGCTGATGCAGACCTGTGTAGGCTCAAAACCATGCTGCTGGCGGCAGGGGTGGGTTGCGACATGGGGACCTGTCCGGAGATTTACGATGCTACCAGCAAGCCCATCAAGCACAGAGGCTGCACTAGGTACAACAACTCCCAGGCCTACGAAGGGCCGAACCTTCAGCTGTACGTCGTTGGTGTTTGCGATTGTGCCCGCACGGTATCAGTTTGCTGTCCGTACGGCCGGTGTCAATGCGGATGTTGCGATGTGAGATGGTGCATGTGTCACGTGTGTATATGCGCCACTCGCTGCCGTTTGACTTCTAGGGTGCCTGTTTGCCATTGTGCTAAAACGCATCATAATCACACTGGTAGCGGAGCTGCCACACGATCCCCGTATCGTACCACTGCGCGCACGTCTCATCAGAGAGTATCGCGCTACCTCTCTTTCCTTTCCGTACTGGCAGGTTCCCTCGCTAGGGAACTCTGCGTTGCACCATGGCACTTTCTTCTCTTCGCTATCGGTAAAGCGCCAACGCGCTGACGCGGTCTGAGACGAAGAGTGGCTCTTACATATACGACGGAACGTTGCACAATTTCCATGAATGGGAATTCCGCACAGAGGTGCGCATGAGTGCCGCCTTGGCCTCAGTGGATCATGAGACGGGTGTACCACAGCAACACGTGATCACCGCAACTGTCAACAAGGTTGCAGAAGGCCTCATAGCTGACGCATTCGATAATGCCATGGATATCGGTAAGGACGTGCTTCTGACTCCGAATGGGATCGATCAGATGGTGCTTGCGATTCGCACTTCATTCTTCCCCATAGAGGCGCAGGAAGCGAAGATCCTGTTCCAGGTGGGCCACAGACCATATGGACCACTGTCTCGGCAGAACGGTGAGTCGAAGGTCTCGTACATCTCCCGAAGGAAGCGCTGGTGGATACTTGTCTCCAGGTTAGATCCCAAGGTCTTGATGAGTGACCATGTGCTTGGCTCCCTCTTTTTGGGCCATGCAGGCCTCTCGCCTTCGGGGAATCTGATGGTGTTGACATCCACTTGGGATGTTACAACCTTTGGCAACATCAAGGACGTCTTGATCCTCCAGCACGGTCGCAAACACATCCGCCACATGGGAAAGGGTGAGTCCAGTAAAGGACCCAACTCTTCGACGTGGACGCAGCCCAGACCCAGCTACCATAACAGGACAAGGGTAAGGGCAGGGTGCGCTCCTCTAGGCCGCAGCGCGCCTTCTACACAGTTGATGACGGATGGTGCGAGCACGAGGGGCACTACCCTGAGGGGCTGAGCCCCTGCGGGTACTGCGCGCCCAGCCATGCGCCAGAGCGCGGCTGGGGCGACGCGGCCTGGGGCGATCGCGCCGACGAGCGCGCCCGTGGCGACGAGGAATCGCATGCTCGCTGGGCCCCCCGCCCAGGAAAGCAGCGAGCTCGACGTCGAGGCGCTCGACGAGATGGCCGAGGCCGGGCGCGCGGAGGAAGGGGCCCCCGATGCGATCCAAGATGGCCCGGTCGCCGACCTCGGCGCCGAGGGAAGCAGCAGGGGCAATGGACAGACCGGAGGCAAGTGCCCCCACTGCGCGCCCTGGCCGCCCAAGGGGGGCGGCAAGGGAGGACCTCCCCTGGAAGATCGCAAGAGGTGGCCCCAGGAGATCAAGAAACGCTCGAGGAGCAAGACCTGCGACGAAACAGGCCGCCCGCCCGTGGGCCCTGAGTGCGCGGGCAAGCCAGGACGGCAATGAACGCGCGCACCGGGGGCGCCAGCGAACGCCAGGTCCAGTTGCGCGAGGGCGACGACGAACGTGAGTTCGCGTCCGTCAGTTCCGCTGCCGCATCGCCACCGATCCCTCATCGTGTCATTGGGGGCAAGGAGGAATCGATGAGGATGGGTTCTGGCGTTTCTCGTTTCTGTTGTTCTTTCTGTTCTCGCGTCGCGCGTCGCAGTGCACGCGCGCGTGAGGGGGGGGATTGCGACGGACAGCGCGGCCTGCAGAACAATCGCGTTGAGAGTCATGTCTGCGTTAATTGTCTGGGAATGATCGACGCCACTTTGGTTCGGGGGGCCCCGGAGCATCGGGGGAGGAGTCTTCAGACCTCTGCAGAGGCTGATGGGGGGTACTCTTGGGTGCATGGCTGTTCGCTCGACCGAATCCTATTCGATGGCCAGTGTTCCTGATGAGGAGTTTGAGGAGGGGGTATCCGTTGGGATCCCATCTCTGTTCCTGGCCATGGTATTGTGTCTTCTTCGGGTCAGCGCAACGGGTTCAGTTGTGGTCGCGTTCTTAGAGATACTCCAGATCGCGTGGATTGGAGCCGCAGGGTAAAGACGCCAAGAGAGGATCTGGTTCGGTTTTTAGGATGGGCCGATAGCAACGTTACTCGGAAGGAAGACGGACAGTTTGTGAATGTTCCTGGGTAAACTTTAAGTGGCAAAGTTGTGCCTTCCTCGAGTTCTTCTCCTGGCCTGCCCGGGAATCCTCGTCCGCGCCTCGAGGTTGCATTAATCTCTCGGGGGTCGGTTCTACTGCTCGTTTCATTGCGCGCGTCTGTGCAGATTGTGGGCACGAGACCAAGATGGAGAGGTGCGTGGCGCGTCGCTCTCCGGGCGAGTGCCCGTGCGATCTCGTGGGCGCCGGGGGCGGCGCTCCGGATGTTGTTATGGCGCGTTGTTGTCGTTGCCTGACATATATCGATGAGCAGCCCAGGGAACTCGCGGAATACGAGAAAGCAACAGCTAAGAAAGTTGAACGCTCCAGCAACATCCAATCAGATCGCTGCTTGGCTGTTGCTGGAGCGTTGGGCTGGGCTGCTCGCTTTGAGGTCGCAGTGCCACTTTCCCTCGCCTTGCTTGATTTTCTTTTTGGCCGCGCGGGAAGGCCCCGAGTTCGGCTCGATCTTTAATGCCACCATGAATTCCTTGAAGGACAACGCCTCGTTCGTCTGGGGGGGTCGGTCATGGGGGGCTGCAGAGGGCTTGGTTCTTCGCCCCCAGTTCATCGAACATGTCTCGTGGAAGGCTGCGATGGGCTTGCCATCAGCGCCCTGGCTTTTTCTTCGGAGAATCGGGCGGGGAATGCGCTCTGCCGCTGGCCTCGTCTGCGGCCGAGGCAATACTTTCGACGTGCTGAAGATCCCTTGCGAGACTCCAGGAGCTGACCAAGCAGTGCATCTCAATTTTTCGCGGGGCGAGGATACTGGGGCATCGTCAGGACATGCGCGCGGGTTGCGAGGTCGCGCGGATGAGGCTTGTGAGAAGGCGTCTTGGAGAAACGGCGCATATCGCACGCCCTTGTCTTGATGGGCGCTTGCTTGGGCCATGGTCTGGGTCGGTCTGGTCAAGGGCCAAGTTGTGCGAGGCAGGTCGCCTGATTCTGCCCGCGCGTGCATGGCGCTGGGCCGGCTAGGCCGCCGCCGGGCACGCGTTCCCTGAATCCCAGGGAGAGCTGTAGCGAAGCGCGGGTGACGATGACTTGTGCCGGGGCTACTGCCTGGGCCGCGTATGGCGATGTCCCCCGGCCCTCCTTGTCCATCGCGCGCCGAGGAACCTACCTCGCGATCGTTTGGGGGGCTGGGGCTCGGAGAAGAAGTCCCGTGCATGCGTGGTGTGCGCGGGTGGTTCTGGAATGGGCCCATCGCGGCCAGAATTGAGGCTTTGCGGGCGGTTGGCGGTGCAGCTCGGAGATGGCGGGGCGCCAGTGCGAGCTGCGTGCGGGCTCCTTTTATCGGGCCCCATCCAGGCGGTTGGGAGGGCGGAGATAATGGCCTTTCCTGGATGCGTGCACTTTGCTCCCCGAACTCGAGCCCAGCCCAGGCTGCTACTTGATCTGCGTGAGCCGATATCTGGCGGGCGATAGTTCGCGCGCAGAGAGACGGACGTCCTGCCGCTTAGTGGCGCCCAGCGCACGTCGAGATATAACAATGTTTGTTCCGCTTGCTTCTCGGATCCCGTGGGAGGTCATGCGGGGAAATATGTGGCCGATTCGTTGACCAGAGCTGATGCTGAAGTACGCTCGTTCGCTAACGCCCTTTTGACATCGTGCAACTCGAGACTGCAGGGCGCCGGGATGCAGGATTAGTTCTTTCCATATGCGGCCGCGTGTCTTATCTCCAGGGGTGCGGAGTCTGGGGGGTTGTACCGATTCCAGATGCCAGTGAGTGAGCCCGCCTTCATACCATGGGTAGGTATATGCCCTCGCGCGATTATCGTTCGAATCCCAAGGGCTTGCCATTTCAAGCGTTGCTTGGCCATTCCTCGGCCCCCACCCGGTCCCAGTGAAAAAGATGTCTGGTTTTGCCAGCCATGCTGTAGCACAGAAAAAATGTGCAGCAGGCTCCGCTGCATAGGAACGGGGCTGTTCATGGAGGTTGTGGTGGTGGGTGGTGCTGGTGGTGGTTAGGGTCGTGATGGTGGTGTTGAGGTGGTTTGTGGTGGTGGTGGTGGCGGTGGTTGGTTGTGGTGGTGGTGGTGGCGGTGGTTGTTGTTGTGGTGGTTTGGTGGTTTGTTGTGGTTTTGGTGGTTGTGGTGGTTGGTGGTGGTGGTGGTTGTGGTGGTGGTTGTAGTGGTGGTTGTGGTGCTGGTTTGGTGGTGGCGGTTTGGTGGTGGTGTGGTGGTGGATTGTGGTGGTGGTGGTGGTGGTGGTGGTGGTGGTGGTGGTGGTGGTGGTGGTGGTTTGTGAGGTGGTGCTGGTGGTGGTGGTGGTGGCGGTGGTGGTGGTGGTGTGGTGGTCTTGGTGGTGGTGGTGTGGTGGCCTTGGTGTTGGTGGTGGGGGTGGCGGCGGCGGTGGTGGTGGTGTGGTAGATTGTGGTGGTGAGGGTGGTGGTACAGGTGGTGGGTTGTTGTGGTGTTGGTGGTGGCGGTGAGTTGTGGTGGTGTTGGTGGTGGTGGGTTGGTGGTGGGTTGTGGTGGGTTGTGGTGGTGGCGGTGGTGGGTTGAGGTGGGTGTGGTGGTGGTGGTCTTGGTGATGGTGGTGGTGGCGTGGTTGTTTGTGGTGGTGATGGTGGTGGTGGTTGGCTGTGGTGTTGGCGGTGGTGGTGGTGGTGCTGCTGGTAGCGGTGGTGGTGGTAGTGGTGGGTGGTGGGTGGTGGTTGTGGTGGTGGTGGTGGTTGTGGTGGTTGTGGTGGTGGTGTCGTGGTTTGTGGTGGTTGTGGTGGGTTGTGGTGTTGGTTGTGGTGGTGGCGGTGGTGGTGATGGTGCTGGTAATGGTGTGGTTGTTCGTGGTGGTGGTGGTGGTTGTGGTTGTGGTGGGTTGTGGTGGGTTGTGGTGGTGCTGGTGGTGGTAGCGTTTTTGGTGGTGGTGGTGGTGGTGGTGGTGGTGGTGTAGTGGTTTGTGGTGATGGTGGTGGTTGTGGTGGTTGTGTGTTGTGATGATTGTTGTGGTGGTGGCGGTGGATGTGGTGGTGATGTTGTGGTTTGTGGTGGTGGTGGTGTGGCCTTTGGCTCTTCCTGCCACTGTGTTTTGGCTTTGGGTCCGAGTTCTAATGGATGCCTCGTGAGGCCTCGTCAGAAGGGTTTCGGGGGCGTCCACGCCGTCAGCTCTGTTGGCCGCCACCAGCGCCGGCGCTGGCGCCGGCGCCGGCGCCGGCGCGGGGGGGGGGTTGGACCCCCCCCATTCCCCTAGGCCCCCTCTGGTCATCATCGTTGCGTCCCCGCCTTCGGCGCTGCTGGCGGCCGCCAGCGCCAGCGCCGCCGGGGGGGGTTCGGGAAGGGGGGGGTCAGAGGGGAGGGGGGTCCGTCCCCCGAGTTCTTATCGACGGCGCCGGGTGTGGGGGGGGGCCACCCCCCGGTTCGAAACGGGCGGCCGAATGTTCCCAAGGCAAGCGCCCGTGAAACGCGCTCCCTCTTGGCAAGGAATCCATATTCTGGGGTCTTTATCGGGGAATCCTTCTGCAGGAACCCTTTGTAAGGATCGGGATTTCGTGCCAAGGAACCAATCGCAATGATTCGTTAGGAAGGGATCTTTATGAAGGAAGTCAAAAGGGTGGAGCCCGAATTAAAGAGCCTTCAGCAGGAAATACTTCGTAAATGATCGTAAGCGATGAATCCTTCGTAGGGGATTCTTGGTCAGGTATCCGTTGCCCGGACTTCGCAGTAATAAACCCATAATGCGGAATACTGAGTCGACAATCTTTCGTGCGGAATTCCCCGTAAGGAAACGTTCGTGAAGGAATCCGTTTTTATCCGTAAGGGCTTCGCCCCCTGTCGCCGGCCCCCTCTCTCGGAGAATGGGAGATGCAAAAGCTAAATCATGAGGTCTGGGCGCCGCCGTGAAGCAGTGTCGGGACTTGTATGTTTTTCCGACCCTGACCCTACGGATCTGCGTCACAGGTGCCACCGAATTTCAGAAATGTAGCAACTTCCTTGTGTTTTTGGACCCTGACCCTATGGTTCTGCGTGAGAGGTGCCGCCGAACTTCAGAAATGTAGCAAATCCCTTCTGTTTTTGGACTCTGACCCTGCCGATCTGCATGGAGGTGCCGCCGAATTTCAGAAATGTGGCAAATCCCTTGTGTTTTTGGACCCTGACCCCGCCGATTTGCATGAGGGGTGCCACCGAATTTCAGACATGTGGCAAATCCCTTGTCTTTTTGGACCCTGACCCCGCCGATCTGCGTGAGGGGTGCCACCGAATGTCAGAAATGTTGCAAATTCTTTGTGTTTCTGGACCCTGACCCCGCCGGTCTGCGTGAGGGGTGCCACCGAATGTCAGAAGTGTGGCAAATCCTCTTTGTCTTTGGACCCTGACCCCGCCGGTCTGCGTGAGGGGTGCCACCGAATGTCAGAAATGTGGCAAATTCCTTTGTTTTCGGACCCTGACCTCCGCCGATCTGCGTGAGGGATGTCAATTTTTACTTGCCCCAGCAATTCAGACAATACGATTTCTCCGTGGTACAAATGCCCGTTTTGGGCCTCCCCCCCTCGCGCGGTCCATCAACAAGGAACAGTAAGCAGCAAGAAGTCAACAAGGAACAGTAAGCAGCAAGAAACATAACTGTAGCAGTGGAAACTGGAAGCTGCAACTGGTACAGGAAACTGCGAACCTCCGGCCTACAGCCTGGTGGCCCCACAAGGGGGCCGGCGGATTACCGCCGCAATTTTTGTCCCAACCCTCCTGTGTTGGGTTCTCGTTTTGAATTGAGCACTGTGGTCGCGTCTCCCGTCCTCCCCTCCTTCCTCCTGTCTCCTGCCTCATATCTCGTCTCTCCTGCCCTCTGCTTTGTCCCAACCCTCCTGTGTTGGGTTTTCGTTTTCGCGCGGGGTGCAACGACGCGGGGACACAGTTGAGACGTCGCGGCTCCCAGGGGGGCTGCGAGGTGTGGAACTGTCGCCGCAACATTCGTGGGCATGGGCACCTGGGAGGCCGCGCGGACTTGAGTGACACGGGGACCCAGTTGAGACCTCGCGGCTCCCTCGAGGGCTGCGAGGTGTGAAACTGTTGCCACCATCGTGGGCTCGTGGAAGGTCCTGCGGAGTGGAGTGACAAAACCTCGCGGCCACTTTCGGTGGCTGCGACGTGTGAAATTGTCGCCTCTTCCGTGGGCTCCTGGGAGCTCGCGCGGAGTGGAGTGACACGGGGACCCAGTGGAGACCTCGCGGCTCCCTGGGAGGGGGAGGAGGAGGAGGCGGGGGAGGAGTACGAACGAAAGGTGGGCCGCGCCGACCCACCGCGGCCTCTCGCCGTCGCGGCGCCCTGGGCGCGCGCAGGACGTGGGCGCCGCGGTGGAGGTGCCCTGGGCGGCCTGCGCCCCGGAGCTGCCGGGGGGCCTGTCCTGGCCCCTGCGCCTCCGCGTGGACCTGGCGGCGGCGCGCGCCGCCGGGGGCCGCGTTCCGGAGGGCGCCATCCGACGTTTTCAACCCGCAGCTCTCCAGGCCCAGAGGCCCCCTCGAGTCGAGGCCCAAAAAGCACGACGGGGGGGTCTTCGGCCGGTGCCGGCCTCACGGGGAGCCCCTAGGCTAAGTGGGCCAGGTCACTTAGTGCGCCCAACTTCTAGTAAGTTTAGCTCCAAGGCCAGTTTGGGTTCTAGAAGGTTATTTGTAAGGTCAGAACTTACGTTTTGGCTTCTAGAAGGTCGTTTCGGATGATCTTGCAATTCAGTTTGAGTTCCAGAGGGCCCTCTCTCCTCGCCCCCTCGCTTTTGTCTTTTCCCGAAGCCCGCTCTCGGCTCAGGGCGTTCTTCCTTTCACCTCTTCCTCGCTTCCCCCTTCCCCTCTCCTCCTCCCTCCCTTCCTCCTTCCTCCCTCCTTTGCCCTTTCCCCTCTCTCTGTCCCCTGTCTCCGTTCCGCTCCCCCTTCCCCCCCATGCCCTCTTCCGCCTCTTCTCTTTTCCCCGCCCCTTCCCTCCCCCCCTCGAGGGCCCCCGGGGGCGGCCCCCAGCGGCGGCAGCCATGCCGCGCAGCGCCCTCCTCGTCGCCGCCTACCCCGATGGGCGGTGGCGGCGGCGAGACGGGCGGGGCATGGGGGGAGGGG
>CAUYUJ010017170.1:1669342-1704342 GCA_963575745.1 Prorocentrum cordatum | reverse complement strand
CGCGGCCGTGCAGTGCAGTGCAGTGCAGGGCAGGCCAGGGCCTAAGAGGGCGGATGGGAGGCCTTCGAGATCGACTCCATCCTGCCTGTGCAGGAGCTGCTTCACGAGTGGAATGTTCCCACGAGGAGGGGAGGGGCCTGGTCTGGGCCGCGGCTGAGGGGGGCAGGGAGGAGAGCAAGGTAGGGGAGGAAAGGATGGGATTGGGGAAGGGGATAGGGGGGTAGGGGGTGGGGGAATGACGAGTGGAAAGGACGAGATGGGGTGGGGGGACGATGGGGGAAAGGAGGGAGGAGGGGCGAGGGATGAGGGTATGCATCGCTTGGGCAAGGGAGGTGGGACCAGCTGCACCTCCTGCTGTACCCGGCGCCCGTGGTCGCCCTTATCCAGAGAGGGAGGCGCGGGGCGGGAGGCTGGTGCGACCGCCTCGGGCCCCGCGGTGGAGAGGAGAGGAGGAGGAGGATGAGCAGGGGGTGGAGGGAGGAGGGGGGAGGGTGCGAGGAGGCACGGGGGGAGGGAGAAGGGATGACACGGGTGACGGGCGAGGGCCGCTCGGGCTCAGACGAGTTGAGGACTCCTCCTCCTCCTCCTCCTCCTCCCCCCTCCTCCTCCTCTTCCTCCCCCCCTGCTCTTCCCCCTCCGAGTCGCTCCCCGGCGTCCTTCTCCGCCCCCCTTTCCTGTCATCCTCCTCCTCTTCCTCTTCCTCCATCCCCTTCCCCCGGTCGTTATGATGGATGCAGGGGGAAGCTCGACGGAGCATGGGTGCAATGCAAAGAACGATAGGGGGGCATGAAACAACGGCAGGAGGCGGTAGGAGGTGGGAGTGGGGGAGTGGGAGGTGGCGAGATTTATTGGTATTGACGAGATGGCACAACGCGTTACTTCGTGCCAGAGGGCCAGATGATATTGATATTCCTGAGTGGTTGCCAGGTTGGCCCCCTGCAGGAGAAGCTGTATGGTCGCCCGCTCCTCCCCTGAGTATGCCGCCTCAACCCCGGGCCCCCGACTTGGCCGCGGTGGAGACCATGGCGGCGTCGCTCCGTTCCCTGGGGGCTAGACTTATCGCCGGCCACCCTGACCAGAAAGACGAAATCGAGCACCAGCTTCGTGTCCTTGACTCTTGGAAGTCCCAGTTCATCATGAATGAGTTTGCCGACCTTGGCAGGAAGAAACATAATAAAAGATACACGGCCCTCCAGATAGTATGCGTTCTTCGAGCGAACTTCATGATTCGGGGGTCTCTTGAGGATGCAATGCAGGAGCTTGCCCCGCTGTTCGGTGTTAGGCGCAGTGGGTTCAGAAAGAAAATCCTGGGCGCTTCGCGCGTCCCCGCCAGCCACCAGCCGCCGGCCCATTCAGAAACGACGCCCGGGCGAGTTGAGGTGATCAAAGAGTGCCTGGGCGCGAGAGAAGCGGGCCAGGGCGAATTCCTTAGACTGGCGACGGGGGGGGGGTCTGTACCAGAACTGTAGCAGCCCCACCCCGTAGCAGGCATTGGTTTCGGTTCAGTCGTCGCTAGAGAAACTGATGATATTCAATTCAGTATGTGCTTGGTGGTTTCCTTTCATATCTCATTGTCTCTACAGCAAGAGGCGAGCGAAAGAGCCAGAATCCTCTGGAATACTTATCGGGGTCTACTGGGATGTCTCTTGGGTGCGTCGGGGGGGGGGCATATTGGCGGGCCTGGGGCCGTCTCTAAGCATCTTGGGTGGTTCGGGGGTCCTCCGGAGGTCCTGAGGCCTGAGGCTTCTTGGGGGTCTCTTGGGAGCTTCTTGGAGGCGTCATGGGCGCCTCTTTGGGGCCGTCTGGGCGCTTCTTGGCCCCCCCCCCCCGGGCGCTCTTGGGGGCCTGGGGGGCGCTCTTGGGGCCGCCTCGGGGGCGTTCGATCGAAGAAGAGGGGTTCCTTAAGTAGCCCAGCCCCTCGGGAGCTCCAATCATCGCTTCATGAAACGCAATTGCGGCGCGGCGCTCTTGGAGCGCTCATGGGGCCGTCTCGGGGCTTTTCTCGCCCCCCCCAGGGCTCAGGGGGCCCTCCTGGGCCGTCTTGGAGACTTCGGAAGCGAAGAGGCGACGCAGTAGAACGCATTGGTTTTCTTAAAGTTGTTGAAGGACGTTGGCTTCTTCGGGGCTTCCTTGGCGAGCTCTTTCCACTTGGGGCCGTCTCGGGGCGGCCCTGGGGCCTCTCGGAGCATTGCGGGGGCCAACATGAGGCATCTTGGGATATCTTGAGCTGTCTTGCAGGCCACCTCGGGCTCTCTGAGACTTGCTCTCTCGGGGCCGTCTCGGGCGAAACAATGCTCTCCGACACCTCGCGGGGCGCCCCGCCCAGGTCCTGGGGGGGGGGGGCCCTAGACCACCTACGCCCTAAAGGGCGGGTAGGATTGCAATTCCGAAGTGGGACTCCGTCAAGCAGTATGCCTTGGCTTTCGACGCTGCGCTGTGTCTATCGCGGCGCAATTCGATTGCTCAGAAAGGCAGGTGCGTCAGGTGGTGCTTGTGCGACAGTTCCCCCCAGTGTGGCTTCGACTGGTTATGGGCTAGCTACAGCGAGGTGCCCGAAGATTCCCTGGCCGATGTCTTGGAGGCCGCGTGGTATGTTGAGACGCACCCCGTGCATTCTGACATTGCGCCCGGCCTGGTTTCCGACGACATCAGTGTTAATAGGCAAGCTGTCCATGAGGTCATGTCTTTGCGCACGGACCCCGAGTACGAGAGGCACTTTGATATCCTCTGTGGTTGCATCCAGCAACGCACGTGCATCCCCGTTGGTTTAGCAGGGGGGTATTCCGGCGCAGCCAACAAGTCTTCTGCCTTGCTCCATGCTTTTACTATGGACTTGGCACCAGATGCGTCCCTGGAGTCTTTCCTCGGCAGTTTCGCGTGTTCCACAACAGACATGGGGACCGAGATGGTGATTGCAGATTTCGAGGTTGATTGCCCGTCGTCGCTTCTTCCAGAGTGGAGTGTCTGGCGGCAGGGCTCGGTCGCTACTGTGGACGTCGATATGGGAGGTGCTGCTGCGGCGCCCGCGCCGCCAGCTGGCCCCAGTCGGCGGCAGAGGCGCCACCGGCTCAGCGCAGGAGGGGAGGGCAGGGAAGAGGGCAGTGGATTTGCCGCAGCAGGCTGCAGGGCTGTAGAGGAGAGGGGAGAGGGCTCCTTTCATATCTCATTGTCTCTACAGCAAGAGGCGAGCGAAAGAGCCAGAATCCTCTGGAATACTTATCGGGGTCTACTGGGATGTCTCTTGGGTGCGTCGGGGGGGGGCATATTGGCGGGCCTGGGGCCGTCTCTAAGCATCTTGGGTGGTTCGGGGGTCCTCCGGAGGTCCTGAGGCCTGAGGCTTTTTGGGGGTCTCTTGGGAGCTTCTTGGAGGCGTCATGGGCGCCTCTTTGGGGCCGTCTGGGCGCTTCTTGGCCCCCCCCCCCCCCGGGCGCTCTTGGGGGCCTGGGGGGCGCTCTTGGGGCCGCCTCGGGGGCGTTCGATCGAAGAAGAGGGGTTCCTTAAGTAGCCCAGCCCCTCGGGAGCTCCAATCATCGCTTCATGAAACGCAATTGCGGCGCGGCGCTCTTGGAGCGCTCATGGGGCCGTCTCGGGGCTTTTCTCGCCCCCCCCAGGGCTCAGGGGGCCCTCCTGGGCCGTCTTGGAGACTTCGGAAGCGAAGAGGCGACGCAGTAGAACGCATTGGTTTTCTTAAAGTTGTTGAAGGACGTTGGCTTCTTCGGGGCTTCCTTGGCGAGCTCTTTCCACTTGGGGCCGTCTCGGGGCGGCCCTGGGGCCTCTCGGAGCATTGCGGGGGCCAACATGAGGCATCTTGGGATATCTTGAGCTGTCTTGCAGGCCACCTCGGGCTCTCTGAGACTTGCTCTCTCGGGGCCGTCTCGGGCGAAACAATGCTCTCCGACACCTCGCGGGGCGCCCCGCCCAGGTCCTGGGGGGGGGGGGGCCCTAGACCACCTACGCCCTAAAGGGCGGGTAGGATTGCAATTCCGAAGTGGGACTCCGTCAAGCAGTATGCCTTGGCTTTCGACGCTGCGCTGTGTCTATCGCGGCGCAATTCGATTGCTCAGAAAGGCAGGTGCGTCAGGTGGTGCTTGTGCGACAGTTCCCCCCAGTGTGGCTTCGACTGGTTATGGGCTAGCTACAGCGAGGTGCCCGAAGATTCCCTGGCCGATGTCTTGGAGGCCGCGTGGTATGTTGAGACGCACCCCGTGCATTCTGACATTGCGCCCGGCCTGGTTTCCGACGACATCAGTGTTAATAGGCAAGCTGTCCATGAGGTCATGTCTTTGCGCACGGACCCCGAGTACGAGAGGCACTTTGATATCCTCTGTGGTTGCATCCAGCAACACACGTGCATCCCCGTTGGTTTAGCAGGGGGGTATTCCGGCGCAGCCAACAAGTCTTCTGCCTTGCTCCATGCTTTTACTATGGACTTGGCACCAGATGCGTCCCTGGAGTCTTTCCTCGGCAGTTTCGCGTGTTCCACAACAGACATGGGGACCGAGATGGTGATTGCAGATTTCGAGGTTGATTGCCCGTCGTCGCTTCTTCCAGAGTGGAGTGTCTGGCGGCAGGGCTCGGTCGCTACTGTGGACGTCGATATGGGAGGTGCTGCTGCGGCGCCCGCGCCGCCAGCTGGCCCCAGTCGGCGGCAGAGGCGCCACCGGCTCAGCGCAGGAGGGGAGGGCAGGGAAGAGGGCAGAGGATTTGCCGCAGCAGGCTGCAGGGCTGTAGAGGAGAGGGGAGAGGGCTCGTTGGGCTCGCCTGGCACGCGGGATCGTCGCCGGGAGTGCTGCGACGGAATTGGCCAGGGGCCGGGCGCCGAGGCATAATGCAAGTCATTGCATGCTCGGATGGTGGCCCCGTGGTGTCGCGGGTCTCGACGGTCGCGAAGATAACGATGCGCGCTATGCGCTACTAGGACTTGCCGCTGCCGCTGGGGGCTGCGACGATGGGGCGCGCGGGGCCGCGAAGACTTCAGATGCGAGGTCGCATAGATGATGCGCGCGCGAAGATCGCGATGTTGCTCGAGAGCACGACGGCGCGAAGATGCGAAGATAATCGCGCTTCGCTTGTCGCTGAAGTATGGAGCCTGTAGCCTTGCCCCAGCCGTTGTCCGTAGTCATTTCCCTCAAGCTGTTTGCCTCGCAATCGCTTGGGTCTCGACTGAGAGCCTTAACGACTACAACCTGTCGGCAGCTGCTGGCCGCGACTCGCTACTATGTCGTCGAACTCGTCGCCGACGTACACTTGCATCGTGCAGGGCAAGGACGTGACAATGTCTCGCGTCCATTCCTACCACGTCTACGTCGAGGATATTCAGCAGTGGACGTACTTCCCCTACACCACGTTCTCCCAGGAGGCGGGGGCGAACATCCTGGAGGGCCAGGCCGACGACGTGCTGTTCTACCGTCAGGCCGCGCAGGCCGCAACGATCAAGAAGGAGTTGACGGTCTACTTGCCGGCCGCCTTCAGAAACAAGAAGCTGATGCGCCACAAGGCTGTTGGAAAGAAGGCAACTATTGTCCCAGAGGTGCAGGGGTCCGAGATTGCCGACGACCAGTTGATCAGCCCGAACGCCTGGCTGATCATCACCGCGGAGGACGCGGGACCCCCCTCGCCGGCGCCTTGGACTGGGGCCGATGGAGAAGATGAGTGGGGTGCCGAGGAGATGCGTGATTGGCTTCAGATCCAGCATACTCCGAAAGTCGCAATCTTCGTGCAGGAGCTTGACGAGTGGGTGACTATCGCCCTGCCGCCGAAGATTGATCCCGAGGTTGCCAAGGCTGCGGCGGGCGCCGCCAGTCCTGGCGGCGCCGCCGGCAGCGGCGGCGACAGCCCCGGTGGCGGCGGCGGCGGCGTTGCCAGCTACAACTGCCTGCTCCTCAAGTACGTCATCGCAAAGCACCTGAAGCTGTCAGCCGCCAAGGAGGACCTCAAGCTGACTCGTATCTACAAATGCGCCGAGTGCGGACAGGCCATGGGCTACCCGCTGAAGAGCAACGTGCTGATCAACCCAAAGGAGTCCTACGTCTGCGCGTATCGCACGGACACGCCAGTGCAAGTGCTGAACGTGGACGTCGACGAGACTGCCCACAGCGGCAATCACCACATGCACTACGACCGCATCGACCTGGACCCCTGCGACAAGCTCGGGGCGAACTGAGAGCGGCTCGGGCTCCCTGACTCCCTGCGCCTCCTCAGCTCGGCTCTTGCTCGGGCCGCGGGGCTCGCGCTGGTCAGGCTGGTCAGGCGGCTCTGACGTCTGGCGGCAATGATGTTAATGCGGGTATGGCTATGACAGTTCATGGTTATGATGATGACGATTGCGATGATGACGATGATGATGACGATGACGAGTGCTATGATCATGATACATTGCCGTTGCTCTTTTCGTATCCCTGCCAGCCGCCTCCCAGCCGTCGCCGGCAGCGAGGCCATAATAGCAGATGCTACGCGTCCGACTGGCCGCTAGTCTGATTCTGGCCCCTAGGACCCCTCGTAGCAGAGTTCGAAAAGTCTCGTCAGGAGTCTGGGCAGGGAGACGGCGAAAAGGGGACAGGGAGGGCATTCCATGATCTCCGTTCCATCTAGGCTTTCCCATCCTCACTCAGCTCGTACATTCCCGCCTTTTTCCCGCCCTTCTCCCTTGCCGCCCACCCCCCCCCCGATCTCCGCCCCATCGCCCCTGGCCGCCAGCCCCTCTGAGCCCCTCTGTCTGTCGTTCTGCGTGCCCTATATATCGAGTCTCGCCCTCGGCCGCTCCAGCGCCGCCTGGATTTCCGACTTGTGCTTGCACTGGCACTGGGGGGCCCCTGGGCCCCTTGCGGAGATCTAAAGATTCGGCGGATATGCGGCCGAAGTGGCGCTGGCCCGAGAGAGCTGATAGGGATCGGGGCCTTCTCTATTGCAATGCGGGGAGGGGGGCAGGGTGCCGGGCAGGGGAGGCGCTGGCCCGGAGCTGGCCGCCCCCCTCCTGGATGTTGAAGGAGATGTCGAGGGGCTGCCAGCGGGAGGCAACGCCGCCAACGACGGCGACGCTCCTGCCATAGAGGACGGGTCAGAGGGCGAGGACCCAGACGGGCCGCAGTGTTTGGACGACGGCGACGACCCAGACGGCATGCCAATACCGTACCCTCCGCCCGACCCCCCTCCCCCCCCTGAACCGGTGCCGGCTGCTCGCCCCAGCAGAACATTTCTATTGCCGAACTGCGCCAGTGTGGCGGGCGTGGAACACATTGTGAATACTTTAGTACAGGACGTCCATAATTACATGCCTGGATGGCAGGACTTCTTCAAACAATTGAAACTGTTCGAGCACCTCTTGCACATACCAGATTACAAGCGTAGATTATATCAATCGTGTTTCCTTGGGACAGAGCTGGATGCCAGGGGGAAGGCGGCGTTGGACGGCTGGCCTAAAGGTGCGACTCTGTACGAAGAACGGTTTAAGAGCGTCCTTGGTTTCCTGAAAGCTTTCGAGCCCGTGCGGGCGCTGCTGGTGATGAATTGGTCAGCTAAGAAGTTCATGTTGAGAGAGGGGGACGACGATGCGGATAGTCACTCAAAGTTGAAGCAGGCCGGCGGGCAACTGAGGTGGGCTTGCAACGTGCGCTGGAGGGCCATCCCCGTCACCCCTCGTCCTCCCCATCATTCTCTCTTCCCTCTGCTCCGTTCTCCTTCTTCCTCTTCCCCTTGATCCCTGCCCTTACCTCTCGCCTCCTCGCCCGTCCCTCCCAGGTCGCTCCGCGACGCGGGAGCGGCGGTTCGGGGGAGGCGGGGGAGGTGATGCGGGAGGAAGACAGGAATATAGAGGAGGGGGGAATATGGAGGATTGGGGATGGAGGAGGAGATGGAGGATGGCGGTAATTAAGTGATCAGCTATTGGAGGATGGAGGATAGATGATTGAAGATGGAGCGCTCCTCAAGTTGCCTGGCCGCCTCTTACTTTCCCGGGATCGGTGAGAGAGAGAGGGAGAGAGAGAGAGAGAGAGAGAGAGAGAGAGAGAGAGAGAGAGAGAGAGAGCAGAGAGGGAGAGAGAGAGAGAGAGAGAGAGAGAGAGAGAGAGAGAGAGAGAGAGAGAGAGAGAGAGAGAGAGAGAGAGCGAGACCACAGCTTCTCGCCCTCCCGCCCAATGGTGATGGTTTGCTTGCCCATATGCTAGGTACGACCTCGGTCGGAAAAGGCATATGACAAGTAGGGGTGCATCGCGCCTGCTCTAAACCACTTTTCCCGTCTGCCACGCTCCCGCACTCCCGCGATCCTCTGATAGAAGAGCGCAGAGGAGTGGGTGAGATGGGGGGGGGGGGGTCATCGAAGAGTCGAAGAGTGCGGCGGTGGAGTATGGCGGTGGGGGTCATCAGTGAGATGTCGTCTGCAGCTGGCTCTCTCCAGGTTGACCCCGATGGTATCACCCGCGCTCTTGGGGATCCTGTTTTTCATGGATATATCAAGATTGCGTTTTGCGTGGAGAGAGTTACATCGGAGCTTTCATCGTGGTCGAGTGGGTGCGCATGTCACGAGCACATTCGACGGTACATCTCCAAGCATACGTGGAAGATTTTCTCGGAGAGACACTCGGGGCGTCGTTGGAGGACCTGTCCCTTGTCTGGGTGCCGAGCCCCAGAGCTCGCAGCAGGAAAACTAAGGGATGTCATGGAGGTTTTGTGGGGGGATATCGAGGTAGACCTAGCAGGTGTACTATCTAGTCATGGATCATCTTCTTCAGGGCCCACGTCCCAGGCCAGAATCATGGAGGCATTCAGGGCGGCGCAAGTAGCCATGAATGGAATCCTGTATGAGAAGTTGTCGTTCTGGACGCAGCTTCCTTGGATGCTTGCTGGGGTTGCGCACCAGAGTGAGGGAGTGGCTGTGCGTATTGCTTGCGATGCGCTGCGACTATTTGATGACCTCGCCGGCGAAGATGACAGCGTGCACCATCGGATTACTTTGAAATTGCTCGGTCCGGGATCTAGCTTCGTAGAGGATCTCAGAGCACTCGCAGCTGGGACCCGGACTCGGAGGGAGTGTTCGAATACTTTCTTGTTGGAGCTCGCCAGATGGAAACTCATACCCGTCAACGAGACCTCCATCGAAGGAAAGCACGCGTCTGTGACGAGTCGATCTTGCCATATCCCCTTCGGCCCGATCCGTGTTTCTCTGTCGAACCGCATGGCCTTGTTCACAGATGGTTATTATCGTTGGGGGGAGCCCTGGGTCGACTCATTCCTGGGGCATTTTGAGATGTGCCGCGGGCCCACTGCTGTCCCAGGGATATTGCAATTCGATACCCACCCAGAGTTAGCGGAGTTTCTGAGGCGCCACAAGTCCCAGGCCAAAGGCCGCAAAGGCCTCGTCCGGCGGTACCCAGTAAGATTGGCCCACGTCTACAGAAGACTTTCTACAGATGTAATGTACCGCTGCGACACTCGTGCCATGTACGCTGCTTTGAAAGACCAAGCGAAGGAGAACAACAAGAGAAAGAAAAAGGAAGCGGACGATGCCAAGAGGCTGCTTGCCTCTGTCAGGCCAGTCCTCGAAGATAGGGAAGTAGTTCTGACGACGTTGCTCCAGAGCCACTGGCTGAAATATGCGGTCAGTGGTGCCGTGTTCTCTGTGAAGAAATCAACTCTGGCAAGTGCTGGTTTGGTGCCCTTGGGAGCTTTCGTGCAGGAGCCCGCGGCAAAACGAGCCAAGTGTAAACGAGAGTCCGCTGGCGACGACGATGCCCCGCCCGCCCTCGTGGATGATGATGCGGACAGCTACGCCTATTTCTCGGTCGTCCAGACGTCGTCTGCTTCTGGGTCGAAGAAAAAAGTCAGGGCTCCTATCGGCAGTGGGTCCCGGCTGGGCCCGCGACACATCTTACTCTGCAGAATGAAGGCCACTAAGATGAATGACGATGTCTATGTTCGGTCGATGCCAGACTTCGAGGGTACTGCCCTGGATCCTCTTTTGGTGCTCGACGGTGTATCCACTTTGGGCCCCTTCGATACACTGGTTGACGACCTCCGGATATGGGATCGCGGCACGTCCGTTTGCTATTGTGTTCCTGGGAATGGTGTCATTGATGCTGACATCAGGGATGTATGCACGCTGCTTGTCGAAAGGAATGCTTACTCTGGCGGGAAGTGCACGGGCTTGCCAGAGTGGTCGGGGAATCAGTTGGACGCCCTCGACTGGCTGCGGCGCAGCGGTTTTATCGAAGATGCCGCCGCCCAGGCGCCCGGGCAGGGGTAGAGCCCGATCGGCGTGGACAGGGGACAGGGGCGGTCGAGCAGTTTTTCATGCCAGTGGGGTCAGGGTTGAGTTGTCTGACGGGTTGCGACACGGCGTCGGAGCCGCTGCTGGGGCAGAGCGCGGACTAAGTCAAGTGGGTAAAGGGAGAGGAGAGAGGAGACTGAGGTCGAGGCGAGGGGAGGGCGAGGGGATGAGGATGCGGCTAGGGCAAAAGGCGAGGCAAGGCAGGGCAGTGATGGGTCAGGAAGAAGGGGAGAGGTCCGGGCGGGGAGAGCAGGGCAGGGGGCAGAGTCAGCGGGCGGGTCAGTGAGGTGGGAGCCGGAAGGGGTAAGCGTGATAGGAGATGGGATGTCCCATGAGGGTCTTCGCGCGCCATCGCAGGGGCAGCGCCCCGAGCGGCCCGAGCGAGGGGCGAGGGTCTCCTGGCGGGCAGGGGGGCAGGGGGCATGAGCAGGGGGCAGGGGAGGCCGGCGGCTCTGGCAACGCCCTGCAGCTCACTGCTGGTGGACTGCGCCAGGTTCTCTCTCATGCTTGCTGGGGGGTCAAAGATTCCACTCTTGTCGCTAGCTTGGGAGAGCGCGATCCTCTTGAGAATCGGACTGACTTCTCTCTCATGATTGAATTGCTTGCTGAAGGATGGGTATGGGAACTATACACCCCCCCGTCGAAACGCCGAAAAGAGCAAAGAAAAATCCTTGATGGCTACAGCAACGGTGATGCGAAGATCATGAGAACTTCTCTGACGAACATCCCGAGGGGGTACTTTCTGTGCCTGATGCAGGCCGACACTTTGTTCGAGGCGGGGCTCCAAATCATCCCGCATGGGCAATCTCTGCAGGTATACGGCAAGATCTTGAAACATGATTTCAGCGTCGTGCAAAGTCTGGCGCGCGCGCTTGAGGATGGCGCTGCTGAGCTCGATGTCGACGTGGCAGGCCCAAGAGCAAAAGCAGCGGGGAAAGCTGGGGCTAAGGGGAAACCGAAAGGCAAGGCCAAGGCCAAGGCAGCGGCGGCCATAGGCGACGGTGATGCCCTTTCCTCAGATCAAGAAATGGAGGCAATTGAAGATGAGCTCTTCGGCCCTGACATCCCAGACATCCCTGGGGGCCTCGGCGAGTTATCGTCCGACGACGGCCGCGGCGGCGGCGGCGCGTCTTCCGACTCCGGCCTGAGCGGCCTCATGGAGATCAGGGGGGCACCGTCGCGGGGGGGGGGGGTGCGGCATGTGCGTGCTCGTCCCTCCTCTCCCTCTTTCTCTCTCTGACTTCGTCTGTCCTTAATGTTGGGGAGGGCCATGGGAGGGCCCCCCTGGCGGCGGCGGCGGCCCCCCCGAGCCGCCGGGGGCTGCTGCTCCTGCGCCGCCGCCCGCGCCAGCGCCCGCGCCGCCCGGCGGCGACGGCGGCCCTGGCGGGGAAGGGGAGAGTCAGGAGTCAGGAGGTGCGAGGAGGTCGAGAGGGCGAGGCATGCTGGGCGGGCAGATGGCGCATTGTCTCCCCCACGCCGCCCTCGATATCCAGCCTCCTGAAACGTTGTGGAGATTTGTGCGGGTTGCGCGTTATCCACGCTAATCCTGGCTTTCCTGGCCACCGTACTTGGGGCCGCCCCGTGGCCAAGGCGAGCTCCTTTCGGGTCCCTCTTCGGGGCCCATGTGAACGAAGCGCCCTTCGCCCCGTGAACGAAACGACCGTCGCCCCGCCCCGCCTCGGGCGTTCTCGCGCCGTTGGCTGCCAGCTGCGAGGGCGGGCCAGTGGCGGGCGACGGGCAGGTGGCCCGGCTGCTCCAGCTGCCGCCGCCGCGCACGGCGGCGGCCCTCCTGGCGGCGGCGGGGGCGGCGCCGCAGCGGGAGGGGCCGGCCCGGGGGTCAAGCTCAAGCGTGGCAGGCCCAGTTGACCGAAATCTCCGGGGGCTATCCTCGCGTGGGCAGGGCAGGGGGCTTTGAGGCTGGGGGCGCATGAGGCAGCAGTGATCCATCGATGATGCGCCAGCGTGGCGGCGATCACAATGATGTCCAAGACGATGGCGGTGCATATGACCATGTCTACAGCGACGATTAAGAGTGATGACGACGACGTGCGACGAATGATGACATTGGCGATGCTGCTGCTGAGTACGACGATGACCACCGCGGCGGCGGTGGTGATGAGGGACGAGGGGGGAATTGCAGAATGATGAGGAGGAGGAGGCGAGTGAATCGGGCCCAGGACTCCGCGTTCGGGGCGCCTTGGGGGCCCAAGGGTTCCGCGGGGGGGCTCGGGGCTCTCTTGGCCCTGCCACCATGCCTCCAAGCCTCATGGCCGGCCCGCCTCGCCGAGGCGCCCCTTGGGTATCGGACAACCAATAGGTGGGGAGTGTTCCGCATAACGCCTCGGCCCGAGATCGGGGCATACGGGTCTTATCAGATTACGTGCCCCTTCCATCGAAAGAATGACGCCACGGACTGCAAGAAGCAAATGCCAATCATGGGTCCGAAGAAGAAGCACGCCAGAAATGCTCTGACTCGGGTGTGCTACTGGGCGTGCAGAGCTCAGGAGTTCTCGCGTCAGCGCACCCACCTGCGGTGGGTGCCGTCCGTGGCGGAACTACCTCCGAAGGCTGCAGTCAAGGCGATGCGGATTGACGTTCTTCCGTTTGCAGGCGTCGCTCCAACTGACGTCGAGCTGGACGCGATCGAAGGCATCGAGGCCTGTCGCCTTATCTTTTCTCTCCGTCTCGCCTGCCCCCTGACCCCTCATTCGTGGCTCCTGCCCCGCGGGCTCTCAGGCCACGAGGCCGTCGTGCGTTGGTTTCTGTGAGAGGGGGGGGGGCATCGCACGAGCTCGCCCTCATGAGGATGAGGCGGGAGGTCGGGCAAGGTCGCGGAGGATGGGCAAGGGGCGACAGGCGGAAGGAGTGGGGGGGCCGGGGAGTGGTGGGAGGGAGGTGGGATGGGGGAAGGAGGCGGAGGGATAGAGCCAGAGAGAGAGGGAGAGGGTGAGATGGAGAGAAGGGAGAGAGGATCAGGAGCACCACTCTTAGCATTAGCGTCGGATACATCCGATCTTAGCTAGGAGTCCTAGGAGGACGGAGCACCCCTCCTAGCTGGGAGGCAGGGGGATCAGGAGCATCACGCGGTGACAGATGGTATCTGGAGCGGCTAAGAGATAGCCGGGCACGTCGTCGTCGCCGTCGCAGTCGTCGTCGTCGTCGTCGTCGTCGTCGTCGTCGTAGCAGCGACGGCGATCGGCGGTCGGCAGCCTGTGTCTGTCTGTCTTCGTGTTTGCGCTCGCTGCTCCCATTCTCTCCCCCTTTTCCCTCTAAACTCCTTCCCTTTCCTAGGTCCTGGCTCTGAGGTCATCTTTCTCGCTCCTTCCACGTAACTGCGTCCAAACTTTGTGCTCTCTGCCACGCACGCTCTCCCTCTTTCTCTCTAAGTTGTTTTCTCTCTCTCTCTCTCTCTCTCTCTCTCTCTCTCTCTCTCTCTCTCTCTCTCTCTCTCTCTCTCTCTTTATACATATATATGTCCCTCTCTCTCTCTCTCGCTCTCTCTCTCTCTCTCTCTTTCTCTCTCTTTCTCTCTCTCGCTCTCCCTCTCTCTGTCTGTCCCTCTCCTCTCCCCTCTCCCCCCTTTCTTCGACCTTCTCGCACGCGCACTATGCCTCTCTCTGTCTGTCTCTATCTCTCGCTTTCGTTATATCGTTATCTCGCCCGCCCTCTGTATGCAGTTCTCGCTCACCTGACATCTGTGCGTTCTCTCTCTCTCTCTCTCTCTCTCTCTCTCTCTCTCTCTCTCTCTCTCTCTCTCTCTCTCTCGCTCTTTCTACCTCTCTCGTTCGCGCGCCGCGCAGGGCCCAGCCATCGCCTCTGGCGAGGAGTCCGAGGACGAGGGCTCCAGCGGCGGGGGCGGGTCCTCGAGTTCGAGCTCGTCGTCGAGCTCATCGGACTAGGCAGCAGCGGCCCGAATGCCTCCGAGTAAGCGGAGAAAGGGCATTCAATGATGCGGGGCGAGGGGGGGGGGGAGGAGGGAGGAGGGAGGCAGAGGAAGAGGGGGGTTGGAGGGGGGTGAGGGGAAAGAAGGGGGGAGGGACGAGGGAGGAGGAGGATGAGGAGGGGAGGAGGAGGAGGGGGGAGGAGGGGGAGGGAGGAGGAGAAGGAGGAGGGAGGAAGGAGGAGGGAGGAAGGAGGAGGGAAGAAGGAGGAGGGAGGAGGAGGGTGCCTCGGGCGCGAATTGCATTTCTGGGGGTGCAGTCGCCGTCGAATGATTCGACTCCGCCTCGCTCGAGGTCCTGGCGGCTTCCATCGGCATCCAACGCCGCCCATTCAATCTCCGTCGGGCTCGACCGGCCTCAATTTGGCCCCAATCAGCTTCCAATCGCAACGATCTGGCCTCAATCGGCCTCAGTCTGCTCCAAATTAGCTCCTGTCGGCACCCAATTGCCCCGAGTGGCCTCTACTTGGCTTCGAGCAACCTTCGTTCGAGTGCCTGACGGCCTCCGACGGCCTCATTCGAAGTCCCGGAAGCCCCCCGCGGCTTCACTCGAGCTCCTGGCGGCCTCTAGCGGCCTCAAACGGCTCGAATGCGGCTTCAGTCGGCATCCCGTGGGGTCCGTTTGGCTTCCAGCGGCTTCATTCGAGGTCCTGGTGGCCTCCGGCGGCGTCCAAACGGCTTCTGGTGGCCTCCAGGCGGCTCCTGGAGGCCAAACTGAGGTCCCAGGCGGGATCCAGACCTGCAGCTGGCATCTCGGAGGTCAGGGGTGCCCGAGTGGTGCCCGAGTGGGCTTCTGGTGCCCGAGTGGTGCCCGAGTGGTGGCTGCGCTGTGCCCGAGTGGTGCCCGAGTGGGGCTCCTGGTGCCCGAGTGGTGCCCGAGTGGGGGGGGCGGACCTCGGATTGAGGTCAGGGGGGCGGCCTGGGCCGCCAGGAGCCGCACAGGACCCCAAGGTTGGGTCCAGAAGCCACCCGGAAGCCGCCAGAGGCCGCTCGAGAGCTGCCGGAGGCCGTCAGGGCCCCAAATGAGGCAGCCAGGACCCCAAATGCAGCCGCCAGAGGCCGTCAGGACCCCGAAAGAAGCCGATGGAGACCGCCAGAGCCCGCCAGGATCCCAACTGAGGCCGCCAGAGGCCGTCAGGACCCCAGGCGAGGCCGCCAGGGCCCCAAATGCAGCCGTCAGGACCCCAAAAGAAGCTGCTGGAGGCCGCCGGAGCCCGCCAGGATCCCAAATGAGGCCGCTGGAAGCAGCCAGGACCCCGCATGAGGCCGCCGGAGGCTGCTGGTACCTCTATTAGCCCGCCGGAGGCCGTCGGGACGCCGAACGAGGCCGCCGGAGGCCGCCGGGACTTCGACTAAGACCCGAAAGACGCCATTCCCCCTGATGAGCCCGAAAAGAAGAGTTCGACAACCAGTCGGACCTCGAATAATCTCGACAACAGCTCAACGACCCCAGGGATGTCGGACAGGTTACTTACGCTCTGCGATCCCTAGCTGCTCTCTGGAAATTCCTGCACTCCTCTCCCTGCTTCTGCCCCCCCGTTCCCCCGCTGTTGCTGGTGCTGCTGTTCCTCCTCCTGCTCCTCCTTTGGGGGTCCAGCGGGCATTCTCTGGGCGCCGCCGGATGCCTTTCGACCCCGCGAGAACAGGGTGGCCCGCCAGGAGGGCACGAGGGGGAGAGATAAGGGAAAGAGGGAGGAGAGAGAGAGAGAGAGAGAGAGAGAGAGAGAGAGAGAGAGAGAGAGAGAGAGAGAGAGAGAGAGAGAGAGAGAAAAGAAATAATAAATAGAAAGAGAGAGATAGGGAAGGCGAGGGGGTGGGGGAGGGGGGGAGAGATGGGGGGGGGGAAGAGAGAGAGAGAGAGAGAGAGAGAGAGAGGAGAGAGAGAGAGAGAGAGAGAGAGAGAGAGAGAGAGAGAGAGAGAGAGAGAGAGAGAGAGAGAGAGAGAGAGAGAGAGAGAGAGAAATAGCCAGGGAGAGAGAGAGAGAGTATATATATAGAGAGAGAGAGAGAGAGAGACACACACGCACACACACAGAGACAGAGATACGGAAATGTCATCAGCAAGTCGAATATCGTTGGAACTGTTGGAGAGGCAAGCTCAGGCTCAGGCTTCGGCGCCAGTTCCAGGGGCAGGGGCAGTAGTTATGCCGCCGCGGCCGGGGCCACAATCAGATCGCATCGAGCCGATGGACGCTTGGTGGGTTGTCTGCGGCTCGTGCAAGATGGCGATGTCTTGCCCTGGTTGGGGCGGGGAGTGGCGAGCGTCACTGGGGGAGCAGCTCTCGCGTATTTAGCAGACCTTTCGGGCTCTGGGTGTTTTCGGGTCCTGCATCAGACATGTTGTAACAACGTCGGTGGCGGGGCCAGTGCATGCGTGAACACAGCGGGTCTCTCCCCCTCCTCCTCCCCCCGCGCGGTCTAATCCGAATTGCATCCCTACCCCCTCCTCCACCTCCTGCTCATCATCATCCACCTCCTCAGCATCAACCTCCTCCTCCTCCTCACCATCATCACGAACACCATCATCATCATCATCACCAGCCGCCACCGCCACCACCAGCACCATCATCATCATCATCATCCTCGTCGTCGTCATCGCGATTAACATCGCCATCGTCATCATCATCATCATCATCATCATCATTATTATCATCATCATTATCATCATCATCATTATCATCATCAGCAGCATCGTCGTCGTCGTGGTCGGTACCGTCGTCGTCGTCGTCATCAGCATCACCACTACAAGCGTCGCTACCACCATTATCAGCACCATCATCACGGTCCCCATCGTCGTCATCATCACCACCAGCAGCTCAGCAGCATCATCAGCAGCGGCACCATCATCATCATCATCATCATCATCATCATGACCACCATCGTCATCATCATCACGGGGGAAGGGGAGGTTGCGGGCGCGTCAGCCAGTTCATCCAGGTCCAGCCGCCGGGCACGCCGCCGTTGCCTGGCGCGCCGCCGCAACCGGGCACGCCGCCGGGCCCCCCGCCGACAACTCCTCCCGGTTCAACTCCTATTCCGCCGACGCCTCCATGCGCTGGTGCCAACATTGCCGCTCGAAGCATCCACCACGAAAACGATGCCAAAGCCTTGGCCAGGCTCGATGCTGTGCGAGAAGCCGCAGACTTCGCAGACAGCAGGATGATGGAGCGCATCAGAGATACCTCGCAGCCGCCGCCGTTGTTGCCCCTGGAGCAAGCGCAGAAAGATTTGGTCTTCGGGAGGAGGGGTAACTGATGTAACGGGTCAGCCATTGGTTGTCCGACTCCGACGGAGCGATCGAAGCGAGGCAGAGCTCTCGGGTCTGGGGGTGCACTATCGCCGAGTTCGCTGGGCCGGGGAGGGCGGGGGGGGGGAGGGGTCTGCCAGGTCATTGACCTGGGCGAGGACTCGCTGCAGCCGGGCGTGGACCTGGGCGGCCAGGACTCGCTGCTGTTCATTTCGCCAGGCGCCATGAGCATCCGAGTTAGGAAAGTGTTCTCGCCCAATCGGTTGCTGAGAGCAAGATGTGCAGGAGGGCCAGACAGGCATGCGGACATCAGAGAGAGAGAGATAGAGAGAGAGAGAGAGAGAGAGAGAGAGAGAGAGAGAGAGAGAGAGAGAGAGACGGGGAGAGAGAGAGAGAGAGAGAGAGAGAGAGAGAGAGAGAGAGAGAGAGAGAGAGAGAGGGAAAGAGAGCTGCCGCGCCTCCGAGGCGCAGCGGCATCGGGATCAGCTGCGTCATCGTCAGCCGCGCCGCCGCCGTGGTGCGAGGAGGACTCGCCTCGCGCGCGGCGCGCGGTCAGCAGGGCAAGTGTATGATGTGCTCTGGGTTCCCCAACTCACTTGCCTTGGTCAATCGCTCGTCGGCTGACGGATCGCCGAAGGCTCGATTCGACCTCGTCGTCTAAGGTTGCAAGAACAGATGCGTTTATTTCGAGGCCACACGTGCGCCCCAGACTAAGCGACCCCACATCCGTGCCTTCCCGCATGTTCGTCTGCCAGCAGGGGGGGGCGACGCGATAAGCACGACCGACAGTGGATGAGGCGCGTCCTAGTTGTCGTCATTCCTATCATCCATCCCCCCATCATCCACGTCACCTCCATCATCGTAGTTGCAGCAGTTTGGCACAGGCGCGCCCGTGACGGCGTGGCGGCCTTCGTGTATTTTTCAACTTTTTAGCATTCGTGGTATATTCTGATTGCCGTCTCGTGGATGTCAAGCGGCGGTGATGGCGGCGCCCCTGGCCGGGATCGCAGTAGGTCGCGTGGCGCGGCCAGAGCCCCTGGCGGCCGAAAAGCCGACTTGTGCGAGGTGCTGACGTGGGAGGGTCACTGCCATCGATGCTGCGCAGATATCTTCTCACTTCGCAACGTCGCGACGTTCACCTCCCAGGACTTGGTCATTACGGAGAGCTACGCTGGAACGTGTGCTGGCAGCTTTGCCCTCGGGAGGGCGTTCGACCACGCGAAGCAGAAGTGCGGGAACGATGATCGGAGCTGGCACTTGCATTTCGCTTGCGACGCCGGCGTGGCCCAACAGCAGTTGATTTCGTCCATGTCTGGGCCTCGCAGGCCACGCCATTTGTTCGCCAACATCCTGGACAGGTTGCTTGACGCTGACCGAGCATACCTGGATGACTTCGTCGCCTCGACCTTCAAGACTCATAGCATGATCGCCAAGAAGAAAGCCGCTCTGGAGGTGTCCGAAGAGGAGTACGCGGACATCGCGCTTGGCCTCGCCGAGGACATGTTCACGACGATCAACGACCGCTTGAAGAAGGCCACATTCAGGAGCGGGTTGTTCGCAGGGGCCAGGGGCAAGCGCTCAGGGCCCCGAGCGGCCTTGTCCGCGAATGCACGGGGTGCTCCAGCCTTTCAGCCCGCGCGCGCAGCGCGCATTGAAGCGCGGAGTCCTGGGCTTTCACGGCCAGGGCCACTTGGGGCCCTGAGGCTCGTTCGTGACTTTGCGAATGTTTCGAGGACAGAGTGCGAGTGCTTGTTTTGCAGAGGGAAGTGCCCGATCTCGCCAAGGGCGTCGGACAGGAATTCCTTCTGGGTGGAGATTGCTGGGAACACATGCTGCCCTTGGAGCAATCTCAACCAGAGCAAGAAGAAGGGTGTGTTTGACCCTGCCACGTACCCGATGTTGACAGGGGTTTCAAAAGGGAATGCAGGGGGGAGACGGCGCGCGGCCACTGCGCGGCATCTGGAGTGATCGGCCCAGGGGCCCAGGGGGTCTGGAGTCTGGGATGTGGCCATGGGGTCGGGGCCCGGGGTCGGGGCCCTGGGGCTCCATGGTAATCAACGATGCGCGCATGGGCCGCGCGCCGTCCGTGAGGCTGGCGTGGGCGTACTCGACCCGCTACTACAAGCCGGACGCGATACTGCAGGAGTGCGTGCCAGGCTTCAACGGCGACTTGCTGCTAGAGATTTTGGCGCCGACATACACCGCGAAGTTCATGCAGCTTTCGCCTTGCGATGTTGGGTTCCCCGCAACTGGGAAGCGCCAGTTCGGCATCTTCGCGCTCGCAGAGTTGGTGGAGGAGCCGATCCAGTCCATATCCAGCGAGCTGAAGATGACCTTCGCCAGGGACGTCAAGCCGTCGTCCCTCGACTTGCTCTTGCAGGCCTCCCAGGACCTGCAGGACGCATGCATGGGGAGCATCTTGGAGCGCAACAGCTTGTTTGGCATGCAGGTCGGCATTGCAAAATGGGAAGATGCCCTGACACCTCATGAGAGGTCGCGGCTCCAGTACGCGAAGGAGGCTTGTGCCAAGGACGGGTACTGCCAGATCGACGAGAACGACCAATGTTTCGATTGGAGTGTGTCCGCTGCCGTCGTCAACTTGGACGTGTCCGAGGGTTTCGACACTACTAGGATTACCTGCATGCCCAGGCTTACCAAATCGTCGCTCCTTTGGTGCATGGTCCGGCAGCGTCTCTTAGTCCCAGATGAATACTGGCTCGCCATGGGCTGGCCGGTCTCGAGCGTGGTGCCGAACGCTGCAACCAAAGAGTTCCCTCGCATATTGGATTTGGCCACTTTCTCTCAGCATCGGATGTTCATGGGGAACGGCATGAGCGTGGCGAGCATGGGCGCTGTCAGTTACTTGGCGATGGGCGCGCCAACGTGGCGGCGCAACCGAGGCTGAGGCGGCCGCCGCTTCTCGAGGCGCCGCGGCGCCATCCCCACTCTCGCTGTAGCTGCCAGAGTGAGTCTCTGGCCAACAGTGGGCCAACAGTGCTGGTGCGTTCCATTCTAAAACCTTGACAGCTGGTAACCGATAGTTTTGATGGGCGGGGGGCGAGCTCCCTAGCGCCCTGACTCAGACGCCGCGCGCCGCGTTGCGGCGTTGCATGCCCTGCAGTGCCAGCAGGCCGCTGAGCTGCGCTGCCGAAGGGCCCGCGCAGGCGCGACATCGCGCCTGGCGCTTAACGCATCCAACGCAGCAGGAGCAGCAGTCATATGGTTGACTAGCGCATTTGATCCATCATCATCGCATTCACCATCAACATCGTCATCGTCATCAGCATCACGACCACTGTGTTTGCAATGGTGTTCGTGACATCGTCGTCGCCGTCGCCATCGTCGCCTGGGCTGCCCAGCAAACGTTCTTGATGCGACACTGGCCGACGCGCCGACGTGTGAAGCATTGCTTGCATTGGCTTGCATAGAATTAGAATCGGAATGGTGGCGCATTGGCGATGATGGGGGAATGCGGAGGACGAGGATGAGGCGGAGGGAGGACGGGGGGTGGGCTGATGAGGAGGAACAGGAGGAGGAGGAGAAGGAGGAGGAGGAGGAGGAGGAGACGAGGAGGGGGAGGAGGGGATGGGCATGATGAGGGATGAGGTGAGGAGGGGGATCAGCAGCAGGCGCGAAGCTGACAGCAACTGAAGGCTAGAGTCTGGAGGGGTGTGCATCATCATTAGCTGCAGGAGGTGGGGTCTGCCGCCGGCCGTCTGCCGCCCTCGCGGGTCACCTCGCGCCCTCCCGCCAACCGCTTGTTTCTCTTATAATCTGGCCCACAAGGAACACGACTTTCAGAAGGAGAGCGAGATCGCCAACATGGGCGAGAGCTTTGGCGTCGCGGACAGCGGGGGAGGGAGCGTGCGGGCCAGCAGAAGAGAGCGGGGGAGGGATGAGCAGGACGCTGAGAGGGGACGAGCAGAGAGGGGGAGGAGGGGGAGGAGGAGGAGGAGGAGGAGGAGGAGGAGGAGGAGGAGGAGGAGGAGGAGGAGGGGAGGGGGAGGAGGAGGACGATGAGGAGGAGGAGGAGGAGGAGGAGGAGGAGGTGAAGGAGGAGGAGGGGGAGAAGGAGGAGGAGGAGGAAGAGGAGAAGGAGAAGGACGAGGGGGAGGATGGGGAGAAGGATGGGGCAGGGCCGGGAGGGGGATAGACGGGTGAGCAGCGAGGAGAAGGGGGAGGGCAGGGGGCACGGGGGGGCAGCGAGAAGGGGGGGGCTGGAGGGCGGACGGGGCAGGGCGGAAGAGCCGGGGGGGGGGGTGCGGAGGAGCAGCAGCCGCCTACTCCCCTCCGCCTGTCTGCCCCTATTGTCAGCGCCCTCCTCCAACCGCTCGGGCACTCTCTGCTCGCTCTACTTCCCGCGCCCGCGCAGGAGAGGAAGAAGCGCGAGACCGACGACGAGGACGACCTGGCGCGCCGCGTGAGGTCTCGCGGACGCGGGTCCGGGGCGGACATTCACTGGGACTAGGCGGCCCAAGCGGAGGAGGGTCGAGCGTCGACGGGGACGAGGGCACGACACCCGGCACGGCACGAGGGCCCTTGGGGGGCCCCTGGGCCCGCGGCGCCGGAGACGACGGCGACCGCGACGACGGCGACGACGATCTTGACGACGACGTCGACGACGATTACGTCGACGGCAGCAGCGGCGGCGGCGGCGGCGGCGGCGACGGCGGCGACGACGATGACGACGACGACGACGTTTCGCAATTGCCCCGCTAGCGCAGCCGCCCGCTTTCTGCAGTTTGCAGTGACCACTCCGTGCAGCATGCGCATGCGTACCGACTGTGGAAAGGGTCTGGAGTCTCGACCTCGGAGCCCTCGGAGTTCGCAAGCTCCCAAGCCAATCCTTCCACCGCTCTCCCGCAACGACCCGTTTCCCGTTTCCCTTGCCTCCCCATCTCCAGTTTCCGGCCCGGAGTCCCGGAGGATCGGGAGAGGTCGGCCCCCCTTGATCATTGATGACTATGTTTGCCAGCGGCCAGCGTGGACCCCAAGCAAGGTGTAACCTCACTCTGCATGTGCCGTATGCGAGGCGCGATCCAAGTGGCGTAACGCATGTTGTGCGGGGTATGTGAGCCATTTGCCATATGTTGCGCCAGGGCCATAGGTTGCGCCACGTGGTGCGTCCACCAGGCGAACCCGCACCCATTCGCCCAGGAAAGTAGTTGCGCCACAGGTTGCACCGCGGGCGCCGCTGCCCCCGCACGTTGAATCAATCGCCGATCCAGTCAGAACCCCTGAGTGCAAGCGCTGTTTGGGGAAGCACGGGGCGGCGCCCCCTGCCCGAGAAGGGGGGGGGGGCGCGGAGGAGGAAGGGGCGGGTCAGCCACGAGCGAGGTGGCGAGGAGGGGGAAAAGCAGGGGGACGGAGGAGGGTCACGGAGTGCCTCGGGCCAGACAACTCCAGAGCGGGGGGAAAGAGCGGCGGCGCCGGCCGGCCGCGTTGGCGGGGCGGGGGCGCCAGGCGCCGTCCTGAAGACGCACGTGGCGGCCGCCAGCGCGCGGCGGCGGCGGCGCTGCCTCGGAGGCCGCCCCCAGCCCTGGCCCTTTTTCAGTCTTCCTCCCCCATCCCTCCGTTTCTGCCCAGCCTCTTCCCAGCCCAGCCTAGGCCATTCCCCCTCCCCCGCCGAGCGCACTCGACCTGAGGTCATCGTCAGCATCGTCGTCGTCGTCGTAGTCGTCGTCGTCGTCGTCGTCGTCGTCGTCGGCGTCGGCGTCGTCGTCGTCCACGTCATACTCCGCCCAGCCGCCCAGCCCACAGGGGGTTACCTGGTGGCTTAGAGTAAGAGGGAGGGAGGGAGACGCGCCCTCCCAGCTTCCAACTCCTCCCTCCTCCTCCCACCCGCTTCCTCCTGCCCCTCCTCCTCCTCCTCCTCCTCCGTCTCCTCGTCCTCCTCCTCCTCCTCGTCCTTCTCCTCCTCCTCCTCGTCCTCCTCCTCCTCCTCGTCCTCCTGCTCTTCCTCCTCCCCCACCGTCCCCGTCGCAGCTCGCTTGCTGGGCGGGGCTGAGGCGCTCCCGACATGGCGCAGGGTTGTCCCGAGTCCTAAGAGAACCCAAAGTACCCCTCGTGGCCCCACTTGCGCGTGTCCTCCAGCCCGGCCCGGCCCCCGCGCACCCTCTCATGCGTTCGGGGCCCCCGCCCCGTCCTGCGATTGCCGATTGATTCCCAGCAGCTTAGCGGCTGTTGTGGCTCGAGCTTTTCTCAGGGGGCATCGAGCTTGCCGCCAGGTGGCTCGCCGCGGCCCGGCGCCGCCCGGCGCCGCCCGGAGGTCCGAGTTCGCGGCGAGGATGGGGGTTCCTGCTGCGGATTCCCTGATGGACGAGTTCGACGAGCACCCCCCGCCGCCGCCGCCGGAGATCACCGCCGGCGACTCCACCGGCGGGCGGGGCCGCGGGCGCGGCCGCGGGAAGGCGGCGGGGGGCGGCAGGGGCCGCGGCAGAGGTTGTTCTGCGCAGGATTCCGCTGAGCCCGAGGAGGCCCCAGAAGCAGAGGCGGGCGCGTCCAACCGCAAGAAGCGAGCTGGCAAGACCAGGGCCAGCGCCAAGGCGAAGCTCGTGAAGGCAGGCGACGGCGAGCGCGTCTGCCGAACGTGTGCGAAGGCGAAGCCCAACACGTGCTTCATCTGTCAGAACAACGACTGCGATGAGTGCAGAACGCCTCTGAGGATCCTCCGCCGCATCGCGGAAAGTCAGGGCGAGGATAGTTCCAAGTGGTTCAATGACTACGTCCAGGACCCAGACAACCGCCTGGAGATCGTGCAGCAACACAATGTGCGCTGCCCTCTCAACACAATCAGTCCGAACGGGCCTCGGGGAACCTTCCCCTTGCTGCAGTACCGGACGGAGGTCCAGATGGAGAAGTCCTTGATGAAGGACGGAGTCTGGGAAATGATGTCGGAGATCGCCTACCAGCACCACGCAGGGAAGCCGAAGAACGGGGGGCTCTCGCCGATTCAGGCCAGCGCCAAGTGGCAGGCGATGTACAAGGCTACAGGGGCGGTCACAGACCTCCTCGGCGAGAACCCAGAGTACCCGAGCAGGCTCCAAGGGCCTGCCAAGGGCCTGGGATCGATAAACCGTTCTACCTTCCTCCAGTCCAGTATAGCTTGTCCCTTGGGCCACTGGCCACTGAACCTCTCCTGCCCCGCCTCTGGCCCTTTGGCTCTGCCGCCCTTCTGCCCGCCCTGGCCTTTTACATTCGCGTTGATGCCCCCCCTCACCGTCGCGCCTCTTCCACCCCCGCCTCCGTCTCCACCTCTTACCCCTCGCCGGCGCGCCGAGGGTCTCGCCCAGTCAAGTCGGAACTGGAGCGCGGGCGAGGGGTGAGGCGGAGGCGGATAGAGGAGGGAGGATAGCGAGGAGTGGCCGGGGAGTGAAACAGTAAAGGGGGAGGAGGGAGAATCCATAGCGTTAGGCACCCATGTAATCCCAAAGTTATGTCGTAGCTCGTTGCATTGGCAATTGCCTTCAGGGTTGCGGTCAAGGTCAAGGACATCATCATAGATCGCCAGGCTCGTCGTGAACTCGAGGGCGCGACGTTCTCCGACAAGCAGCTCAACAACGCGACCGACGCCGACGTCAAGAAGGCCATCGGTCGCCTGGACCACGCGGAGTTCGGCGAGGCGAGTGGGTTCTCTAACGGCGCGGGCATGCTCGACTACGCCCGGCAGTTCGCGTCTGGCTCGACCGACCTCTCCGACGGCGGCTCCGCCTCGCAGATCGGCGACGTCAAGCGGAAGATCGGCGACCTCAAGTCTTTGATGGAGGGCCACGACAAGGACGAGGAGGCTCGCGAGGCAGCGGCGGCCAAGAGGCTGAAGGCCGCCGCGGCCGCGGCTTCGGGGGCGGGCGCCGAAGGAGGCGGCGCCGCCGCCGTCGGCGGAGGAGGCGCGGCGGCGTCTGCCACGGGCTCTGGCGCTGGCGAGGCCGATCACAAGCAGGAGGTCAAGCCAGTGTGGCACAACAGAGACGTCAAGGTAAATGACTCCCTGAAGTCGCACACCACATGGCGCGAGCAGCAGACAGAGGCAATCGTGACCTTGATCGCGAAATCGAAGATCGCCTTGAAGGCCGCCTCCGACCCAGAGATCGCGGCGATGTGCTGCCGCGACGCCGACATCTTCAAGAACCGGCTCCACGCGCTGAGGTTGGTCAAGGGCGGCGCGGAGAGCGTGGCCGCCGCGGTCGAGTTGAAGGCCGCGAACGGCTCGCTGGGCGAGACGCCGACCAAGGCCACCGGCGAGGATCCGCCGCCGCCGACGGCTGCCGATGCAGATGCAGCAGCAGCGCAGGAGACGCCGCCAGAGCCGTGCCCCTCCCCGCAGCCGCCCAGCGAAGGCCCGGGCGGAGGTGGCCCAGGTGACAGCAGGGGCCAACGGCTTCCTCTCTGCTCTGTCTCTGTCTCTGTCTCTGTCTCTGTCTCTCTCTCTCTCTCTCGTTCTCTCTTCTCCCTCCTACTTCCACCTCCACCTTCTCCCTCCTCCCTCTTCCTCCTCCCTCCCCCTCCTCCTGTGTCCTCCTCCCTCCCCCTGTCTCATCCTCCCTCCTCATCCTCCTCTATCCCGATCCGCCCCGCCCCGCAGCGAACTCCCCCGCCTGTCCTGGGGCGGCGGCGGTCGCAGCGGCGGCGGCGGCGGTGGCGCCAGCCATCGGCCCTCGAGGGGGGCGGCGAGCGGGGGGGATTGAGCTCGGGGGGCGGATAGCAGGTGGGCGGAGAACTGGGCAGGGGGAGAGAGGACGAGAAGGAGGATGGAGGAGAAGGATGGAGGAGATGGGGTTGAATGGAGTTGAGGCGATTGGGAGCGAACGGTGATTTTTTCTTATCGAATGTGTCCCAGGTGGCGCGGCGGCGGGGGCTCGGCCAGACATATCCGATGAAGACAAGGATTTCATTAAGAACAACTTCCTCCCCGACCCCCCGCCGAGCACTTGCCCGCCGCAGATCGTCGAGGAGTATCTTGCCGGCCTGCAGGTCGCGAAGGACAAGTTGGGCTTCGACATTGAGGCAAAGAAGATGATGAAGGTAGCGCTGGAGAAACTGGACCAAGCCGAAGCCGCCCATCAGCAAGCTCAGGAGGCTGAGGCGTCGCGAGGCCTGATGACGCCGAAAGCCAAGGGTGCGGCGAAGCCGCCGACGAGCCATGCGTCGACGTCAGTGGCGACGGGCGTCGAGGCAGACGCCTCCAGGCTCCGCTCGTACATCGCGAAGGTGAGTCATAACTTAGGCAACTGCAACGACGGCGAGTTTGGCATTGGCATGGCCGCCCCATCTCGCCAGTACCGCGGCCTGTTGACTCTCGAGGAGTTCGAGGCCATCCCAGGGGAGATCAAGCGGTGCATGTCCAAGGCCGAGCTGAGCTCAGTGGGGATGCGCTGGAAGCAGCACAAGACGGCCCTCACGGAGCTCCAGACGATGGTCAAGGCTGCCGAGGCCAGGGTGGCCACCACGATCCAGCAGGCGCGGCAGAAGAAGCTCTCCGGAGGAGACGCGGTTGCGAACCTGAGGGTGGTTATCTAGGCGATGGGGGAGAGGGGGGCACCCCGCCTACCCCTCCCATGAGGGGCGGGGTCTGTGTCAGATGGGTTCGGGATGGGGAGGAGGGGAAATGGGGTGGGGGAAGGGGAGGGGATCGGGCATGGACCCTCAGAGGAAGTGGCGCTGCCGCCAGCTCGGGCAAGCAGACGGTGCACGACTTCGTGCTGGCGGCATTGCAGACGAAGCCCGAGGATTCCAAGATCGACGTTCGCCTGCTCGAGGTGACGCTGCTCGAGGCGGACGGCGCGTTCGACCCGGCCTTGCCGTGCCTGATCGGAGACGTCCCGACTTCGATGGGGCTCCGCGGCCAGTGCATGGCCTATATGGAGAGCTTCCCGGGCACGGAGGAGAAGGCCAAGAATCGCAGGGGTCAGAAGGCCCTCACTCCGATGGCTGCCGATGGCATGGAGAGCGTCCTGAATGGCCTGTTCCACGCGGAGCAGCGCATTGTGCCTCCGGCGGCGGCGGCGGCGGCGGCGATTAAGCCGGATTCGCTGAGGTGCGCTTTGATCCCGAGCATCTACGTCGTGGACAAGAAGCTCGAGACCTCGGCGTTTGAACTGGGGCAGTTGCCCACTTTCAGGGCGTGCCTTGGCGGCAGCAAGACGTTCGTCGTCGTCAGCGGTGCGTCTGTGTACCACTACTTGGACTCCTTGGGCAAAAAGTACGACGGCAAGGTGGTGGCGGGGTTCCTGCGCGACTTGCCCCAGAAGGATTTCGACAGCTTCATCGCGCAGGGCCACCCCGTCTGGTACGGCAAGCAGGAGACTGGCCAGGCCATGTACCTCCCGCCTGGCAGCTTGTTCTGGGAGCAGGTCGGCGACTCCGACTTCGGCGGCGCCAAGGCCGTGGTCATGTGCAAGGCGAAGGTCGACAAGGGCACGGGCGAGCCCATTGGCAAGGACACGGAGGCGCTCCTGTCCGACGTGTGCAAGTGCCTGATGCAGCACGGCACCCCCGACGCGCTGGCGGTCGCGGCCCGGGACCATTTGGCTGGCATGAAGGCCTCGTGAGTGAGTGAGTGCTGCCGGGCTGCAGCGCAGCGCAGGCGCGCCGCATGCGGCAGCGTGCCAGGGGCGCTGATTGCCCAGCAATCGCGGCGAGGCGGACGACGACGAGGACAATGACGATGACGAGGACGATGGCCACAGCTGGCGATGACGAGGACGAGAGGGGCGACGAGGACGATGACGAGGCCCGCCGCGCAGATGGATCATCCATCTGCGCGTCGTCGTCGTCATCGTCGTCGTCGTCGTCGTCGTCCTTCGTGGATGGCGACGGCGACGACGACGATGACGACGACGACGACAACCACGACCACGACCGCGACGACCACGACGACCACGACAACGACCACGACGACGACGAGTGCCGCCGCGGGCCGCCGCTTGCTAGCGCGGCAGCGCGGGAGCCTTTCAGGCTACTTTCAGGAGGGCGGCATTGCGCCGCCCTCGCGCCAGGCGCGAGGTCGCGCCTGGCTTTTTCAGGGGAGCTGGCGGGCCGACGGCCAAGGAGGCCAGCACGGGCTTGCCCGCCGTGAGGTCGGGGAGAAGATGGGGGGGAGGGAGGGGGGATAGGAGAGAGGGGGGCGGTGGCCCTGTAGGCCCCGCCCTTCCCGGGCCTGCTCGGGGAGGGAGAGGGAGGGCGGAGGGGGGGGGCGAGGGGGAGGGAAGAGGAGAGAGGGAGGGAGAGATTGGAGGGATGAAGGGAGGGGGGGGTGATGGGGAGAGGGAGGGAGGGGTTGGATAGGGTCAGCGCTCGCACTGGCCGCGAGAGGAAAACTCCTCGTTGCTTCGCGCATCCCCGCCAGCCCATTCAGAAACGACACCCAGGCGAGTTGAGGTGATCATGGAAGCGTGGGAGCACAGGAGGGGGCATCTGAACCGAGCGAAGGAGGGATGAGGAGAAGGAGCAGGCTGGATGCATGGATGGGGGAGTTGAGGAGACATGATGATGATGATGATGATGATGATGATCATCATCATCATGATGACCATGATGATGGTGATGGTGATGATGATGATGATCATGATGATGATGATGCTGCTGATGGTGATGATGAGGATGCGAAGGGGGAGGATAAGGAGGATAAGGAGACGGATGTGAATAAGGGAGGATGAGGGGGAGGAGGAGGAGGAGGAGAAGGATAATGAGGATAATGATGAGGAGGAGCACAAGGCGAATAGAAAACCCAGCAGCCTTTTGGAGGCCTCTGGGGGCGTCTCGGGGGACATCTTGGCGGGCCCAGGGCCGTCTTTAAGCGTCTTCGGTGCCTCTGGGATCCGTGCGGGGCCTCTTGGGGGTCTCTTGGGAGCCTCTTGGAGGCCCCTTGGGCGCCTCTCGGGGCCGTCTGGGCGCGCGTTGGGGCTCTTGGGGCGCTCTCGGGGGCCTTCGATGCGCTATGGGGCAATGTTGGAGGAGATCGATAAGAGGGGGGCCCAAAATGGCCCTGGATTTCGGGGGCCCCAAATATCGCCTCTTGGGGTGCTATTTGGGCGCTCTTGGGCGCTCTTGCGGCCGTCTTGGGACTCCCCTGGGCCTCTCTTGGGGCCTTCTTAGATATCTTGGGGCTTCAGATCACCATCGGAAACGAAGAGGCGATAAATCAAGACAACATTGAGAATGTGTTGAGGTAATTGTTGAAAGATTTCGGCGTCTTCGGGGCCTCCTTGGCCGTTGGCCATTCGGAGCCGTTTTGGGGCGGTCTTCAGGCATTGTTGGATATCTTGAGCCATCTTGGAAGTCATCTTGGGCTCTCTGAGGCCGTCTTGGAGCCGTCTTGGGCGACACCTCGCGGGGCGCCCCGCCCAGGTCCAGGGGAGAGGGTGGGGGGAGGGGCACCCCCCTCCCCGAAGGGGAAAAATGGGTTTCGAGGAGGACCCCCCTCTAGACCACCTGCGCCATAAAGGGTTCGTGGGAGTAGGAGCAGGAGGGGGAGAGGGCTCCCCGACCCCGACCTAATTCCTTCCCTCCTTACCCGTCCTCGTTACCTCACCTCCCTCGCCTCGCCCCTCGCCCTCCTCCCTCCTCCTTCCCTTCCCCCTGCCTCCTCCCTCCCCCCCTTTCTTGTCCTCCTTCACTCCGCTCCCCCTCGTCTTTCCTGCCCCCCTCTTCCCGCGTCTCTATTGTCTCCCCCCCTCCTTTCTCCTGTCTTTATTGTTATCCTTACCCCCGTCCGCCCACTCCCTGAACTCTCACTCCCTCGCCGCGCCCAGGCGGCGGCGGCGGCCGGCGCCTGCGCCGCCCCGGCGGCCCCCGGCGCGCTGAGCCGCGCAGCCGCAGCCCGTGTAGCCGAAACAGCAGCGGCAGCAGCAGCAGCAGCAGCAGCAGGCGCAAGAGCAGCAGCAGGAGCAGGAACGGGAAGGGCAGTAGGAGCAGGAGAAGCAGGAGCAGCAAGCAGTAAGCAGTGGGAGAAGGAGCAGGAGCATCAGCAGGAGCAGCAGGAGCAGGAGCAGGAGCAGCAGGGGCAGAAGGAGTAGGAGGAGCAGGAGGGGCACTGGGGGCAGGAGGCAGGAGGAGGCGGAGGAGGAGGAGGATAATGGGGGAAGAGGGGGCGGAGGGCGGAGGGGATGGGGGGCGGGGGAGGGGGCCCCGAGAGGAGAGGATGAGGATCGTTTTTTTTTTTTTGCGTGAGATGTTTCTGATGCGCCTTCGCGACCGCGTCTAATGACGCGGGGCCGCGAGGCTAGAACTCTCCCCCCCCCCAAGGCCTATCTTGATATCTCACCCTCTTGCCTCTTGCTGGGCGAGCGCGTGGGCAGTGTCGAAGTAATTTGATCGCGTATGTGAGATTCGTGAAATGGCGGTGAGACTGACGATGATGCGAGGGCTGAGGAGATACATGGAGGCGAGGAGGGGAGGGATACCACGTACAGTTTGCTCTCTGCTGTGGGGTTCAAGAGAGCAGCGTTCGTGCAGCGTGCGAGACCTGAGTACCTCACGCTGGAAATTTATGATTCCTCGTCCTCGTCCTCCTCCTCGTCTTCGGTCTCCTCTTCCTATTCGGCCTCCTCCTCCTCCTCCTCCTCCCCCTCCTCCTACTGGCCGCTGGTTTCCAATGTGCAGCAAGTTCGCTTTGTCTGAACTCTACGTCGGCCCCCCTCTGGGAACCCCATTGGAAAATCGCATTGGTAGCTGAACCCCCCTCTGAATTCAAAAGCTTCCAAAAAACTATGACCGCCCCCCCTTCTGAACTCGAACGTATCCGTTCCCTACCTGGAACGCTCGAATGTCCTCTGGGGGGCGACCTGGCCCACTGAGCCTAGGAGCCCCTCCGCCACGCGGGCCTCGGCTGCGTGCGCCGAAGGCCGTGCGGCGGAGGGCGCCATACGATGTCGTCAACCTGCTAGTACTGCAGCCCCCCCCTTCTTTGGTCGAGCTCCTCAAAAGTGGCCCCAAGAGGGCCCGCAACGCTCCGTGCCCCCAGGAGGCGCCCAGGAGGCCCCAAGAGGTCTCCAAGAGGTGCAGCTCCAGGCCCAGGCCCCCTCGAGTCTTGACCCCAAGGTCACGACGGGGGGGGTCTTCGGCCAGTGTCGGCCTCGGGGGGCCCTCGCCGGGCCCCGGGGCCGCGTGGCGGAGGGCGCCATCCGATGTTTCCAACCCGTTCGTTGGCCCCCCAACGCTCCCAGGAGTGCCCCAAGAGGCGCCCGGGAGAGCCGGGAGGCCCCAGGAGGCCTCCAAGAGGTGCAGCTCCAGGCCCGGGCCCCCTCGAGTCGTGGCACCGAGATCACGACGGAGGCGGATCTTCGGCCAGTGTCGGCCTCGGGAGGCCCTCGCTGGGCCCCAGGGCGGGCAAGAAATTGCTCGGGACGACAGGCAGATCCCAGCGAATGGTTGGAGACCTCCAGGGGTGGGCCCTGTGAGAAAGTCATGGCGTCGGGGGTCTGGGGGAGGGGACGAATTCCATTATCCCCTGGCGATGATGGGCGTGACAAGTGGGGGGGGGGCGGGATGGGGGCCAGCAGCGCCACGATTCGCGCCAGCGCCGTCAGACGGCGATGGCGCGAGTCATGACGTGGCCAGGGTGGGGGGTGGGAGGGGTGTGTTGCCGGGCCGGTGACCAGCGTTCTCGCGAACAGTAAGACTGTGCATTCCAGAGACCCCGACCGCTTCCCTGGTGTACTTGACGTCGCTGATTCACTTCTGATGGCCCTGGGGCCCGGAAATCTGCCCCGAGGGCCGAGGGCCGACACCGAGAGAAAGATGCCGATTGAAGCTGTCGTGCCGTCGGTGACCGGCGAGTGCCCGCCCTGCTCGAGCTGCGCCACGGCGGGCTGTCCCAGGCGCCCCTCCGGGAACGCTTGCCCGCGGCCCTCCAGGGCATCCTGGCGGGCACCTGCGGGCCGGAGGCCGCCGCAGTGGCAGCGCCCGCCGGGGCGGAGAGGATGACCAGCCTGAAGCATGTCCCTATCCCCATGGTTGGTATTGCCTAGTGTCGCGACGCCGACCTCAAGGGCTCCCCCAGTTTCTGAGGGCGTGTCCCTAAGATTGTCCTCGCCCCTGGGCCTGCCACTCCTTGGGAATAACCGCGTTGGGTGTTCAGCGTTGAGCACCCCCTCTAAGCTCTCGGCGGGGAATATCAGTTCTTGACCGCCAGCTCATCCAGAAACGACGCCAGGCGGCGCCCCAGGCGAGTAGAGGTGATCAGGGAAGTGTAGGAGCAAAGAGGGGGACAGCCGTTATCGTTCGCAGGAGGAGGAAGAACAGGTGGAGGATAGACGAGGAGGAGCGGATGATGATGAGAAACATACAGATGATGGTGAAGATGGTGAAGATGGTGATAATGGTGATGATGATGATGCTGATGATGATGCTGATGATGATGATGATGATGATGATGATGATGATGATGATTATGATGCTGATGCTGATGCTGATGCTGATGATGCTGATGATGCTGATGATGATGCTGCTGATTATGATGATGATGCTGCTGACGATGATGATGATAATGATGATGATGATATGATATGATGATGATGATGATGATGATGATGATGATGATGATGATGATGATGATGATGATGATGATGATGATGTTGATTGCTGATGTTGATGATGATGATGATGCTGATGATGATGATGATGATGATGATGATGATGATGATGATGATGATGGTGGTGGTGGTGGTGGTGGTGGTGGTGGTGATGATGATGATGATGATGATGGTGGTGGTGGTGGTGGTGGTGGTGGTGGTGGTGGTGATGGTGATGGTGATGGTGATGGTGATGGTGATGGTGTTGGTGTTTGTGTTGGTGATGATAAGAAGGAGGAATTCTTCGAGCGACAACGAGTGCTTCTGGCCTGAGGAGGAACATGGCGAATTTGAAGGCCTCTTGGGGCGTCTTGGGGGCCTCTTGGCGGTCCCGGGGGCCTCTTGGGCGCCTCGGGGAGCCTCTTGGGGGTCCAGTGGGAGCCTCTTGGAGTCCTCTTGGACGCGTCCTGGGGCCTCCTGGGCGCCTCTTGGGGCCCTCTTGGGGCGCTCTTGGGAGCCTTGGGAACGCTCTTAGAGCCATGTTGGAGCACATCGATCCACAAAGGGAGGAGCTTCAATTCTAGACGCTTCGCGTATCCCCACCAGCCCATCCAGAAACGATGTCCAGGCGAGTTGAGGTGATCAGGGAAGTGCGGCAGCAAAGAGGATGACGGCCGAACCGTGCAAAGGAGTGAGGAGGAGAAGGAGTAGGTGGATGGATGGATGGATGATGGAGTGGGAAGAAGGAGGATGAATAGGATGAGGAGGAGGCGGAAGAGGAGGAGGAGGAGGAGGAAGAGGACCTCGTGGCGGTGATCAGGCAAAGCCTATATTTAGCCAACCGGTGGGGGCTACCGTTAGTTCTCGGGGCCCTAGACGTCGCCATTGCTTTCGACTCTATGGATCACGGTTTGCTTTCCGAGGCGATGCTCAAACGAGGGCTTCACCCTCAGCTCGTGCGATGCCTTCTCCGCGAACTCAGTGGGTTTCAAGCCTGTCTCTGCGTGCCGGGAGCCGGAGCATCCGAGAGGTTTCCTCTTGAACGTGGAGGTAAGCAAGGTGGGGCCGAAACGCCGGACGAGTTTAACATGTTCTTGGAGGTCATTATCGGACCGCTGGTTGCAGAATGGGCAAGGAGGGGCTTCGGCTTCTCTCCAGGTGAGGGCATTCCGAAATTGACGCACCTTGTCTGGGCCGACAATGTTTTCTTATTCGCTTCAGGGGTGGACGAGTTCCGTACCATGGTGGCCGAGATCACGATCCAAGTCTACCGCCACAAACTTACTTGGAAGCAGTCGTCTTTAGAATATTTGTGCGCAGGTGGCATCGAGCCCCCAGGGGGGAATACCATTGAGGTAGAGACATCCGTTCTTGAAGTCAACCCAGTCGTGATGTGCAGAGTGACTGAAATTGAAGTTTTGGGGAATCTGCTTGATAGCGCAGGTTCTCCGCGACGGAGCTTGGACCATAGATTACTCAAAGCCGAAGGGTGTTACAGATCACACTCCTGCACATTCAACGGAATTGGGAGTGTGCCGTCCAAACTGCGCTCGTGGCAACAGGGGCCGGCATCATCTGCTTTATTCGGAGCTGGCACGTGGCATCCGAGCCAGCACATCTTGGCAGACATCAAAAGATGGGAGTTCCAATGGTTACGGAAAGTGCTAAGATTACGTCGTCGACCAGACGAAGGGGTAATGGAGTACAACCAGCGCACTGCTTTGCTTATCTGTGCATGGTGTGAAAAATTTGGCGTGCAGCTTTTGCATCACCGGGTATTCCGTGCAGTATTTATGCAAGCGTGGCGGGAGAATCACCTCCCCGACCGTCGTTTTCAAGCACACGCCCTTGCACTTCAACGATACAGATCATCAGAGTGGTGGGACAGCGCGCGGCAAGTACCGTGGAAACTCAGACGAACATTCAGTGCCACCCAGCGGACAAACGTTCATCCAGCTGGATGGGAAGATGCTTTCTGTTCTGTATACGGCGCTCAGTGGCGCCAGTACCTGGACCAGTTCAGCACCGCTGCGGCTTGGAAGT
>CAUYUJ010017170.1:1626842-1664342 GCA_963575745.1 Prorocentrum cordatum | reverse complement strand
CCCAGTGGGAATACGAGCTGCTAGAAGGTGAGAGGAATGCTCCATAGCAGTATCTCACCTGTCACCCACGTTGCCTCTGCTTTGCCTGACTGGGGTCCACCCAAACAAGGGCGGAAGTCCAGAGCGTTCGTCCACATTTGGTTGCAAGCGTATTCTCTCAAGGTGGGGAGTGCGGCAGCGACCGAACTCAGGGCTGGTAGTGCCGGTGAGAGGGCACTAGCATCTTCATCCGCAGTGCGTGGGGGAGACGTTTACTGCAACCGCATTGTGCCCGCGGGGGGTCGAGCCCTCCTCCCCATCCTCCTCCTTCTTCTGCCCCTGTCCTGCACGACTGGTTTTGGCATCGGAGGGTCTGGCATTTCCGAGTGTGCATGTGCCGCACACGTGCGAACCTCTCCGCTCCCTGTGGCCGCCTACTGGGCCATGCCCTGCGGATAATGTCAAGCTTCAGCAAGTTCTGAATGAGCCCAGGGGGTCGCAACTTGTTTGTGACGTTGTATGTCAAAGGGGCAAATGTCTTCTGCATATTGCCTGGTAGTTTGTTAGAACGGCAAGTTGAGATCTGGGCCATGTCAGAGGTTTGTGGAGAGGAGAGAACAGCTCTCTGACAGCAGCAAAAGCAACTCAAAGCGTTTTTACCAACTTGCATCATCCGAACCACACTGCCGGGCCGTCCCTGTTGTGGATAGGTCGGGTGTCGTTGCATCGCTTACGTAAGCTGTGAATGTGGCGGGTTGTTGCCACAGTGAGGATTACGAGAGTGCGCAGGTTTGATGTCGAAAGTGTCTATCCTCCGTTCCTCTCTCTCCTCGCTTCCTCTTGGCCTCTCACTTTATGATAGATGCATCCTTATTCTAGACGCTTCGCGTAAACACACCAGCCTCCGTAGCTCCTTTGGCTCAAGCCGTCTTGCGGAAACCCCTCCGCTCGAGGGGGCGCCCGACGTTGCGTTTGTATTATTGTTTGTCTCCATGGGCTTCGAGATCCGGTCGATCTTGTCCTCCTCTCCCTCCTCCCTCTCCTCCTTCTCCTCCACCTCCTTCTCCTCCGCCTTTCTCCTCCCTCCTCCTCCTCCTCCTCCTCCTCCTCCTCCTCCTCTCAGACCCCCTTCTCTCAGACTCTATCCTCCCTCCGCTTCTCCCTTTCGTCCCTCAGTGCAGTCTCCTGAACAGCCAGCTCAGTTACATCCAGCTCCAGAGGGATAATATCATGTCCCCAGTCGTGAATGACACGCATCTCGAGGCTGACCGCAACACCACGCGTCGCAACCTAGACAGTCAGATAAGCTACCTGAGGGACGAGCTGGACCGTCTGCATGAATGCATAAGGGTGCTAGATGAGTCGGACTTCGGAGTGCAGCGTTTCGACTGGGAGATTTCGAGGCCGAGCGGGAGCAGTGAGCGGGAGGAGGGGCAGTAGCTAGAGCCAGCACGCGCAGCTTCCCCTCCCTCCGAGAGAGTCTGCTGCTGCCGCTCGCCTCTCCCTCCGAATGGGCTGGCTGGGCCACCACCGACCCGCACGGGCTGCTGCTGTAAAGCCAGCAGGACAGCCCACGGACGCGGGCGGGGGGGTGGATGAGGCAGGCCAATCAGTCAACACGTCTCGATCTGAGTTTTTCATTTTTTTCCTCCCAGGCCTCTCGAGGCCAGAGATACAGCAGCATGGGGTGCGTGGCTCGCCACATGAAGGGGTGACCACGCGCCCCCCCCCCCCCCCCGAGTTTGAGGTTTCAAAACGCGACGGGAGTCTCTGCCGAAGCGGCAGCGCTTGCAGCGAGAGGCTGCGGCGTTCGTCGTAGGCGGCAGGGGAGGGACAGGCACACGTCCCATCCTTGTTTGCTTCCATGCACCGCACTCACATCTATACCCCTGTGTGGGTGTATGTGCGGCCGTTTTTGCGCTGTCATGTGCGCGCATGTGCGCGGCATGTGCCAGTCATGTGCCAGGCCTGCGCGGTCCTTCTTGGATGGACTTCCTACTGTGCACGTCGTGCCCGGGCATGTGCGGGGGCATGTGCGCCGTGTTTTGATGTATCCATCATGCGCACATGCACGCACAGTCCGACGCACATGCGCGCACATGCCTGCACATGCGGGAGGTGTTCGAGAATCGCAGATCTGTCATCGGCACATGCACGCACATGCCTGTGCAACCTCTCTTCGGGAGGCCGCGCGGGCCCGCACATGCACGCACATGCGGTGAAACGCGCGGGCGCACATGCGTGCACATCCCAATGCACATGCACGCTCATGCCCTAGGAGCTGTCTGGGACCCCTGTGCTTCCAATGCCTCCTGGCCTTCGCAGAGCTAACTTGGGGCGTGCCAGGGCTTCCTGAACGAGTTTGTTGTGCGTTTAGACTCGCCCGCTGCTGGCGGGGGCGGTTATTCGCCCGGTTCGTGAGCTGGCGGCGGCGCGCCCGCCTAATAAAATACTCTCCCGCGCGCCTTCTCAGCTCGGCCGGAGAAGCAGGGATGGGGGGGGGGAGGTGGAGGGGGGGGAGGAGGGGGGGGCGGAGGAGGCGGGCGCCCCCGGCCACTGGCCCGCCTGCCTGTTCGGCTCGGCCAGAGGAGAAGGAGGAGGAGGAGGAGGAGGAGGAGGAGGAGGAGGAGGAGGAGGAAGGAGGAGGAGGAGGAGGAGGAGGAGGAGGTGAGAGTTGCGAGGATGTCTCAGGCGAAAGTGGCTTGACGGCCCGAGCTCAGGGAATTTCGGAATCGCTGGCCTGGCTCGGCCACCGGCGAGCTCGGCCTGTGCGAATACTGTGCGTACCTGTGCAGTGCATGTGCGGGACGTGCAAGAATGCCGGGGCCGGCGTTCGTCTCCGGACGCCGGCGCGTTCGCGTCCGGCCAGTTCCGCGTGAGACGTCGTCGGCAATTTGGAGGCCGACGTGCTTTGACATGAAGTGATCTGGCCACCTTCGCTTGAGACATCCTCGCAACTCTGGTCTCGGAGATGCCCTGCCCCATGGTGGCCCGGCCACTTTCGCTTGAGACATCCTCGGGACTCTGGGTTTCGAGACGCCCTGAGCTGAGGTGGTTAGACCACTTTCGCCTGAGACATCCTCGCAACTCTGACCTCAGAGATCTCCTGCCCCATGCTGGTCAGGCCACGGTCGCCTGAGACATCCTCGCAAGTCTCGATTCCGATATGCCCCGAGCTGAGGTGGTCAGCCACTGTCGCCTGAGACATCCTCGCAACCCTGATTTCAATGATGCCCTGCTCGATAGTGTCTCGGCCCCTTTCGCCTGAGACATCCTCGGAACTCTGGGTTCCGAGACGCCCTGAGCTGAGGTGGTTAGACCACTTTCGCTTTAGACATCCTCGCCCGAGATGCCCTGAGTTGAGCTGTTCAGGCCACTTTTGCCTGAGACATCCTCGCAACTCTGACCTCAATGATGCCCTGCTCCATAGTGTCTCGGCCTTTTTCGCCTGAGACCCTCGCAACTCTGGGTTCTGAGATGCCCTGAGCAGGTGGTCAGGCCAGTCCTGCCTGAGACATCCTCGCAACTCTGGGCTCCGAGATGCCCTGGGCTGAGGTGGTCAGACCACTCTCCCCAGAGACATCCTCGCAACTCTGACCTCAGAGATCTCTTGCCCCATGGTGGTCAGGCCACTTTCGCTTGAGACATCCTCACAACTCAGACCTCGGAGGTGTCCTGCCCCATGGTCGTCTGGTCACCTTGACCAGCGACATCCTCGCCACTCTGGTTTCCAAGATGCCCTGCCCCATGGTGATCCGGCCACGCTTGCCTGAGACATCCTCGGAACTCTGGGTTGCGAAATGTCCCGAGCTCAGGTGGTCAGGCCACTATCGCCTGCGACATCTCTGCGGCATGTGCGGGCATGTGCGTCTATGCTTTCAGAGTTTTGCTTGACCGTGCATTCGACTGTGCGTCGGACGGTGTGGCATGTGCGCGCATGTGCGGCAATGCAGTTGAGGCTTTTGTATATTTGCATGGGCATGTGCATGCGACTGTGCGGCATGTGCCTGCATGTGCGGCCCCTTCCGGACCACAATTTCAAAGTGAGCACTATAGAAGTGAGCGCTATAGAAGTGAGTCCGGTGTATCGTCCCTAGGGGCCCGACGAGCTGCAAGCGGATCGGACATGGCCCCCAACGGCTCCACCACCACCACCACCTCCTCCTCCTCCTCCGCCTCCTCCTTCTCCTCTTCCTCCTCCTCCTTCTCCTCCTTCTCCTCCTCCTCCTGCCCTCCTCCTCCTTCTCCTCCTCCTGCCTCCCTCCTTCTCCCCCTCCCTCCTCTCTCTCTATTCCCTCCTCTTTCCTCGCGCTGGCACTCCGCTCTGTCATCATGCTCGGGATGGAGGAAGGGAGGAGGGGGAGGGAGAGAGGGGGAGGGAGAAGCTATGTGCGATCTGGCCATATCTGACATCCTACGCCTCCCACCCGTTCCTTCCCACTGCCGTGATTTTTGCCTTTACGCGTCGACAGGTATCATAGAGGAGCTGGACCTCCCCGAAAGGGGGAGCAGGAGAAGGGAGGTCGGAGAGGAGGTTTGGCGGAAGGGAGGGAGAGAACGGCCGAAGGAGGGGGGAGGAGGCGGGAGGAGGAGGGCGGAAGGAAACTTACCCTGCGACGTACCCAGCCCTTTTCTACACATGTGGCGATTAATTTCAGGACCGCTCAACGCAAGCCCCCCATGGCGCGGCGAGGTCTCGATGTGATCCGCGTGGGACGTACCTCCGCTGGGCCTCCCAGGAGCCCACGAAAGTGGCGACAGTTGCGCAGATCGTAAGCCACCCCCCCCCCCAAGGGGGCGGCGAGCTACCGAGGTGATCCGCGTGGGACGTACCTCCGCTGGGCCTCCCAGGGGCCCACGAAAGTGGCGACAATTGCGCAGATCGCAAGCCCCCCAGGGGGCGGCGAGGTCTCCAGGTGATCCGCGTGAGACGTACCTCCGCTGGGCCTCCCAGGAGCCCACGAAAGTGGCGACAGTTGCGCAGATCGCAAGCCCCCCAGGGGGCGGCGGCGAGGTGATCCGCGTGGGAACCTCCGCTGGGCCTCCCAGGAGCCCACGAAGTGGCGACAGTTGCGCAGATCGCAAGCCCCCCAGGGGGGCGGCGAGCTACCGAGGTGATCCGCGTGGGACGTACCTCCGCTGGGCCTCCCAGGAGCCCACGAAAGTGGCGACAGTTGCGCAGATCCAAGCCCCCAGGGGGCGGCGAGCTACCGAGGTGATCCGCGTGGGACGTACCTCCGCTGGGCCTCCCAGGAGCCCACGAAAGTGGCGACAGTTGCGCAGATCGCAAGCCCCCCAGGGGGCGGCGTGCTACCGAGGTGACCCGCGTGGGATCCACCTCCGGTGGGCCTCCCAGGAGCCCACGAAAGTGGTGACAGTTGCGCAGATCGCAAGCCCCCCAGGGGGCGGCGAGCTACTGAGGTGATCCGCGTGGGACGTACTTCCGCTGGGCCTCCCGGGAGCCCGCGCAAGCGGCGACAGTTGCGCAGATCGCAAGCCCCCCAGGGGGCGGCGAGCTACCGAGGTGATCCGCGTGGGACGTACCTCCGCTCGGCCTCCCAGGAGCCCACGAAAGTGGCGACAGTTGCGCAGATCGCAAGCCCCCCAGGGGGCGGCGAGCTACCGAGGTGATCCGCGTGGGACGTACCTCCGCTGGGCCTCCCAGGAGCCCACGAAAGTGGCGAGAGTTGCGCACATCGCAAGCCCCCCAGGGGGCGGCGAGCTACTGAGGTGACCCGCGTGGGACGTACCTCCGCTGGGCCTCCCAGGAGCCCACGAACGTGGCGACAGTTGCGCAGATCGCAGCCCGACGGCACGAGAGAAGAGGAGAGGGGAACACAGGAGACAGGAGAGGGAAGAGGAGAAGGAGGACGGGGCGACCACACTGCTCTATTCAAAACGAGTACCCAACCATAGGAGGGTTGGGAATCATGAGAGTAAGATGTCAGACGACATTTAGGAGGCACAGAAAGAAGAGGGGGGGGGAAGCAGGGGATGGCGTGTCGAGGGGCGGAGGAAGGAGGGATGAGAGGCACATGCGGACAGACGTCGTGGGATGAGGAAGTAAGAGAAAGGGGATCGAGGGCGTAGGGTGGATGGTGGAGGAGGGGGGATTTTCGGAGAATGCCAGTCCAAGCACGCAGTCTCACTGATTTACTCTGACGGTTCTTATATCAGCAGTCCTTTGACGGCCACGGTGCGAACCAGAAAAACATATGCCTCCGACGACAGAGGTGTTACACCATCCCTGGGGGGCCCAATAGTGCCGAAAGTCTGCGCCCTGCAATCGCAGACTGATCACACAACATCCGTCTGGAAATCAGCAAGCAACGCATGTTACTGGCACATATTTTGCCGCTTACCGCATGCTCCTGAACAGATGCAAAGGATATGATCAACGCTTACATATGACAAACACTTAACAGGCGCTAGCCTCCGTATGCTGCACGTGTTGCGGCGCGCCTCGCTGGTGTACCTCCCTGGGGATCGGCCCACACCCACAACAGGCAATGTTACAGGTATGCCCTCTGGCTGGCACCCTGGCAACGAGATAGATATGGCAACTCCTATTGACCTACCTGTACTGAAACAGTGAGCTCCCGCAACTATTGGATGAGCGAGCGAAGCACCTCCAAGGGAGGCCGCACTCTGGCATCATCATGGTGGCCACGGGATGCTCGTTCGTGGGGGCAACGGCCAAGGATTCTCGCTTGTGTCTGAAATCGCCGTGACAGCTCAACCCCTGAGCCGTGCTGTGGGATTCCCACGGCCATGAGAGCGAGCACCCCCCCGCGCTTTCCCAGGCAGGGCGCGTTTATAGCATGAGCGAGGCGACAATATCAGGCTCGTCCTTGGGAGTGGCCGCGCGGGTTTCTGCCTGGGCCGGAGCCCGCCGGTTACCTTGCCACTACCCCACATCAGGCGCAGCCCTTCGTGTCTGTGCCGTTGTGGCGGCCGCCCCAGGCGGCCGCTCCTCCAGGCCTGAGGCTGGTCCAGGGCTACGACTGGGCGAACTACGCCATGTGGAGCGAGCGGCACGGCTCGCGCCAAGCTGGCTGGAGCAGAGGCGGGCTTGGCCCGAGGTGCCAGAGAGAGGGTGGAGGAGGGAAACAGGGAGGGGGTATAGGAGGGCGCAGGGGGAGGAGGTGGGATCATGCAGGAGGAGGGGGGACGGATAAGGATGAGGATGAGAAGGGAGGGGGAGGGGGGGGGGGACGAGGGTGAGCAAGGGCGGAGCGAGGGCGGAGGAGGAGGAGGAGGAGGAGGAGGAGAAGGAGGAGGTGGAGTAGAGATGGAGGTCGAGGAGTGGGTGCTCGGCTTTGACGCTCTGCCTGCTCGCTGGGCCGCTCAAAAGATATCGAGCTGGCGTGTTATTCTGTCTGGTTTGATCTTCCACGGAGGCGCGGAGCTTTTGGACGGCCCAGGGTGTGGCGCCCGGCGGCGTGGCTCCGCCAGCTGGTCCTCCATACCGTTTGCTGAGCTGCTCCTGCTCCTGCTCCTGGCTGCGGCACGCGTGGGCGTGGCATGCCGCTAAGCGCGCGCGGGCGCGAGCATGGGCGTGCTCGTGCCCCGAGCCTGGCCCGAGGCACGGCCCGACGGCGCCCGCAGATGAAGGCTCCGCGGGACGATTCGGCGATCACGAAGGGTGTGGCTGCAGCGAGGGTGTGGCTTGCGGTCTGCGTCGTCGGGGCTTGGGGGGCACCGCGTCGCCCTCGTTTGGGCCTCCACCGGGCGCGGCGGAGAACTCTGTCGAGGTCCTCGCCCGCCCCCCAGGGTGCGGGTTGCAACCCACACCCTTGGCAAACCACACCCTTTGGAGTCGCTGAACGATGGTGGCAGCCGCAGCCGCAGCCCTGTGGCCCAGAGGGGGCTCGCCGACCTGGGGACGCGGGAGCTGTCGCTCGGCGTCGAGCTGGAGTGCTTCCTGCCCGACTCGGGGGCGCTGCGGCGCGGAGGCGATCGCGCGGGCCCTCCTAAGTCGAGGGGAAAAACACGCTGTCCATGGCCAAGACGTCGCGGGCTCTTTCCGACGCCGATCTTGGTCATGGCCCATGCCGTCGCCGCCGACTCGCGAGGATTTTATCCACGAGTCGACGGTACCCAAGATGGACGGCGGCCAAGATCGACACCGACGTTTCCGCGCTCAGCCTTGGCCATGGTCACCGTCTCTTTCCCTCCAAGAAAGCTGAGCTGAGGGCGCTGGTGGCGCGCCAGCTCACCGAGAGCATCGCACCCGCCGCCGCGGGTGCGGGGGACCGGCGCGTGTCTGCCGACAGGAGCGACTGGGCGCGCCTGTGGACGGTGACGGACGACAGCACCATCGAGGCTCGGTATCGTGTAACCTATCTCCCCTTCCCCACCGGGCCACGCTATCTCAGGCCCACCATCGCACCACCCCAGTTGGGGATAAGCCACTCGAGCCCTGAAGGGAACAGCTTCTATCCGCTGCCCAGGGGGGGGGGGTAAAGCGGCCAGTGGGGCCCAGGGCACGCTAGTGTGGATAGGCATCGCGGAAACCATTCTCAGAGGCTGCGGGCGAGGACCCGCTGCCGATCGAGCTCGTCTCGAAGCGCATGCGCCTCAGCGGCCCCGACAGGTCGCTGTTCCGTGACATCGTTCTTGCCCTGCATTGCCCGCCGCTCTCCGCGGCCACGAACGACTCGACAGGGGTCCACGTTCACGTGGGGCGCCATCCAGGCTTCTTCTCCGTCGAGGAGGTCGCCGCCATCGCGAAGGCGTACCTGTGGCTAGAGCCCGCCCTGAATCGGCTGCTGCTGCCTCGCTCGCGCCGCTCGAACCGCTTCTGCCGCGATCTGAGTGCGGGTGTTGCCAGAGGTGTCCCTGTCCCGAGGATTCCCTAGGATGCCCCCGCTAAGAGGAGGAAAAAGTATGTGCAGCACCCCCGCAGTGGCGGATAAGAACGAGCAAGGGGGGGGGGGGCGGGGCGGGCCGCCGGTGGGTCGCGGGTGGTTCGCGGGTGGGTTGCGGGTGGGTCGCGGGTGGGTCGCGGGTGGGTAGCGGGTGTGTCGCGGGCGTGTCGAGGGTGGGTCGCGGGCGGGTCGCGGGCCGGTCGCGGGCCCGGTCGCTGGTGGGTCGCGGGCATGTCGCGGGCGAGTCGTGGGTGGGTCGCGGGCCGAGTCGCGGGTGGGACGACCGCGACAACAACAACATCAAGAACAACAACACAAACAGCAATAACACCAACGACACCACCACGAATAACAACATCGTCAACAACAACGACACCAACAACAACAGCAACATCAACAGCAACAACAACAACAACAACACCAACACCAACACCAATACCTGCTCGTGTGCAATTCTTCACGCTTCGCGTATCCCCACCAGCCCATCTCAAAACAGCAACTCTTGCGAAGCATGCCGACAGTCGTGTTTTTCAGGCGTGTTTCCGCCTGCCCCCGCATATCTCCGGGCCTCTCGTCCTGGTGTGAGTCGTGCGGGCCCTTCTTCCTGGTGTGAGTCGTTCGGGCTCTTCGTCGTGGTTTGAGTCGTTCGGGCTCTTCGTCCTGGCGTGAGTCGTTCGGGCTTCTCGTGGTGTGAGTTGTTCGGGCCCTTCGTCCTGGTGTGAGTCGTTCGGGCTCCTCCTCCTGGTGTGAGTCGTTCGGGCTCCTCGTGGTGTGAGTCGTTCGGGGCCCTCGTCCTGGTGTGAGTCGTTCGGGCTCCTCGTGGTGTGAGTCGTTCGGGCGCCTCGTCCTGGTGTGAGTCGTTCGGGCGTGGAGTCGAAGTCGTAGTAGTAGTAGTAGTAGTAGTAGTAGTAGTAGTAGTAGTAGTAGTAGTAGTAGTAGTAGTAGTAGTAGTAGTAGTAGTAGTAGTAGTAGTAGTAGTAGTCGTAGTAGTAGTAGTAGTAGTAGTAGTAGTAGTAGTAGTAGTAGTAGTAGTAGTAGTAGTAGTAGTAGTAGTAGTAGTCGTAGGAGTAGAAGTAGAAGTAGATGTCTTTTGGTCGGAGGCCTCTGAGGGCGTCTTCGGCGCCTCTTGGGGCCTCTTGGAGGCCTCTTGGGGGCCTCGTGGGGCCTCTTAGGGGCCTCTTGGAGCCTCTTGGGGCCTCTTGGGGGTCTCTTGGGGGCCTCTTGGGGGCCTCTTGGGGGCCTCGTGGGGGCCTCTTGGGAGGCTCCTGGGGGCCTCTTGGGGCCATCTGGGGGCCTCTTGCGACCTCCTCAGAAGCGCAAAGGAGCGCTGCCCCCTGAGAAGGACAAAATGAGCCAAACACCTTCGTAAAATCAATGATTTTGCCATGAAGGAAGATGAGCGCGGCCCCCTCAGGACGCCAAAATGGGGCCAAAACCGTAGTAAAATCAACGATTTTGGCTTCAAAGAAGAGCAGAGGGGCCAAACTGTATCCCCCCGACGGGGCCAGAATCCTCGTGAGGGTCGTCGTTTTGTTGGCCCTCCCAGGAGACAAAAACGACCCCCCTGACTACGCCCCGGACTCCCTGTCCAGGTCCAGGGGGAGGGGGTAGGGGGAGGGGTAAACCCCTCCCCGAAGGGGAAGATGGGGGGTTGAGAACAGAGAGAGCTCGCTAAACCACTCACGCCCAAAGGGCTGGTGGGATTCAACACGTATATCTCCAACCCACCCTCCGTGCCCGCCCCTTTCGTCTTCGATCGTAACCCCTTAGGGGTATATCTCTCTTATCTGCAGCGTGCATTTCGTGCAGCCCCTGAGGCAGGGGAAGAGAGGACGGATGGACGGAAGGGACAAGGGGTAGGCGGGTTGTTGAAGCGTGCGTCCTGCATGCATCGCGAGGAAGTCTTCAGCGATAGCGCGATTCCCAGACGAATCGTGAAGAAATCCACAGCGAGAGTGTGATTCCTGAGTGTCGAGAGCGCGGCGTCTGAATAACTTGTGAGGAAGTCCCTCGCAAGAGCGCGATTTCCGTATACATCGTGAGGAACTTCCCCGCGAGAGCGCGATTTCGACGTACATTGTGAGGAGGTATCATGCGGGAACCGTTGTTGTTGTAATTCGGGGCCAGGGGCGTAGCTTGGTGACACTTGGTGTCCCCTGGGAAAAGATGAGGGTACGTGTCTGGGAGAAGTCCTTTAATTGAGCAATCACAATGGTGACCGCGCAGGGGGGACCAACAACATTTATTCTTTAGAATTGAGAATTCAACAACCACAACATCACCACCACCAACAGCAGCAGCAGCAACACCACCAACAATCAGTTTAAGTCTGTTCGATCTTCTCTGTGCCCGTGCCATTCAACACGTATATCCCAAACCTTTATACCCGCCCTCTTCATCTTCGATTGACCCCCTTCGGGGTACATCGTTCTTACCTGCATAGTGTATTTCGTGCAGCCCCTGAGGCAGGGGAAGAGGGAACGGATGCACGGAAGGGACAGCGGGGGGCGGAGGAGGATGGACCACGAGAGAGGCTAGCAGGAGGGGAGTCAGGAGCAGGAAACACGTGGCAGAGCTAGATGGGCAGATCGGGCGGGTAGACCCTAACAGGCGAATCGGGAAGGCGGGCCCAGGCGGCCAGGTCCAGCAGGCGGGTTGCTGAAGCGTGCGTCTTACACGAATCGCGACGAGGTCTCGAGCGACAGCGCGATTCCCAAATGAATCGTGAGGAAATCCACAGCGCGAGCGTGATTCCTGAGTGTCGAGGGCGCGGCGTTTGAATACATTGTGAGGAAGTCCTTCACGAGAGCGCGATTCCCGTATACAGTGAGGAACTCGCGCGTGAGAGCGCGATTGGGAAATACACTGCGAGGAAGTACCCGGCGGGAGGCATTGTTGGTGTAACTCGGAGGCCAGGGGCGTAGTTTGGTGACGCTTCACTTTCCCTTGCAAACGAAAAGGGTGCGAGCCCCATGAGAAGTATTTTCATTGAAAACGACACTGCGAGAGAGAGAGAGAGAGAGAGAAACAACAAGAGTAGCAGGATGAGGGCTACGGACAGAAACGCGTGGCAGAACCAGACGGGCTGATCGGGCAGGTAGACCCTAACAGATGGGTCGGGAAGGCGGGCCCAGGCGGCCAGGTCCAGCAGGCGGGTTGCTGAAGCGTGCGTCCTGCACAATCGCGAGTCTCGAGCGATAGCGCGATTCCCACGTAAATCTTGAGACAGGCCAAACCGACAGCGTGATTCCTGAGTGTCGAGGCCCCGGCGTCTGAGTACGTTGCGAGGAAGTCCCACGCGAGAGCGCGATTTCTGCATCATTTGTGAGGACGTCCCGCGCTTGAGCGCGATTTGGACATCAATTGTGAGGAAGTATCCAGCGGGAGCCGTTGTTGTTGTAACTCGGGGGCCAGGGGCCCAATTCTGACACCCAAGCCTTTCCCATATAGAAAACAGGGTGCGAGCCCGGGAAGCACTTCAATTGAAAAGTACAATGTGCCCAGGAGGAGTTCAACAACAACGACAATACCGACAATAGCAGCAACACCAACAGCAAAACCACCAACAACACCAGCAGCAACAACAACAACAACCATAACCACAACCACAACCACAACGCAACGCAACGCAACGCAGCGAAACGCAGCGAACAACAATCCGCACCGCGGAACCTAACTTTCGCCCCGCACTCGTGGGCAGTGAATGACCGTTTGGCCCCTTTACTCTGACCGGTGCTGCTACGATTGCCTCGCTTTCGCTTTGAGGGGCTCCTGGGAGGCCCTCGTCACCACGGTTGGATTCGCCTTTGAAATTTTGGTCAGACTTCGCTCAGGGAAGGTTTTGGGGAATATCGCTATGGTTACCTGTTGGTTTCTCCACCCACGGCTTCCAGAGCACCCCTCACGAGGCCCAGAGGGTCGCTGAGTTCCAACATGGAGCGACAAGCTGGGTACGCTTGGCAGCAACTAAGTTCAACCAGGAACAAGTCGGCCAGGCTGAACACGGCCAGCTGAATCCTTGACGCTTCGCATGTGCTCGGCGGGACGCCGCTTCCGCTCCCTGTCCGTTGCCTCGGAGCCGCTGACCAAAAAAAAGTGTCCTCGGCGCGCTGACAGGCGCTGCGCGACCTGCAATGCTGGCGGGCCGACGGTACCGGTTGCAACAGACCCATAGCAGGCCTCGCCTACCCTGGGGATGCTCTGCCCTCTAATCGCCCCCTCCGTGTACGCTCCGTCTTCTACCGAATCCTGAGCAGCCGTTAGCTGCATCCCTGGAGTTAAGGCCTGGGCTTTGGCCCTCCCTCTGACCCCCTTCATCGCCAGGTGCTCCTGGTGTGTCCCTCCGCGTGGATGGCCGGTGATGTCTGTCCCCACCGCCCCCCCCCTCAGGTCCCTCCCGGGCCGGGCGGGGTGCCGAGTTTACGTGCCCCCGGATCATCGGGGGCGCTCGTCCTCTGAAGCGGCTCCTCCCTGGTACTCTCTTCTGCCACGCTGGCGATGTTCATCCCCGCCAGCCTGGCTTGTCACACTCAGTGCGGCGCCTCACCACGTTTTGACAGGCGGGTGACTGGGGCCAGGCCCTCAGGGTTCGCCACAGGGCCGGCGCCCCACGTGCTCGGGATGGTGGGCCCCGGGAGCCCCGCGGTCGCTTCGGAGTGGTTCAGCCTTCCGTCTCACGCCGCGCTTCCCCTGGATCCGTCCCAGCCACTCAGGCAGGTCTACGACGTCACCTCGGTTGCTTAGCCCACCTGTCCTATATACACCGGTGGTACGGGCCTGGACTTGGCGCCCCGCTGGCGACTCGTTCATCGTTCACCTCGCCTTTGCGACCACCAGGCGTGTGAGGGGTGTGGGCATCAGCTCGCTTACGTTCTCGCTTTCACTGAGTGGTTGACGCCGCGGGGCGTACATCGAATTCCCTGGCATTTTGCCCAGGACTGCGCGTTGCCCGAGCTTCCATGGGTGCCCTCAGCCAGTCAGCCCTCGCCGAGCAGCTCAGCAGCTGCCTTGTGAGCTGGCGCGGCCGGCCCGTTTCGCGCCTAGCAGCTAATTAGGACTGTTCCCGCGCCCCGGACAGCTTCTGTCTCCGCCTGCGCTTTCGCTAGCGGGCGCGACCAAAAAAATGTCCTCACAGCGTAGCCCCTGCTCTGACTGGTGGGGGTGGGGGTGTATACGAATAAGGAACAATGATCAAGACACCCTCGTAGAGAGCAGTCCGTCTAGCTCACTCCTGCCCGCCCCCCCCCAACACATAAGTAACACCCGAGCCTCAGCACGTTCAGCGGTCGGTCGTCTTTGGATGAACAACTAGTGGGAAGCAGAACCGAACAAATGTGCGCGACGCTGGGGCGAGGTGCGCCACGCGTGCCAGGCGCGCCACGCGCGCCAGGCACCCCTGGGGCCCGAGCGCGCCAGGCACGCCTGGTGCGCCACATGCGCCACGGGCCCCCGCGTGCGCTAGGTGTGCCGCATACTCCAGCCGCGCCAGGTGCAGGTGCGCCTGCGCACGTGACAGCACACATATGGAAACATGTCGGCCCCCACCATCTATACCAATACCCATCATTGTGTTTGATGCGTCTGCGCACAGCAGGCCATAAACGCCACCACAAGGCAGTGATCGCGGGGTTGCCGCACATTTTTCAGATTTAGCCGCGAGCTGCATTTTGTATGGTTTTCTTGCCAGGGATGGTAACCCTGCGCGCAGCAGGCAATATGCTGACCCTCCCGTCGTCCCTGTCAGAGAAATAATACAAAGTGTTCGCGGGCCTCACGAACATGACTCCAGACTTTGCCCCAACGTGTAATTTGTATTGCTTTTGAAAGAGATGGTGTGAGGGGGGGGGGCCTCATGGGGTCCTCGTTGTTCGTGGTTGGCTGCCGGTCGCCTGGCGGAGGGGGTGTATACTAATAGGGAACAGTGATAAACCCTTCCCCGAAGGGGAAGAAGGGAGTTGGGAAGAGAAAGCGCCCTAGGCCACCTACGCGCACAGTGCTGCTGGGACTCGGCCAGGCAGATCTCGACCGTCTGTCCTCGTCCAGGCAGTACTCGGCCAAGTTGACTTCGGCCCGGGCCGAGCTCTGCCGTTCCGAGCTCAGCCTTGCCGAGGTCTGTCTGGCCGAGGCTCGCCCTGCAGAGTTTTTCCCTTGTCGTCGCCTTGAGGAGGAGGAGGAGGAGGAGGAGGAGGAGGAGGAGGAGGGGAGGAGGAGGAGGAGGAGGAGGAGGAGGAGGAGGAGGAGGAGGAGGAGGAGGAGGAGGAGGAGGAGGAGGAGGAGGGAGGAGGGGCAGGAGGAGGAGGAGGAGGAGGAGGAGGAGGAGGAGGAGGAGGAGGAGGAGGAGGAGGAGCAGGAGCCAGGGACACCTCCAGCAACCCCGGTGAGCGGCGTGCTCGCACGCGCCGCGGGCGCCAGCGAGGGCGCGGAGGGGCCGCCCGCAGCCTGGGACGCCCAGGCGCACGTCGACCGCGCGGCCGCCGCCGCCGGCCAGCTCACGGCCGCGGCGGCCGGGGAGCTGCTCGCGGGCCTCCGCGGCGCGGTGCCGAAGGCTCCAGGGCCGCCCAGGTGGGGTCGGATGCCCAGGCGTCCGGATGCTCAGGCGTCCAGCGTTGCAGAGGTTTTTCGTAGCTTTCGGCCTCTCGGGACCCTCACACCCGTGAGATCCTGGCGACTCCATTTTTCCGAGCCGGGCGTTTTCGCTCAAGTTCGGGCCCCAGGACCCTCACAGATCTGTCCGTCCCGGTCCGGTAGATGGGGTCCTGGGGTCCGGTCGTGATTTTGTGCGATGTTGCATTTTTTTTGTAACGTCAGATCTCATGGATGGCCGCAGGACCATCCAAACACGAGTCGGGGTGGAACACCTGGGAGTAGAGGGGTGTCGGAGGATCGCGCTGCGTTTCCGATGCATCGCCGACGCATCGGCGATGTGGCGCGATCCTCCGACCCCATCTACTCCGACCATCCGCCGCCGTCCAATTTGTTCGCGTGACAAGGGCCCTGTACTGGAGGGCTCCCCCGAGGGCTTCAAGTGGGGTCGCACAGCATGCCCGCCAGCACGAGTGTGTGACTGCCGCTAGTTGGCAACGCTACAAAATGGACAGCCGGGACGACGACGACGACGACGACGACGACGACGACGACGACGACGACGACGACGCGACGACGACGACGACGACGACGACGACGACGACGACGGCGGCGGCGGCGGCGGCGGCGGCGGTGGTGGCGAGGACGACGAGGACGACGAGGACGACGACGATAACGAGGACGCCGACGAGGATGAGGACGACGCCGACGTCGACGACGATGACGACGACGACGATGACGACGACGACGACGACGAGGACGAGGACGAGGACGATGAGGACGAGGACGACGACGTCCTCGACGACGACGACGGCGGCGGCGGCCGCCGCGGCGGCCCCTGAAGGCGGAGCTTCTCGCCGGCGTGGAGCGGGGGCCCGAGCTGCTCGGGCTGCCGCTCTTCTGGCGGGCGCGCGCGCCCCTGCGCCTGCGGTCCGCGGCTGTGCAGGCCTCTCCCTGGGGGTGCGTTCTGCGAATCCGGCTGTGGCTCATCGGAGCACGAGAGGACTTCCTCTTCAGAAGAATCTGCCCCACATTTAGTGGACAGGCTTGTGTTCTCCATCAAGTAGGTTCTGGGTTTCATGAATGCTGGTGTGTCGTGTTTTCGTTAGCTGGAGTAGTTCCCCAAAGCGGTTCTTGGTTCACTGTATTGTATTGTTCCGAACATTGTTAAAATTATACGCATACGTTCACTACCACTACCTCGGTTGGCTGACGGCGATTGGCGACAATGGCCAGAATTCATATGTGTTTGTTCTCTCACATCGTCGACCCCGGGAGGTCTCGACCACCCACTCCCGGGACTGTTTTTTTACCCCGAGTTGCTTCTTCACGGTCCCAGGGCCCGTCAAGGGCCCCCGAGGCCGAGAACAATGGGTTGTCCGCCGTGATTGCTCGCCACTCCAGGGGGTCTGGCAGGAAAGGATCGCGGTATTGGTACCGCCCCTCAGATCTGGCGTAGCCAAGGCACGCAACATGGCAAGAAATCGCGACCAGAGCCCTGGTCTCCATCTTCCTGCGCATCCCTCGGGCCGGATCGACCTGTGAGGGCCCTTGCGGCCCTAACGCGGGCGCAAACGTCTGTAGTGCGACAGGCGCTGCGTCGCCCAGATCTGCGGGTCCTCCGAAGGGGAGCGCCGCCCAGCGGCTGGTGCCTCGCGGCATGGTCCTGCGGGAGGTCCGCTGCGGCGGCGAGGTCGTGTGGCAGCGGCCCACCTCCGCGGACCTGCTGCAGGGAGTCGGGCGGCCGCGCCGCCCGGGCCTGGAGCTGCCGGGGGCCCTGGCGCGCCTGGGCGGCGAGGCCCCGCTCGAGTGCCTGTTCTTCGCGGAGGAGGGCCGGGCGAGGCAGGGGGCGGCCCTCCCTCCAGACCGCCTGCGTGGCGACCAGCTCGAGACGCAGAGTTGTTCTCTGTCGCAGGCTTTTCGGCTTCTCTCGGGGCCCTCCACCCGGCCGCAGGACCGTCCAAGCACGAGTCGGGATGGAACACCGATCCCTGGGGAAGTGGTCGAGAGGTCGGGGGCCCGTGTCTCGAACAAGATCCAGACGCCGGATGCCTGGGCCTGGCGCTTGTCGTTTTATTTTGGGGGCCTCCTGGAGGCTTCTCGTCGCCACGGCTGGGTCTGCCTGGAAGAAACATCGGCGTCATCCCAACATACTAATACTATGTGTGCGTCGTCCCCCCCCCCCAGGGGCGACGCGCGCACCGAGAATTCGGGCGCTATCTGGCCACACGATCGGGAAACGATGTACTACAAGATGGGTATGCTGTATGTTCTGGTCGGACTTGCGCCTCCAAGGAGGACGTACAGTACTAGCATGTATCTGTGCGCCCCAAAGAGTGGGCCAGGAGGGGCCCCGGGGGCGGCGGGCCGATTCTGAGCGGATTTTGGGCCGGGCGGGAGGGCCGCCGCTGTCTTAGCTTTGCCCCCCTCTGGCCTGCGTTCCCGAGGGCGTCGCGCCCGAGTCGCTCGGGCTGTGGCTCCTGCGCGACGGGCTGGTGTTCGACAGGGACGATGCCCGTGCGTGCAAGCTCAATCTCGGGGGAAGGACAGGTACCGATGTCGCTAATTACCCGTCCCTCCTCACCGCCGCCGGAGTCGCCTCGCGTTCCTGGTTAGATCGCGCCCAGGGAGAGGCCCGTGGAGTACGGATCCTGGTTGCTAGGGACAGGCCTGTGGATTACCGGTATATGGGTACGTATCTCTTTGTTCCCCCATGATCTCACGCGGATCGCGCTTCCTGGCGGTGACGCGACGGTCGAGTTCCGGCAGTTCCCCGGCGGCAACTTCGCCCGGCCCGACTTCATCTGCTGGCCTCCGGCCCATCCCGCTACCGCGCCTGGGCTATGGGTCCCAGGTCTCCTCCAGGATGTTTGGTGGGATGTCGCGGGAGGCTTCGCGGGGGTCTCTGACTGAGGCCTCAGGAGTGAGTATTGAGGCTTCAGGGATTCGGCCAGGGGCCCGAGGACACTCCAGCCCGTGCCTCAGGGGCACGGTGGCGGATCTGGGGCTGGGTGCGGTTCGTGGCCCAGCTCGTGGCGTGCGCGTGCGCTTGCGCCGCCGGCGCGCCCGGGGCGTGCTTGCCCCGCGACGCCAGCGAGGCGGAGCTGCGGAGGTTCCTGCGGCTGCCAGAAGACTCGAAGAAGAAACAGTGGCGCCACCAGAATCTTTTGGGGCTCCGCGAGGATGTCTTGGATCTGCGCTGGGCCCCCCTGGGCGGCGCCTCCAGCGACGCCCCTGGCGCGCTCCGCGCGCCATGGAGGGGGTCAGCGCAGAGCCAAGAAATCCGCGCGGACTTCCAAAAGTTTAGGTCTATGCCGTTGTCTGTTCCTCTAGAGACGCGGACCTTGCAGCATGGTGGCAGGAGGCCTGTTCCCGAACTGCCATTGCGGAAGAGGTCAGAGGAGGAAACAGCACCGATGATACCGCTACGCTTGCCTCGTTGGAGCCGTCTGGGGCCCCTTGGGAGGCCCTTGTCGCTCGCTACGGCTGGACTCGCCTCGCAATTTTGGTCAGCACACACACACACAGGGGACAGGTCTGGGGAGGTTCGCGGTATCGGTACCCTTTTGGGCTTCTCAGAGGCCTGCTCCCGAATTGCCACGGCGGAAGAGGCTGGGAGGTGACAGCCGAATGACCAGTGCGCGGAAGGAGGAGGCGACTGGACGCTGCGGCAGGTGCCGACTCCTGCTCCAGGGGGGGACTGCTGCGACGCTCGAGAGCACCGGCAGACGCCGGCCCCCCGAACGTGTACCCAGCGCGCGGCCGCCACATGTTTCAGATGTGAACCCAGCCACGTGTGCTTCCAGCTTCCTGGCACTACGGCGCTCGGGAGTAACAACTGCAGGCTTCTGCTCGGCGCGTGCGGGGGCCAGAGTACACTGCAGCAGGCGCTGACGCTGACACGCGAGAGTCGAGTCACACATTATGGCTACAGGCTTTCGGTCAGCGTGCGCCCGAGCAGGCAGGACGCGGCAGGAGGCGTTGGCCTTGCTTCACGGGAGGTGCTGCGCCCGAGGATGGAGCCGCACGCCGTCGGCTGCGGGCCTCCGACCAGCGCGGCGACGGGGACGGGAAGACGCGGCGGCAGGCGCTGACGTTGCTCGCGGAGGCATAGCGCGCGAGGATGTGGCTTGACGTCGTAGGCGGCACGCCCTGCCCAGATTCGACGAGCGAAACACATTCACGTTCAATTTGCGGGATCCGCGGTGATTTCTTGGATCGGCGCTGAGCCCATCCAGCGCCGATCCAAGAACTCCGCGCGGACCTCCGACAGCTTGTGTACGGCGCTGTCGACCCAGCGCGGGTCACTCTTCTGGATCCGAGTGCTTCCTCCTCGTTGTCGCCCCGCTCCTTTCCCCTCCCCCGCCTTCCCCTGGTCATCCTGCTCCTCCCGCTTCTCCTCCTCCTACTCCTCCTCCTCCTCCTCCTCCTCCTCCTCCTGCTTCCTCCTCCTCTTTCTTCTCCTCCTTCTCCTCCTCCTCCTCCTCCTCCTCCTCCTCACCCCCCTCCTCTTCCATCCGTAGCCATTTTGGCTCAAGTTCGTCCCCTCCGTGGGATCTCGGACTTGGGCCGAAATGGGTCCCACAGCTGTTTCGCCCAAGGCCCGTTGGCCGAGCGCAGCGCCGCCCGCGTCTGGCGGCGTCCATCCATCTCTATGCAGTGGCTGGGGCTGCTGAGCCTCCTGCCGCTGTTGTGCGCAGTCGCCATGCCGCACACGCGATCCCCGGCGGCCTCGTACATCCGCACCTGCCGAGGGCTGCAGCGCGGTCGCGCTCGCCCACGCGGAGCAGCATGCCGCCACGTCCTTCGTCTTCATATTCTCGTCCCTGGCGACGCGGTGGCACGCTCGGCTGATGGCGATCCCGTCCACGCTGAGCTAACACACCAACGTCACATGCCGAACGAGCTGCTCCCGCTCAACCCGCTGGGCGTCAGCAGCAGCCACGAGCTCCAGGAGGTCGCGAACTTCATCCAGCGGCGTCGTGTGCCTGCTGGGCTTCATGATGGTGCTGGACCTCCGCGCGCTGTGGTGCCCGTTCGAGCAGTCCTACGACACGGAGCTGGTCCTCTTCCTCCGTCTGCACGTGAAGCTCACCTTGCCGCTGAGCCCGATGCCGATGGTGCCGCTGACGATCTTCTGCATGACCCACGCCACGTTCCTGGAGCCGCCCTTGGCCGTGCTCCCCGTGGCGATGCCGCGCCTGAAGCTCTACGCAATGGTGCTGGACCGCTTCCACAACACGTTCTTCAGCATGGAGCTGGGCCTCTTCCTCGGCGGGGCTCTGGCGCTCGTGAACCTGCTTTGCATGCCACTGCCGCCGGTGGTGTCCGTCCTCGTGACACTGGTGATGCTCTCGATGCTCTTCGGCAATTTTGCGCATGCCGCTGCCAATGGTAGCGCCTGTCTTCGTGATGTACCTGTCCTGCGTGCCGCTGCCGCTGGTGGCGCCCGTCCTCGTGATGCTGGCGATGCCCTCGCTGCTTTCCGTCCCCTTGTCCGCGAATGGCATCGGGCCGCACGGCGCAAGACGCTACTCCAGAACAGGCCGTTCATCCGCTGTTCGACGCGTGGTTCGACCTTGTGTTCGACGCCTCCCTGTCCTCGGAGTGCGACCAGACCGTCGAGGATACCGCTGCACATGATGATGCTGCCGCCGGTGGCGAACCAGTCCACGACGACGCCGCCGAGCGTGGCGAACAACCTGTTCTCGCAGCACAGCCTGTCGCCCTGCCGATCCTGATGCTGCCGCGCGCGGCACTCGACCCCTACGCGATGCACATGCCGATGCTGCCGCTGGTGGTGTACCCGGGCACGTTGACGCTGCCGCTGGTGCCGGACGGCCTGTTCTCGTAGTACTTCCTGGCTTTCGTCCTGTTGATTATGATGCTGCCGCGCGCGGCGCCCGACCCCTACATGTTGAATATGCTGGTGCTGCCAATGGTGGCGAACAAGTGCGCGATGACCTTGACGACGCCCCTGTTGCTGCTGCTGTCCTTCCCTATGGAGCCTAGCGTGGTTGGGCTGCTCCTGGCATGCCGTTCCTTCGACACTCGGACCTTCTGCAACTACGCTGCTGCAGTGCGACTCTCGCTTGCCGTGTAGACGAACTGGTGCGCCGAGCTGCTGGGCCTCATCCTGGAGCGCCACGGGGCGCTCGAGTGCATGATGTTGCCGCTGCCGCTGCCGCTGCTGTCACGCGACGCCAACGCGAAGTCCCTCTTCCCGCAGCCGCTGGTGATGACGAACACGAGTGGGGAACTCGTTGGGACTACGAGCGCAAGTAATGGCACGGATCGGCTGACGCTACCCATCCCGCACAACCCGAAGAAGCTCTGCATGATGCTGCACGCGATGTTCTGCCGCCTGGAGTGGCTGCCGCTGCTCGTGACGCCCCTGAGGCCGCCCGCCAATGTAGCATTGAGCCTTCCGTCTGGCTCACCCCACCCCTCTCCGTCCTGTCTTCGCTGCCACCCATCCCTGCTTTTCCCGCTTTCCAGCGTGCTCCTCACGATTACCATTCCGCTCCCAGTGCATGGCCCCACGCCCCCCGAAGCATGCGCGTGGCCAGAGCGACGAGCGCCGCCGAAAGCACCGCTCTGGAAGTAGGCTGAGCCGCGGCGGGACGCGAGCAGACATCTCGCCCTCGTCTCGCGTCTTGCCCGTTTTCCCTCGTCTCTTCCTCTTTGCGTGCGTGCACTCCCCCTCCTCTTCCACATGCTTATCCTCGAATGTACGCAGCTCCCCCTGTGTGATTGCGCATGTCGCAGTGGGGTTCGTACGTGGGGGTTCCAGGCCCGCTACGACCCCCATCCGCGGATATAGGCAACTCAGCGCAATGGGAGGGGATGGGTGGGAAAGGTCGCACGTCGCATGCGGTGCGAGCGTGCCTAGCTTGTCCTTCGTTCCTTCTCCTCCTCCTCCTCCTCCCCCCCCCCCTATGGTCCGTCCTTTTTCTCCCTCTCCTCGCCCTCCCCCCCCTCGTCCTCCTCCCCTTCGCCCGGGCCCCCCCTCTCCGCATTCGTCGTCCTTCTCCTCCCCCATCGGTTCCTGCTCGTCCTCCTTCTCCTCGCGCTCCCCCTCTCCCACTCCTCCCCATTGCCCCCCGCTCCTCCGCCGTCCCCCTCTATCATTCGCCCTCCCCTCCCACTCCTCCCCATTGCTTCCCGCTCCCCCACTCTCCCCATCTATCATTATTCCTTGTCTTCCTCTTTTTCTTCCTCCTTCTTCTCCTCGTTTTCCTCCTCCTCCTCTTCCTCCCCCCCCTTCCCCCGTAGCCTTTGTGGCTCAAGTGACATTGTCTCAGGGCTGAGGCCAAAGTGAGGGGATGTGCGGCCCCGCCCCCGCCCGCGTGCGTTTGGTTTGACCCACTCCCTCGGGTCGGTCCGCGCGCTGCATTGGGGGCTGTCCCGCCCTTTTCTGTCCACGTACTCTGCGTGGCGGGGGGCAGTGCTCGCAAAGAAGTGCTCCTTCGCCCTCGCCTTCCCTCGCGGGGGCGTGGGCGGCGTGGGAGAGACGACAACTGGGCTCCGCGCCACGTCTGCCGTTGCGGCTCCAAGGCCCCGGAGCGCATCGCGGCGGCTCCCCGCTGCGCCCGTGAGCAGGTGGTCGCGGGCGGCGCAGCTGGCGGCTCTGGCGGCAAGCCCTGGCCCCGCGGGGGCGGCGCGCCAGGCTCGGCGCCGTCGGACAAGGGCCCAGCTGGCGCAGCTGCAGGACGCCGAGGCCGCGGGCCAGGCTGGGCCCGCCGCCAGCCCGCCGCCCGCTCCCGAGCCCCTCGGGCGGCGCCGTGGGCCCTGTCGCCAAAGAGCTGGAGGGCGCCAGGCAGAGCTAGGAGGTGTGGCGGAAGGTCGCGGCGCGCGCCAGCAATTTCGACTCCGCTCGCAAGTTCGCGAGGGGCGAGGTTGCCGGGCTCCTTGACAAGCGTCGCCAGGTCAATTCCAGCAGCCGACAGCAGCTCACGCTACACCAGGAGTTCTCGGAGGCCCAGCCTGCGGTGGGCGGGCTCAGAGACAATAGCAATAGGAAGCAGAATAAGCAGGGGGGCCTGGGGAAGCTCATGGCGAAGTTTGAGCAGGACGTGGTTGCCATCGATGATGCGATGTCCGAGGCAGAACCCAGGCTCCAGGACCTTCAGAAGCAAGCTCTGGAGACCCTCGCCAAGGCCAGTGGATCGGCCAGCCAGACATCTGGGTCTCCTGCATGGTTCGAGCTCGACCCCGAGGCGGCCAAGGCCAAGGGTGATGAGTTCCAGAAGTGGCACGCCTCTCTCAGAGAAGATGGTCAAGCCCAGGTTGCCGGACCTGCTACGCGCTGCTGCGCCTGCCCATCGGCTTCCTGCCGGGCGCGAGGATGCCAGCGCCCTGCCGCTCCAGCAGGGCAGGGCCACGGGGACATGCCCGCAGGCGACCACGACGTCGACGTGGATGCGCTGGTCAGCGAGGACTACGTCGCCAAGGCGGCGGCCTTCCGCCGGGCCACCGACGAGCTGCGGACAGCCAGTCCAGAGCAGCAGGAGGCCTGCAAGCACAAGGTGGCAGCCGCTGCCGCAGCGTTTGGCCCGGCACGTCGGCGCCTCTGACGTGTCTGGCCGCAGCCAGAAGGTCTGGGAATTATGGTCGATGAGCGCGAATTCCTGGGCCTCGTGGCAAGGGGCTCTAGATTGGCAGCGCTTTTGAGGATATGCATCGCGTCCGCGGGATCTTTTGGCCAAGATCGCAGGGTCAAGTGCCCGCATCGCGTGCGCGCTGCTGCCGGCAGGTTGGCCTCGATTGTTCTTCGCCAGGGGTCTTGGCTGCAGTGGCTTCCCACATTCAGTTCGCCGGCATTGGGCTGGGCGCGCGTGGCCTAGCCTCGCACCATTACGCACGTAGCGGGGCCATTCGAGCCAAGGTGACCTTCCCCAGGGGCATAATGCTTCATGCGACGATTGCAGCCGCGCCTGGACCCACGTGCTATGCCGCGGCGACAGGTGCCCAGCTCGACTTCTTTGTTGTGGGCCGAGTTCTAGCGTCCAGTGTGGGCGAGGTCAGGGCGCTCTATGGCTCGCCCACTCCACCGCGAGTCGCCGCGTCGTCTTTGCAGCTGAGAGGGCCGTCTCTCAGCCTGCCCGTCCACGCGCGGCACGCTTGGAGGCCCCCCCCCCCCCCCCTCCCCCCACGGAGCCGATCATTGGGCGCATGCGTGCGCCGATGGAGGCCGATTGGTCATGGGCTGCTGGCGACGCCGAGACCACGTCGGCAGGTCTGGAGTCTGCGTGGGGCGAGTGGCTTACCAAGGCAGAGGGCGACCTTTGCAGGCAATTTGACATGGTCGGGCAAGCTCGCGAGCCATGCGCGTGGCGCTCTGCTGGTTTCAGTCGCAAAACAGAGCATGCGGGCCACGGAGCTGCTGCGCGGGCGTGGCGCCCACTACGGAGGGTACGGGGATAGGTCCCCTGAGTGCGCGCAGGCGCCGAGGGCGCTGGCGCGGCCCCCCGCTTCTGGCTCCCTGAGTACACGCAGGCCCTTTCGTTCCAGGAACTACCGCAGGTCGGCCCTGGCGGGGGCCATGCGCGTGGGGCCTCTTTCACTTTGGGGCCGGCCTCGGACAGTCGTCAGTAGGGCAGTAGGACGAGGTTGGCCAGGCGACCTCGACGATTTGCGCATCCAGCGGCCAGGCGACGCTCGCTCCTCCCTGATAAATCAGGTCTCCGACCAGAGCCGCGGAGGTCTTCTCTCCCTGTGGCTCCCTGCAGGAGGGGCGGAGCCGCGTTGGCTCAACTGCGTCAACGTCGGCATCCCAACGCCAGGCGATGCTCGCCCCTGGAGGCGGGCAGAGCCGCCGTGGCCCATCGCCCGCGGGTTCGGCGTCCCAGGCCCAAGCCGCGCTCACCCCTCTCAGGCAGGTGAGATCTCTGGTCAGAGCCGCGGCGGTCCGCCCTCGCTGCGGCCCCCTGCAGGAGGGGCAGAGCCGACGTGGGTCAGAGGCGGCTGGTGACCAGCAGTGAACGCCCGATCGTGTGATAGACCAGCTCAGGTCGACCGGTTTCTCGTCGTTGACAGGCGTCGACGGTTGCTGCACGGGCTACCGCAGTATTCGGGGCATTGTTCTAGCTAGCGGCGATGACCTCGACGTGCCGTGCGTCAATATCGGCAACGCCGCCAAAGAAGCTTCGTCTTTGGCCTTTAAAGCTGAACTCCAGGACTGGCGAGACTGGGCGCAGGCTTCAGTCGAGCACGGGGGCCGCGAGGCCCGCGGGTATCCCGATGACTCTCCCATAGTCGTTGGGCCTGTTGCTCAGGAGGGCTGGCCGCTTCAAGGTGGCCAAGCAGTAGACCACATGGAGGCTGCGTGGAATGTGTTCTGGGATGATGCGAAGCAGGGTTTGGATCAGACACCATGGGGTGCAGCTGAGGCTCAGTGCCTAGAGCGGCCCTCGATCGAGAGAGTCCGCCGATCCCTCCGCTCCATCAAGGCCTGCGTAGGCCTCGGGGTGGACCTGCGTCGACCCGCGCACGGTCGACCTACCCTACGACGACTAAATTATATGCAGACGCTAGTCGACCTCGTCATGCGCTGGGAAGCACCACCTCAGCTTTCGCCCGCGTGGCTGACAGTGATGGTGTTTCTCTCCAAACCAGATGGATCAGGAGTGCGTCTCGTAGCTGTCATCTGTTCGGCGCTGAGGGCGCTGGGCAAATTCGGGCGAGACATGGCCCGGGAGTGGGGGGAGGCTCATTATTCGCATGTTTTCTCTGGCCAACGCGACAAATGGGTGCGACGGAGCTGGGTGGGCCCATCAGTTTCTGGTGCACTACGCTCGCGCACGCAATGTGGAGGCGGCTGCGTTTGCGACGGATCTGGAGCAATTGGACGAAAGAGTTTGCCATTACGTCCTCTTACAGGAAGGTGGTTCCCCTCGGCATCTTTGGTCTGCGTGTGCGCTGTGTTCGGGGCCGGGGGCCATCAGTTACAGGAGCTGCTGTTCGTCAGTCACGCATGCATATGGCGCAGTTTGCGCAGCTGGCACGAGTCTTGGTGCATCGGCTATTCGTTGGCATTGTTGTGCGGCGCCCATCGGGATATCCGACTGCGGCAATGTTGTGCGGCAGTGTTGCGCGGTGCCCATCGGGACATCAGGCTGCGGCGCCCTTGTTGTTGCGGCATTGTTGTGCGGCAGTGTCATCGGTGACATCAGACTCCAGTCCATTGGGGCCAGTCTCCGCGTCATCTCTGAATTGGGTACAACTGGGAGCAAGCTCGCGCACTGGCTGCACGGTCACGGTGTTGCCAGAAAAAATGAAAGTTCCTTGCGAGCAGTAAGAGAGCGGCTTAGGGGCTCTTGGGACTTCGGAAGAAGTCTTTCCAACATCTCGGAACCATTGGGAGTCTTGGGACGGACTGGCAAGTGGGCCTAGGCTTGCCCTAGTGGTCATCAAAAGGTTATCGGTGAGCCCCCGGCGGGCGTCTTGGCTGCGTGGGCTTCGCAGGGCTGGGGCCTCCACTGGGACTGCACGTCGTGCTGGTCCACAGGCCAGTGCACTGTGGGGCTGCGCGGTTAGAGAGCTGCTTTGGGGTCACCTCCACAAGCTCCGCAACCAGGCCCTGTTGGCTCTCGACCGCACTCAGGGGCCTCTGTAGGTCTCAAGTTGCGCTCGCTTACTTCGGGAGGTAAGATAGACCCATGCTTTCGTGATGCAGGCGAGTAGTTTCTCAATGGGCCTGACCTGCGTGGGATGGGGCCCCGAACATCTCAATTCTGTAAGCTGTGTTTGAGGATGCGGTGCGTGTGCTAGCCAGCTCTGGGCGGCCGTGGAGTCGTGTGACGTCGCTTGCTCACCTGTCTGTTCTCGCGCTTGGTGACCTGGGCTGGACTGCGCACTCGGCTCGCTCTGTCACGCTGGCCACGGGAGAGAATGTTGTTTGTTCCCAGCTATCGCCCTCCGCTGTGGCCGGCCTGACGCTGCAAGCCTCTCAAGAGATGTCAGGCGACCGAGCCTCGAGACGAAGTCGGACACGTGGGCCAGGCCTGCCCCCTGGCGCCCGCTCGAGTCCTCGCTCAGTCGCAGGACCCCCGCGCGGGGCAAGTCGCGGCAGAACAGCTCGAGACCTGCTGTCTCGGCACGTGCTACTCGCAAGACAGGCTGCGTCGACATGGCCTGGCTAGCACCAATATTTGCCAGTTGTTCGGAGAGGAAGTTGGCAATCTCTGTCGCTCACCGCAGATTTGTAGGCTCGGCGTGGGAAACGAATCGCATAATGCACTTGTCTCAGGAAGCCAAGTCGGCTGCGAAGAGTGTCAGAGAGTTTGGGGTGGCCTGTGAATCTATTGCCCGTTGCATTTCTCCGCGCCGCCGTGAGGTCATTCCGCCGCCTCTCCACTCGCCAGAATGCGAGATCAGCTGGTTTCAGCGCCCCGCCGATGGCATGCTGTCTGGTAATCTTTTCGCTGATGGGTCAGCGCTGCACCCTGCTGATGCGACGCTCAGGCGCACGAGCTGGGCCATCGCGATGGCACGCGACCTCGGGCGCGCCATCGCGGCGGCCTTCGGGCCCGTGCCCTGGGGCGCTGCCCCCCTCCAATTCGCGAGACGTGGGGAGGGCAATGCTACGCGTGCGCTGCCTCTTGTTGCTCTGGGGGTCGAGGCCGCGTGGCCCGGCTGCGCAAGCGCCGTAGGGGCCGCCCTCACGAGAGCGAGGTCTCTGTCAGCCCTGCGCGGTCAGGCACGCGCGCGGGGCAGGTTCCACGCGGCGTTTGGCGGCAGCGCCCTCGCGCATATGACCAAGGACCTCTGCTCGGAGGCCGATGCGTGGATGGTGTCGCGCCACTTTCTGGGAACGCCGAGCCACCGCATCGGCCGACCTCTCTTCTCAGAAAGGAGCTGCGCCCCCCCCCCTTAGTGTGGATAGGGCTGCCTCACAAGTCACTGGCCTAAAATGTCTTGGGCGGAAGTTGGGCCAGTGGGTGGGGCGGCAAGGAGTTCTCGCGTCCACTCGGGGTTGACTTCTTTGGGCTTCCCGAGAGGTCCCGCTCGGGTAGATCGGCTAGGCCTGCTCGGTGGACCGCCAATCCCCACGTTTGGATGGCGTTTAGCGGAGTCCTCTCGGGGGAAGCTCTGGGAGCCGTTGGCCCCGAGCTTGGAGCCCTGATGGCCCTGCCTGGACACCGTCTGAGGGTGATTCCGGTCCACGACGAGACTGGAGCCACTGTCCTCGCTGGTCCCAGGTTGATCTGCTACCTGGCCTGCGGAGCCTTCGCTTGGGGTGCAGTGCGGTCGTTCTCCCAAGGTTGCCACCGCGTCGCCGCTGGATCTTGGCTCCCTCAGCAGGCGCGAAGGCTCCAACGAGGTCCTTTTTCCGAGGTGGTTTTCGAAGTACCGTGGGTGGCGTCTCGGGCCCTTTGAGCAGCCCTCGGCCTCGGACTTCAGCCCTGGCCGCGGCCATGCTCGGGCCGAGGCCCCCCCCCGCCCCGCAGGCGGTCTTTCGGCTGGGTCCTCCATGGGGGCCAGGGATGACGCCAGGTCGGCTCCTGGCGCACTACGGCCTCAATGGCGACGCCCTCCCGTTCTGGGAGGCCCAGGCTCGCGCCGACCGGGTCGGCAGCGGGGCCTAGGGGGATGAGGATCCTCTCTCCTGATTTGTTCGGTTTTATCGTCACCTATACCTCATTCGTTCACCCTTGTCCTCCTTCTCCTCCTCCTCCTCCTCCTCCTCCTCCTCCTCCTCCTCCTCCTACTCCTACTCCTACTCCTACTCCTCCTCCTCCTCCTCCTCCTCCTCCTCCTCCTCCTCCTCCTCCTCCTCCTCCTCCTCCTCCCCCTCCCCCCCTCCTCCTTGACAGGTGGTGAGCTGTCCCCCAGCCATCCTTGAGCGGGCCGCGCTGCTAAAGGGGCTGTGTCAGCGGCCCCGCCCGATGCTCGCCCAAACCACCACCGCCATCTCCACCACTTCGCTTCCCCTCTTCTTCCTCTCTTTCCTCCTCCTCCTCCTCCTCCTTCTCCTCCTCCTCCTCCTCCTCCTCCTCCTCCTCCTCCTCCTCCTCCTCCTCCTCCTCCCCCTCCTCCCCCTCCTCTTATCGAAGACGCCTACGGCGAATCACCGCCGCCCCCTGCATTTCTTGAAACGCCTATGTGGCCGACAGCTGGGTTAGAGCTTGGCCAAGCCATCGGGCCAGTTGTTGCCCGAGCCGGTTTGGAAAGCCTTCGGGGAACGCGTGGGGGAGCAAGAGGAGGAGCAGGAGGAGGAGGAGGAGGAGGAGGAGGAGGAGGATCAGGAGATGGATGATGATGAGGATGAGGATGATGGGGGAGGAGAAGGAGTACATAGGAGGAGGAGACTTCTTGGGGACCTCTTTGGGATGCCTCTTGAGACTCTTGGAGCCTCTTGGGAGGCCTCTGCGGGGCTTCCTGGGAGCCTTTTGGACGCCTCTTGGGAGCCTCCGTGGGCCTCTTGGGGGCCTTTGGGGGCTTCTTGGGGGCCTTTTTTGCTGTCTTAGGGCGCTCTTGACCCGTCTGACGCCGTCGGAAGCCGTCTTGGGGGCTTCTCTGAACCGATTTGGGGCGCTCTTGGGGCGTTCCAGGGCCGTCTTGGAGGCCTTCTTGGGCGTTTTGGAGGCCTCTTGGGCGGTCTTGGGGCCCTCCTGGGGCCGTCTTGTCTCTTGGGCTGTCATGGGGCCATCTTGGAGGCCTCTTGGGCGATCTTGGAGGCCTCCTGGGCCGTCTTGGGCAGTCGGAACGCCGAAAAGGCGCAAATACCAAAATCCGTCAACCACCTTAGGAAAATCAATGATTAAACCCTCTTCGGGCCTTCCTGGAGGAGCTCTTGGAGGCCTCTTGGGGGCCTCTTGGGCAGTCTTTGGCCATCTTGGAGCCATCTTTGGCCGTCTTGGAGGCTTCTTGGACGAACTTGAAGGCATCTTGAGGCTATCTTAGGCCGTCTTGGCTGCATTTTGGGCCGCCTTGGAGGCATCTTGGGGCCATCTTAGCCGTCTTGGTGGCCATCTTGGCCGTCTTGGAAGCATCTTGGAGGCTATTTTGGATCATCTTGGAGCCATCTGGGGCAGGAAAGCCCTCGGCAACCACCTCTGGAAGATCCTCGGCAATCCTTTCGGGTGGCCGACGGGGCGCGCCGAAGCCCCAGGGGGAGCTCTTTAGGAAACAGAGCCACAACTATAACCGAAAGGATCTAGCACGCCAGGCACCCCATGTGATGAATCAGCAGGGGGCGGCGGACCTAGTGCCCTTCGGGCCATCCCGCCTCCGTGCCAGAGGCTCTGAGGGCCGTCTCGGGCGAGCCTCCTTTGCAGAACTCCTTTGGAGCCTCTGAGGGCCGCCTCGGGCGACTCTGCGGGGAATGCTAGCGGTCTCTGGTAGAACCTTTTGGGGGGAACATGCTGGTCCTGGGGGTCTCGGAGCACGCTGGACGGAGCATGCTGGCTGCCATTTGCGGGCCAGAGCCAGCGATTCTGAGGTGCAGCCTGATACATGACTTGACGCAGCTTGTCACTCTGTGTCGAATTCTGCCACAGCGTGTCCAACCAGCAAGACATGCTGCCCGCCTCGGGCGTCATCCTTTGGATCCCACCTCGGGTCGTCTTGGGGGCTCTTGTTCGTTTCTTGGGGGAGCTTCGGTTGCCGTCATGGGGCGGTCTCGGGGCCCCTCTGGCCGTGTTATACGCTCTTGCGTAAGATGTAAAGCACACGTTGCGATCACATCGACGATGTTTTTTTGCGTAATTTTGACATGTAGGACCCTCTTGCTTCCAAGACGGCTTCAGCGTGGACCCTTGTGACCATATTAAGGTTGGGGGGGTTCCGAACCACGCTCCCGATGCCTCTGGAGCGTAATTCGGTAGAGACAAGACCGAAACATGAGTTACATCTACGTGTAGATGTAGAGGGATATCTACTACTCTAGAAGGAGAGAGAGAGAGAGAGAGAGAGAACAACAAAAGAGAGAGAGAGAGAGAGAGGGAGATAGAGAGTGAGAAAGACACACAGGCGACAGGAGGAGGAGTATAAGGACGTGGAGGAGGATGATGAGGAATAGGTCAGGGAGAGTAGGCAGGAGGAGAAGGTGTATCAGGGGTCAAGCGGAGGAGGATGATAATGAGGAGGAGGACCAGAGTAAACCCAAGACGCACCAACGGTGTTGCAGTCAACCCTCACTCCAAGTTCATTATTCACATGTTCCTGCAATCATGTGTGTTTGATTGCGGGAAGTGCACCATTGAAAGACAAACGTCTGGGAATCCTCAATCGCGTCAAGACACAATCCCTGATATCTCAGTGCCACGCACCAACTTGCTTGTTGCGTTATGACAACTAAATAGTGCCACGGCGCGGTCTCTCGGATTTGAAGCACCACGCGTCAACATGGCTGTTGCGTCGGGGCAATCCTGAACAGTGCCAGAACATCATTCCTGGGATTCCAACCGTACGATTCCTTGAAACGGTTGTGTACATTGGAAACGATTTCGCGCGGCGCTAATGCGAGAGCCTGGCTGGAAAAAGGCGCAGACTTTGAGGCGAATGTGCGTGGCGCTAAAGCGAGAGCCACATTTTGAAAAGGACCCGCCCTCCATCTTTGACGCCGTTGCAACATTCAAGCGTCATGATGATAAGAGGTGAGGAAGTCTTCGGCGAAACGCCCGGCCCGCCCTACCGACACGCCTGGGTGTACGACAAGGAGGAGTTCTTGATAGGGAATCTGGATGGAGGCTGGGAGGGGGGTAGCACAGAGGAGTACGCGAGGGAGGAATGATGGAGTGGAAGGGGCGATGATAGGAGGAGAGACAGGGACGAGAGAGAGAGGTGACTCTCGCTTGCCAGGCGCTACGACGCGCTGTCGCTGCCCGAGCTCCGAGAGGCCCTGCCCCGGGGGGGGGGGGCGAGCCCCTAGGGAGTGCGGGCTGGGGGGGGGGGCGGGAGGGCCCCTGGAGGCCGAATGCGGCGAGAAGCCGCCGTCCTGATCCGTCGCCGCGCCGTTTGCTCTGACGTGCAGCCTTCCGTCTTGGGGGGGGCGCCGCGGCCACCGGGGCAGACGCCGCCTCGGGCGCAGGGTTTCCCGTGGGTTTGCCGTGGTGTCGGCTTCGTCTACCTGGGCGCGTCGAGAACAGACGGCGCGGCGACATCTTCCCCATGCGTGGTCAGCGGATGCCTTCTCTCTTCGCGTTGTTTGGCCCTCGTTGTCTCTGTCTTGCTGGCCCCTTGTCGCCCGAAGTCGTGCCCTTTCTGGTCGGATGGTTTTCGGCCGGCCTCCTTTGTCTCTTTGTGCGGCGTATCCGTTTCGCCAGGCGTGCGACTTTGAGCGCTCCTATGGCTTCCCGCCCCAGCTGCGCGCGACCGAAGCGTGGCCAGGCGGAGGACTGGAGCGCCGCGCGGGGAGCCCATACCCCCGACGTCATTTTTTGTTTAAAAGGAAAAAGCGCGACCCCCAGAGGTCCCGACCCATTCCCCAGGACAGGCTCTTCATCTTGAGCTGTTTGTTGACGGCGGCCCCGAGGCCCGGCGGGGGCCCCCAGAGTTTGAAAATGGTGCACAAAAAGCCATAGTTTTCTCACAACGCGAGAGTGTCTGGGTCGGACGGGGGTAGGACGAGGACAAATGCGTTCCAGAGCGTTCCTTAACGCTCTCAGAGCGTTCCAGAGCGCTCTGAGAAGGCCGCGGCGCCCGAGACATCCTCCAGAGCCGACGGATCTCAGAGATTCTCGATCTATCCTCACCCGATTGTATCCTCGCCTTGGCTTCGTCTTACTGGGAAGCGTGGTCAGGGGAAGGACCTGAGCGCCGCACGGGGAGCGAAGCCTGCCGTGTGGTGGGCCTGCGCGTCACCGGGGGAGAGAGGGTCGTCGTCGTCGTCGTCGTCGTCGTCGTCGTCGTGTGGGGAGCGAGGCCTGCCGCGCGGTGGGCCTGCGCGGGGCCGGCTCCCGGGCCGAGCTTGCCTGCTGCCTGGCCGCCGCGGAGGCGGCCGCGCGCCGCGGGCCGGCCGCGGGGCGCCCAGGCCGCAGGTGCCGCGCCGCTGCGGCGGCGCCCGCGGCGGCGGCGCCGCGGCGGTGCCCTTCGAGTCCGGGCGCGCTGGCGGGCAGGTCGGGGGGCCCAGATCGAGCGGGGCTGGGACGAGGATGAGTCCGTCCATCGGGCTCTCGAAGGGTTTCATGTTTTGTTTGTTGTGCGTCAACTGTTTTGTGGACAAGTGTCTGAGCTTTCTGGGCCCCCTTTCCATCAGCTCCGCTTCGTCGACAGCGTCGCATCGTAGAATCGTCCCAAACGACCGCTGGAGACCCGAGTTAGGCCCACGACAGCAGCGGCTGGACCCTGTCGCGCAGCTCGAAAGCCAGACGACGGAGATCACTAAAGGTGTGTGCTGCTCGGTCGGTGCGGCTGCGTCGCAGGTCTGCTGCCTTCGGTCGTATCGGTTCGGTCGCTTGCTGCGCCGCCGCGTTCCTCGAGGTTGCTTTCGGCCCGTCGGTTGCGGTCGGCTTCGGTCTCGCTGGTTCGGTCGGTTTTCAGTTCTGTGGTCGCCGTGAATGCCTGTGCAACAAATCCGGCGGCTCGACAAGATCATGGTGTCGGACGGGGCTAGGACGAGGAACACTTCGTTCCAGAGCGTTTGGGAACGCTCTCAGAGCGTTCCGGAACGCTCTCAGAAGGCCGCGGCGCGCGAGACATCCACCAAAGCCGCCAGATCTCAGAGATTCTCGAGTTATCCTCCCCGGATTTTGTCCTCGTTCTGGCTCCGTCTGACCATTCCCCCTCGCTCGCCGGGCCCCGGGACCGTGAAGAAGCGACCTGGGGCGAAGAGCCCGTCCCGCGGAAGTGGCCGAGAGGTCGGGGCCCGGGTCTTGGGGACGGGCGTTTTGTTGGGGGCTGTTTTCAGCCTCTGTCGGGTCGGGCGAAAGGGGGGGGGGTTTGGGAAAGGGGGGGTTACGAAATCTGCTGCATGCAGCTGGTTTCGGCCCGACCGAGGGGCCCATTCCTCGATACATGGGCGCCTCCCGGCGCCGGGAGGCGCCGGGAAAATCAGCTACGTGAGCTGATTCTAAAACCCCCCCTTTGCTGTCCCCCCCTTTCGCCCGACCCGACTCTGGGAGCCCTCGCTGGGCCTCGGGAGTTCACGATTGGGGATGAAGAGCCGGTCCTGGGGAATGGGTCGAGACCTCTGGGGGTCGCGCCATGAAAAAGTCATTACGTCGGGGGCCTGAAATTTTTACCCCCCTGGCGGTAACGAGCGTGGCCGGGGGGCGGGACTGGGGGGCCGGCCACATCACGATTCGCGCCAGCGCCGTGTATGAATGCCTTGGAAAGTTCCCAGACGGCGCCAGCGCGAACCCTGACGTGACAGGGCGGGGGGGCGCGGGGCTGGTCACGGGAATTAGCGCGAATAACAAGAAGCGGGCTCAAATGCGGAGGAAAATTCGGGCTTCCAAGTTTTCGGGCTCGTTCGTCGTCTCTTGGGGGTTTTCCAGCGGCTGCTCCTCGCCGAGAGCTCTCCAGGGGTGCCAGGATCGTCCTGACCGGCCGCCTATGGCCCGAGTTCTTATCCGAAAGCCATCAGGCGTCGAAACGGGTGACGACTATAGAGTAAGGACAGAGGGGGTACGGAACCTGCTGCTCGCAGCTGGTTTCGGCCCCGCCGCGCTGGGCGCCTTTCCTCAGTGGGCCCTTCCCGGCGGTGGGAGGCGCGGGAGGAATCAGCTACGCGAGCTGATTCGCTGAGCCCCCCTTTTAACTACCCCGCCGTCGTCCGATCCGACAGGAGGTGGGTGATGTGCTGACATCAGGGCCTGGGCCACGACATCTCCCAGGATGTCGTGGTCTCTTCTTCTTCTTCTTCTTCTTCTTCTTCTTTTTTCGAGGCGCTCTCTGGGCCCCCCCTCGTCCGCGCACGTGCCTCGGGCCATGGCTTGCTAACAGCCCCGGCCCACGGCCCACCGTCGGACGCCCCAGGGCCAGGTACCCATCGGCGCCCCCCCGGGGGCGACGCGCGCACCGAGAAATAGTATAGTATATACGGTCGTGGCGGGCGCCTTCTGGCCAGACCTCTCGGGAAACGATCTGTTACAGGATGGGTATACTATATGTTCGGGTCGGACGCGCGCCTCCAAGGAGGACACATAGTATTCGTATGTCTCTGTGCGTACCATGCTACATTCTGGCGTTGTTTTTTTCTCGATCTCGGTCCTCCGGGCTGTCGAGATCGTGGGCCCTGGCTCGGCCCACGCCAGGGCCGCCGCAGGCGCTTGATCACCCAGACATGCGATCGATTTTTAGTTTCCCGGATGTCTCGACCCTTGCCGGGGCCACGCGGCGTGGGGGAGGCTACTTCCTCCTCCTCCTCCTCCTGTGTCAGCCTGCGGGGCCTCCCCCACGAGACTCCCGCTCCCTGGCTTTTCGTCCCCGTCTTCTTCTCGACTGCTCCAGGGCCTGCGGCGAGGGCCCCTGGAGGCCGGACATTGCTGAAGACCGCCGCCCGACGGGATCTTGTCACAGCGAGAGGGCGCCCTCCCCTGAGATCGGCCGTTGCGAACAACAATGCGACGCCGTCGGAAAATCACCACTGGAGCCCCGGACCCCATCATTCGAACTCGAGCTGGATCGATCCGTATGATTGTTCTGGCGCCCGAAACCCAGCGAAAACGCCCGTTGTGAACAACATGCGACGCCAAGATCGCTGAGGGAGGAGGAGGAGTAGGAGGAGTAGGAGGAGGACCAGTGTAAACTCAAGAGTCATCCACGGTGTTGAAATAAACCCTCCCTCCAAGCTCTTTGATAGGATCCCACAAGGATTCATTGCCACTGAGGGAACTGCCTCGTTGGAAGGCAACCGTTTGAAGAGCCTGAAGCATGCCAAAACATTGTTCTCGAGCCTCCAACGCCGCAGATGAACCTGACTGTTGCGCCGTGACGATCCTGAATCGTGCCAGAACGCCATTGCTGGGACTTCAGCACCGCAAATCAACGTAACTCTTGCGCCCTGATAACTCTGAACCTTTCCAAAAACACCATTTCTGGTATGTTGACCTTTGCAATCCGCGAAACTCTTGTAATCTTCGAAAAGGAATGCGCGCGGCGCTAAGGCGAGAGCCGCATTAAAAAAACACCCGCCCTCCATCTGTGAACCTGTTGCCAATTTCTACCTTCAGGGTCATACATGGTGGGGAAGTCTGAGGCGAAACGCCCGGCCCGCCCTACAGACAAGTCTTGTGTGCGAGGTGGAGGAGTTGTCTAGAAGGAGAAGGGATGGAGGAGGAAGAGGAGGAGGAGGAGGAGGAGAAGGAGGAGGAGGAGGAGGAGGAGGAGGAGGAGGAGAAGGGGGATGGTCTCCTAGCAGGGTGTCGGCCCTCCGCGCCGCGGGCCCGCAGACGGCCTGCAAGAAGCGCCCGGCGGCCGCGGCCGCGCCCGCGCCCGCGCGGAAGCGCCCAGCGTGCGCGGCGCCCGCCGCAGCGGGGGCGCGCCCGCGGGAGGCGCCGGGGCCGCAGGAGCTGGCGGCGGCCGCCAGCGGCGCGCCGCGGCGGCGCCCGGCGGTCGCCAGCGCGCAGGCGCCGGCTGTGGGTCGGCGACAACGGTGGAAACCCATGCCAAGAAAAACCCTGCTTGCCTCCAGGGTGCCCTGGGTCTCTTGGGCTTCGGTGGTCTTGCTAATTATGGAAGCCGTGGCGTTCCCACACCAACAATCAAGGGACGTCCTGGGGTCGCAGGGCTGGGATGCAGGTGGAAGGTTTCTTGTGGTCGAGCTCCTGCTGTATGGATGAGGGTGTCGTCACGCCAGGGTGTGGTCTGCGACCTGCGTCGGTTGGGGCTTGGGGGGCACCGAGCCGCCTTGGCTGGGCCTCCCGGGGGGCGCGGCGGGGAGCTCCGCCGAGGCCCTCGCCCGCCCCCAGGTGTGCGGGCTGCTAACCACACACACACACACACACACACACACACACACACACACACACACACACACACACACACACACACACACACACACACACACACGCACGCACGCACGCACGCACCGCACGCACGCACGCACGCACGCGCGCACGCACGCGCGCACGCACGCGCGCACGCACGCACGCATGTACACACGCACGCACGCACGCACGCA
>CAUYUJ010017170.1:1603987-1624939 GCA_963575745.1 Prorocentrum cordatum | reverse complement strand
ACGCACACACACACACGCGCACACGCACACACGCACACGCGCACGCACGCATGCACGCACGCACACGTGCACACACGCACACACTCACACACGCACACACGCACACACGCACACACGCACACACGCACACACGCACACACGCACACACGCACACACGCACACGCGCACACACGCACACACGCACACACGCACACACGCACACACGCACACACGCACACACGCACACACGCACACACGCACACACACTGGTCAAGCCGTGCATACCCTCAGAGTCGCCGAAGCTGGCGAGGCAAAACTTGCATTGATCGCGGAAGAAGGCGTCTCGAAGAGATCGAGGCGGAGGCTTTTCGGCATCTCGGGGCACTTACTGTGCCTTCGGACCGTCCGCAAGTCAAGCAGTGGCGAAGCGTCCTGGCCTGCCTATAGGCCCACTTCTAGAATGTTCTAAGAACCGTGTGTGGTTTGCACGGAATGTTCTCAGAACCTTTTGGTTGAGACCGTCTTGTTTTAACGCATCGGCTTAATGCTTTAATACATTGTTTTCTGTTCTTAGAACATTCGTTTGTTCTAAGAGCATTTCGTGGCAGGCCAATAGGAATGCTGGGACGGTCTGTCCCTGCTCACACGGAAAAGCTCGGGGCGAGGGACCGGTGCCGGGGAAGTGGTCGAGGGTCGGGAGCTCGTTTGAGACGCCGGATTTCTGGGTAAGTTGTCGGAGCCCCAGGTCATCAGGGCTGGGGGCAGTCAGGGGTACCCGTCGGTCGTTGAAAGTAGGTAGTTGTGGATTCCCAGATCCCAATCTACGTGAAGTGCCTTCCTACTTCAAGGATCGAGATGCCTCTGCTGTGAGAGACGCCGGCTGTCTGGGTAAGCTGTCAGAGCTCCGGATCATCGGGGCTGGGGGCGGTTAGTTACGTTGCATTTTCGGGGGACCTCGTTTGTCCGCAACATTGGTGTTTTTTCTCGCGCCCGACGCGGGCTCGATGCTGATTCGACGCGGATTTGACCTTGATTCAACACGGATTCGACACGGATCCGACGCGGGTTCGGCAAGTCCGACATGGTTTCGACACGGATTCGCATTGATAAGGGCGCTCCGGGACAGACAAGGTCCCCCGAAGATGCAACATAAGGTCAGGGGTAATCATAGATTCGTGCCTCGCGGGCCCGGACCGGAGTTGTCCCGGATTATTCAGGCGGTCAACCATTCCCGAATCATCAGTGTTGGGGTCGGTCAGGGGTAGCTGCTGGTTCGCGCGTCGGGGGCCCAAACTGGAGTTACCCCGTACCAGAGTTGTCCTAGATAACGCGGGCGTCCCAAGTTGGGGAAGCGTGAGACTCGAGTTCGCCAGAACTCGGGTTTGCCGCCGCTCTCTGACTGGCTTGTCTTGGATGTTGACGGTCCAGTTCTCGTTGGATGTCTGCAGTGGGAGATCGCGTCCGACTTCAGATTGGGTCTCGTCATTTTCTTGACGGCCCCGTAAGGCCAGCCCGAGTCTCACGTCTCCCTGGCTCGAAGAGGAAAACCTGCATACGCATAGACTTTCGGAGCTCCGTGCGGATCTCTCGGACCTGCGCTGGCGAGGGCCCCCCCCGCTCCGTGCGCCAGGGAAGGGTCCAGCGCCGATCCAGGAGATCCGCGCGGAGCTCCGGACTCCGCACGTCTACGTACGCATGCCTATCCAGGAGGGGGGAGGAGGAGGAGGAGGAGGAGGAGGAGGAGGAGGAGGAGGAGGAGGAGGATGCCTATGCATGCAGTCTTTCTCTGTCTCCTGCAGGCATGCGCGACGCCCGCCGTCGAGGGTTGCCAGCCAGAGCACCCGGCGTCGCAGAAGCTCATGGCCTTCCGTAAGCGCCACCTCAGGGCGGAGTGCCGCCGGCGCGGGCTCGACGACGAGGGCCGCAAGGAGGTGCTGGTGGCCGCGCTGTGCTGGTCGGACGACGCCGCCTGCTCCCCAGGCTCAGCGTCGTCTATTTTGGATGCAACTCCTGGGAGGTTCAATTCTGTATCGGCGCTCGTTTTTCGCAGTCGATACTTGTGTTAATATGGCAAGATTCGGCTTCATCCCGCTTCATCTGGCTTTGTCCAGCTGAAGTTCCGGTTCAGTCGGGCTTAATCGGCCTTGACCGTTCTAATGTAAACCTCTCAGGAGTTGCCCTCGAAGTCAAGTCGGCACGTTTCCGTCCTCACTGGGCCATGGTACCCTGAGGCTGAACATTTTTCGCACCAGGCGTTTTCGCTCACTGACGGGCGCTGGGACCTTCACATATCGATCCGGCTCTGGTCGTCATGTTTTGCAAGGTTCAAGTGTTTGCAGCGTCGGATCTGGTCTCAGGGTATCTCAGCCCCGCCAGCCCACCCCCCAGTTGGGGATAGGTCCCGCGAAGCCCGAAGGGAACAAAATATAGAATCCCATCCAGGGGGGTGTATCGGCCAGTGTGGCCAAGGCCACGACATATGGGAACCAGACATCCAGCGTCTAGATTGTTTCTGAGACACGGGCTCCCGCCCTCTCGACCACTTCCTCGGGGCTGGTTTTCCATGCCTCAGCGTAGGCCCAGTAAGGGCTCCGAGATGCCGAAAACGATGAAATACCTCTGTCTCGATTGTTTCCGAGACGTCTAACGTCTGGGGCTGGGGATCGGTTAAATTCAGAGGCAACGATAGGGAGGGATAGGTTCAAGGGGGAACGCATCGACCCTCAATCGCCCATTGATCGTTGATAGGGGTCTGGTCGCTTCACCCCGCCAAGGAACGTGCGAATTCGATGTCGGGGGCCTATCGGCGGTATTATACATATATATATATATATATATATATATATATATATATCGGTAATGTATCGCCGATTCCAGGTCGATGTTTCCCCTCCTGAGCCAGTCCCCCCCTATCGTTGCCCATCGTATGACAAACGAGCAGCACACACCCATACACATAGGGGGGACAGAGGGGGGCCATGGGTGCGTGTTCTCGGTTGGGGCTTCCCGCTCGAATGGGGGCCTCCCCGCGGGAGCCTCCCCTGGGGTCAGACAGCCCGCACCCATACCCATGACAGTCCTCCTCTTCCGACCCCCCTACGTGCGTGTGTTGTTCGTGCGCCATCATCAGCGATGCCCACAGGCTCCTCGTCCACGGAGCTGCTGCCGCAGTCGCCCTGCGGGCAGCTGTCCGTGGCCTCGCCGCGGCCGCCCTCCGCGCCGGCCCCAGCCCCAGGCCAGACGCCGCGGCCGCGCTGCGCTCCGGCCCCGCCCCTGGGCCAGCTGACGCCTCCCAGGCCGCCCTCGCAGGTGCGCTGTGGATTTTTCAAAGATGAGGCCCTGCCTTGTGGGAGGGGCTCCTGTACCCAGACATGCTCGCGTCGTGGAAGAATTAAGACGTGGGGGGGGGCTCGGCTGTTTTCGGTCTCTGGGGGTCCCCGCCGAGCCCCAGGACCGTCAAGAAACGATTCGGGATGAGGGGCTGGCCCTTGGGATGGGGTTGGGGACCGTGTGTTGACACAATCAGGATGCTGCATGCTTGCGCTGAACCCCGCGTGGTCCACCTAGACCTGGCTCGATCCTGGGCCGAATTTGTCCTTATTCAGCTTAATAGCCCGTTCTTTGGGCGCAATCACCCTTAATAATCGTTTTCACAAAGACCTCCCAGGAGTTGCTTCCCATCCTTCATTCCCGGACATACGATGCCCCGATTTTTCCAGTACGGGGTTCCTGGAAGTCTCAACCCCCTCCCCTGGGCTTTTTTTTCCCTGAGGAATGATTCCCAACCCTCCGTTGCCGTTGGGGTCTCGTTTTGAACAGAGCACTGTGGTCGCGTTCTTCCTTCTCCTCCTGGCACCTGTGCCGCTGGGTGCCCTCGTGGCGCCCCAGGAAAACAGGCGGGTTGGCAGCCCGATTGTCACCACAGCTCGACGGGGCTGTGGGAGAGACTCTTGCCCTGTGGTTGGCCAACCACAGGAGGTGTGGGCCCGCCGTACCACCCTTGAAAGGCCCGATGGGGAAACTCGAAGGGGTCACCCGACGGGGGGGGCGGGAACTTAAGTCCTTGGGCAGCGGGGCCTCCGCTGCTTGAGGCCGGCGGCCAAGTGGCGTGGTGCCGGTGGCCGTGTCTCGTGGTGGCATCTCGAGGCACCTCGCAACGGCGGCGCAGATGTGACGCCTGGGGCGGGTCTGTGCCGCCTTTCATGTGGCGAGGTCCGACTGCGTGTGAATTCACGCAGGCACCTTTGGCACCTCCCTTCGGGTTGTGTCGCCCGGGTCTTCTGTCCGGGCAAAAAAAACCTTCCTTCTCCTCCTCCCGCCTCCTTTTTGTCTCTCTGTCTCTCTCTCTATGTATATTTCTATTTCTCTTTCTCTTTTTTTTTTTTGTTTTCTCTCTCTCTCTCTCTCTCTTTTTTTTTTTTTTTTCTCTCTCTCTCTCTCTCTTCTTGTCTCGTACCTGGGGCTGGGAGACTGCGATCTGCGAAGTTGTCCCCGCTTTCGAGGGCTGCTGGGGGTGGTCCAGCGGAGCGACGTCTTACGCAGATCAGAGCGGGTCCTTGCCGTCGCTGGGGGGCTGCGACCTGCGAAGGTGTCGCCATTTTCGAGGGCTGCTGGGGGGTCCAGCGGAATGACGTCTTTCGCAGATCAGAGCGGGACCTCGCCGTCGTTGGGAGGCTGCGCTGACGAGGGTTGCTCGTGGGTCCTGCGGAGTGACGGCTCACGCAGATCAGAGCGGGTCTTCGCCACAGGGATCTCATTAATCACCTTCATTAATTGTCCCCATCGATCGTTGCCCTTCGAGTCGCGCGACTCGCGGGCCTCCCAAGTAACACTCGCAGAACATATTCTTCCTTGCCACGTTATCACCCCTTTGAAAGTCCACCCAGCTATTCCGGCCACGCGTTGTGCAGTGGTTGGGTGCGTCGCCACGGTCATGTTTGGATGGTCCTCGGGCCCAGCGGGGGCCGCCAGATGCAGAAACTGGCCAAAGATCTCCCGTCGTGTTTTTTTTTCGTTCGCGACGCGAGCATGTCTGGGTCAGGGCCCCATCCCTCGAGACACGGGCCTCCGACTTCTCGACCGCTCCCCCGGGACCCGCTTTTCATCCCGAGTCGCCTTTCGACGTTCCCCAGGCCCAGGGAGGGCCCCGAGGGGCCGAGAAAACTGTGAAACGCCTCTGCCTCGATTTTGTCCGAGCCGCCGGATGTCTGGGCAAGTGCCCCCCCCCCTTCGGGGGCCCCGTCTCCCCAAGCCTCTTAGATGGGGTCGGGGTAGATGGGGTCGGACGATCGCGCCGTATCGTCGATGCATCGGCGGTGCGGTTCGATGTGGAGCCCGATTTTCTTTACGCTGGCGTCGCCGATGCGGCGCGATCCTCCGACCCAATGTGCACCGAACCCATCTCGGAGGTCACTCGTCTTCGAGCCGCCGAGGTGTGCAGGCCCCGCGCGGCGGCCGCCGTGGTGCTCGCCGGGGCCCTCCCCCCCGCAGCAGCTCCCGCGGGTCGCGGCGGCCCTGCGGCCGCCCGCGCGGAGGCCGAGGCCTCGTCGGGCGGTGCGGCACACGCGACAACGTCGCGTCGTCGGGCGGGGAGGCGTCGGTCGTCGTCGGGTCGGTGCTCACGGCGGGGGGGTGGAACAAAAGGTACACGTGGGTCGTTGAAGTCAGCGTTTTGGGATGCCCAGGTCCCGGTCTACTCGAGGCGCCGTCCTACTTCTAGAGTCGAGTGGTTTTCCCTCGTCCGTCCTCTTCAGGGGGCGGGCGGGAGGCCAAGCTGCCTTCCTGCGTCATGTTTCTACCCACGTCTTCTGACCGACGGGTGCTGATTCCGCCGCCGCCACCCTTGCCTCGTTGTCGCCCTTTTGGGCCTCCTGGGGGCCTTCGTCGCCACGGCTGGGTTGTCGCCTCGGAATTCTGGTCAGAGAGAACCTCAAGAGAGGTCCAGGGAGTAGCGGTGTCGGTACCTTTTGGTTTCTCCAGAGCAGGGGTCAGCCAATCCCCTCCGAGATCCTTTGGCTGACCCGTGGTCGGTTCCACCCCTCTCAGACATCGAGTGTTTCGAAAAAATCGCGACGGAGGTTTTTTCAACACCGTCGGCCTCTCTGGGCCCCTTACCGTGCCTCGGGACTGTCTGAAAACGACTCGGGATGAAACACGGGTCCCGTTGAAAGTGGTCGAGAGGTCGAGGGCCTGTGCCTCGAACCGAAATCTAGACGCGGGATCTCAAAAGGCTCGATCAGAACGCTTGCGTGTAGGGGACTGGGTACCCTAGTCCCTAGTGTGCATCATAGGTTCGGCTGTCGCCGAAAGTCGGGGGAGCTCCTCGCCCCCTGGTGGCGTTTAAGGGGTCCTATGCCGCTGTGCCTTCACCGTGGTATCACCCACAAAAATCGAGACGCCGGAGGTCTGGGCCGAACCCCGCTCCCCTGCCATCCGCTGACCCAGGCTTGGGAGCTTACGTCTGCTTCGTGGCCCGCGCGGGTTCGCGGCGTGACCCTGGCCGACCCGGGCTGTGCGCCGACCCTGGGTATAGTGTATATCCCGGCGGTGGGCGAGGGGTGGAAGTGAAAAGGATCAAGTTTTCTCAGAACGCTCGGAAGTCCCCCGGCCATCTGAGAAGTTTTCTAACAACTTCCCCGGCAAACAGAACAAACCTGTCAGAAAGCGCGAGGGCTTCTGAGAAGCCCCGCCGCCTTCTGAGAATGCCTTCTCCTTCTCGCTCCCCCACATCGCTCGCCGCCTGATTTCTAGTGCGTCCCCGAGGACGGTGTGGCGGGGCAGCGGCCGCGCGCGTGCGGCAGCTGCCGAGGCAGGAGCAGGACCGGGCCCGTGCTCGATACGTTTTGGAAAGAAGGGGCACGAAAACGAACCACAGTTCTTGTCATCGAGGACAAAAGAACCCCTAACTTTAATTACGCGATGAAGACGTGGGTGGCCTCAGTGAAGTCCCCGTCTTCGCTGATGGGATCGTCAATCTGGGCGGCTTGGTCTCGTACATCTGCCGACAGGACCCCCTATCCCCACTGTTCTCGGTCCTCCTAACCTAGGTCCCCTCCGAAGAGGGTTTGGGGTACTTGTGCTGCTTCTCATCTTGTGTACTTTGAGCAGGATTCGCCGTCGGCGTCGCCGCAGAAACTATCCACTTGAGACAAGTGGACATTTGCCCAACCGCGGCCGTCGTCGGTTCTGAATGGAATGTATCGTTGGGCGCTGTATTTTTTTGGCCGTAGCCATCTCGGGCGTCCAAGCGTCCAAACAGACGTCTTCGCGTTGTGGTAAGAAGAAGAAGCGCAGCCATAGGGCTCTATAGGCTTACGCCACATCCGCCGCCCCCTTGTTTTTTTTTTTTTTGGGGGGGGGGGGGCGGGATCTGTAGAGTGCCGCATTGAGAGCGCAAGGAATGCGGGCGTCATGGGTGGGCGCGCGTCCCGGATATCCCCGACATGGAAACGCTGAGACACACGTGGGCTCTGGTGCGGAAGGAGCGCCCGAGGAATCCGAACTTCCATGGGGCGCCGCAGCCGAAGCACGGGTCGGGAGAAGAAGAAGGGCGGACCGGGCTCCTGTTGATGGCGGCTTTTCGAGCGTTTACGTTGCGGGAAGATGTGGGGCGTGGAGTGGCGCATCTGCGGGGTTTCCGCAGGACGCGCGGGTCGTCGGCAGAGGCGTCGTTGGAATGGTCGAAGAAAGGCATGCCGCGCGAAGAGATTAGAAGGTGCTTTCAGAATTACATGGGCGTCGTGGGCCAACGACCAGTCGCGGGCGAAGACCTGGTGCAGCATGAGGACAAGCTTTACAACTACGAAGAGTTGGACCCGATAATTGTCGGTGCGGTCGCGAGACGAAAGACGCGCGTCGGGGGCGCGCCCTTGGGGAGAGAAGACAGACGGATAAAGGCATCTATAGGGGGCGGAAAAAGTTCGAGTCGCGCAGCGATGACTAGGGGCGAGGCCGCGTGGGGCGGAGACCTGCGGCGGAAGAGCGGCTCGCGCAGGAAGTGGTGGTGGTGGGGGGGGCGGGATGTCGGGGCGGGGGGGCGCGGCAGCTCAGCGGGCGCAAGTGGCGGCTGCGGCGGTGGCGACGGCGAGAGCCCGAGACGGAAATGGCACTGGGCAAGCGGAGGGGGCCCGCAGGCGGCGCGGGAAACGCGACGTCGGCGTCCAGCGTGCGCAGGTGGGAAAACGAATTCGCGGAGAGTTGACTGAACGCGGGCCGACGTGGGGTCTTGGAGAGGGTGGCCGATCGGGTTCTGGAGCTGTGAAGGGGGGGGCGGGGCGGCGGCGCGCCGGCGCGGGGCCGCTCCTGCGGGTGCTCCACGGCGGGCCATGGATTGGGAAGAGCTTCGTCATGGACAAGATCCGGAAGGGTTCGAGAAGGAGATGGGGAGGGCGCGCGGCGTGGACTTTCAGGCGGCAGCGCTGCAGGCGACAAACGCGTCAGCCTTCCGCGGGAACGCGACCCGCGGCGCACTCGGCACGGGCGCGAGCAAGACGAAGGAGCCGATCGCGGGGGGCGAGGGATGCGCCGAGGCGAAGAAGACAACGAGAAAGGAGGTGGCCACGCAACGGATGTCGCAGTGGAAGTGGCTCACCGGTGACGAGGTGCGCATTTTGAGCACGAATCTCATTGCAGAGCTCGATTCGCACCTGCGGTCGCGCATGTCAGCAGCCAGTGTCACGAAGGTGGGGGCAGACGGCGGGGGCGGGGCGCTTGGGGGCGCGAGCGTGGTCTTCGGGGGGGATTTCGGCCGACTGGGGCCGCCGTCGGGGGCGGTGATCACTGCGCTGCCCGCGTTTTAACTGAAGCGCGCGAGGAAGTGCGCGCCGGGGGCCGCGGGGGGCCGCGGTCAGCGCATCTGCTGGGGGGTAGGGGGCGCACGGGGCAGAGCAGGGAATGGCGGAGTTGACCGAGTGCGAGCGCGCGGAGGAGCGGGGCGAGCGGTTCTTTGGGGCGCCGCGCGAGTTTCTTCGCGGAGCGTTGACGGAACGGGCGCGTAAGTTCTTGCGCGACAGGCCAGCAGGCGTGCCGGGGTCGTGGGTGAACGGCGCAAGGCAGCGCGGCAATGGTCGTGGTCGATAGAACGCTGAGGCCACTGCCCGGAATAATGGGGCTGAGTGCGAGGCGCGCGCGGCGGGGCGAGGGGGGGGCGCTCGTCGCGACGTTGCCGGGCGACGCGCGTTTCCGCGACGACAGATTCGTCGAGGCCGTCGCATGTTATGCTGATCAAGACATCAAGTGCCACGTCGGCAAGCAGAGAGCCGCGCAGTGGGCGCAGGGGCGAGGAGAGCAGGTGCTCTGGGTCGCAGCTAGAGACCGCGCTAGTCACGGAGGGGGAAAGAGGCGGCCATGCACAGTGGAGGACAACATGCGGCGGCTGGGGTAGCACGGCAAGGGGTGCGCGAGAATGCCAGGGCGGCTGCCGCCCGCAAAGGGCATGTCTGCGGCCCTAGGCGTCGCTGAGATTGGCCGAAGGAGCTGCTTCTGCGGGGGCGCGCAGCGACGATTCACGGGCGGCCGTTGCGCGAGGACGAGGTCGCGGGAGACGAAGACGAGGAAGCGCTGTCGCATTTGCCGCGAGCTATCGCGCTGGATTCTCGCACGAAGGAGTGGCACCTGCCAGGGCGGGGCCCGGGGGCGCATCCAAGTTTCCCGCCGGAAGGGCGCCGGTGTTTTTTTTGGGCGGGCGTCGGAGGCGTATAGCGTTGGGTGCAGAGCGCCTTCAGCACATGATCACGTCGTCTTTGGCATTTGCAGAACGATGGCCGCGCTCGGCGGATTATGAGAGAGGGCGCGGCGCCAGTTGGATGTCCAGTTGCGCGGCCATCGCGCGCGTGCGAGCACGGGGGAATTTGTGCAAATTCCAGCCGCTTCAAAGGAAGCCACGCAACGTGGGCGACGTGGCGGGGGCGGAAAACACTGTTGCAGGTTCTCCATGGGGGGCGCGTGGACTGGGAAGAGTGTGGAGCGGAACTAACGCCGCGGAATCTGGGGAACCTTCGCGAAGCATGACTTCCAGAAGAAGGACAGGCCGGCGTTCTGCGAGGAATGCGCAGAGGCAAGGATAAGCGCCGGGGGGAAGTGGCGCACCTAATGCAAAACAGTCGCAAAGTGGTGGGAGGGTCAAGGGCGGGCGCGGAAGGGGGCCAGCAAAGGAGACGCGGATGCGGCCGTCGCGGACGAGCCGAAACATATTCTGATCATGTCTTGCGCGAGACGCAGCCGTTCGCAAGCGCAGCAGAAGCCGCGGCGTGGCAGCGCGAAGTGGAAAGAGTGCGTAGGAGCGGCGCGGCGCTCGAACGGCAAATGCCCCCCGCTGTTCGAAGAGCGGGCGCCGTTGTCGGAAGCGCAGGAGAAGCGCAGTGCAACGGGGGAGAGGCTGCGTGCGGAGGAGCGGCACAAGGCGACTCTCGAGGCTAACAACCGCAAGCGGAATGTGTAGGCGGGAGCACGGCTGCTGATGCGTTGCGCGCCAGGATGCGGAGTGACTTTTGGAACACGGATAATATGAACAAGAACCAGGTGAAGAATCCCCGGGCGGCGATCGGAGTCAGGGTGGCGCGCGGGGCATGTGCGAGGCTGGGTGTCACTGCGAAAGGAATTGCTGATGCGGCAAAGCGGGGGATCAGACAATTGACGCGCGCGTCGCGCTAGAAAGAGTTCCCGCGGCAGGAACGCATCAGTTGCAGACGGGAGAGCGATCACTCTGCGCGGAAGGGTACAGTTGCATGTGCAGATTGCTTGGACCTCGGGCTCTCGACGCCAAGTTGGTAGGAGCGTAGGTGCTTCGCTATCTGCAACAGAAAACTCCCGAAGCGCAACTTTGTCGCTGGACCGCAAGTCGCGCGCCCCCACCAGGACGGCACCTTGAAGTGCAAGTCGCGCGTGCGAGGTCCGCTGCGGCGTTCGCAGCAGGGCGCGAAAGTATGGAATCAACGGGGGGCAGAACGAGGAGGGGGATGTTGAGGAGAAGGAGGAGGAGGAGGAGGATGAGGAGGAGGAGGAGGAGGAGGAGGAGGAGGAGGAGGAGGAGGAAGAGGAGGAGGAGGAGGAAGAGAGGAGGAAGAGGAGGAGGAGGAAAGGAAGAGGAGGAGGATATGGATGGCGAGGAGGAGGAAGACACGTGAACGCGTGGTCTTGGAGCCCGAAGGCATGCTTTGCGCGGCTGGTCGGACCTGTCGGGGATGATTGCGGCACCCCGAAGGTGATGGTTGACCCGCTGGATCTGCAGATTTTGCGAGCTCCGGGGGCGTGAAGCATGTCGTGGCTGTCGATTCATCCCAACATGGTTGCGGGGCGGGGTCTGCTAGGGGTTCCGTGGGGTGAGCCAGGCGAGACAGTGTCGGAGTCATGGGGGACGTGTGTTGGGGCGATTGCTAAATCAGTAGCTGACAGTTGCAGTGCGTCTCGCGCGCGCATGAGGGAACAAACATGAAACAACGTTCAGATACGGCGGACTTACATGGAAACACCACAGGAAGGATCCGCGTATAGCTTGCGGCCCATCCCGCCACCATGCCCGGGTTATGAGTGAGAGGCATCCGGATTGTTCGTCGGGTTTTCGTGGTGGGTTTGTCGGGGGTTTGTTCAAAGCAGGTCGGGGTCGTCTTGGTTCGTTTTGGGGCTTGTGTGGGGCGTTTTGGAACCCTTCGACGCCTCCGGGGATGGGCTTGTTTTAAGCAGGTTGGGGCCTCGTTGGGCGTCTGTTGGGGCGTCTTTGGGGCGACTTGGGGCCGAGGGCCCGAAATGTCCGTTCGGGGCTCCCGTTTGTGCCCCCTGTTGGAGCTGTTATTGGGGGCCTTTTGGGCCGTCTTGGAAGTTTCTGGAGCTGTCTTGGGGCCCTCCTGGGCCGTCTTGGGACCCTTTGGGGTTGTGTTGGGGAGATGTTGGGCCTTTGTCGGGGCGTCTCGGAACGTCGGGAAGACGACAGCGCGAGAGGCAAACCAGTTTTCAAAAACCAATGGGATAACTTTGACGTTTACCTTTTGGTGCCCTCATGGGCAGCTTCTGTGGCGCCTGTGGGGAGTCTTGGCGGCCTATTGGGTCCATCTGAAGCGTCTTGGAGCGGTGGTGGTTGTGGTGGTGGTGGTGGTAGTGGTTGCTGTGGTGGTAATCGTCGGTGCGTCCCTGCCGTCGCCGGTGCCAGCGCCGGCGCCGGCGCTGGCGCCAGGGGGGGGGGATTTGGACCCCCCCCCGTGGGCTGCGTCTGGTCATTGTCGCTGCGTCCCCGCCGTCGGCGCTGCTGGCGGCCGCCAGCGCCGGCGCCGGAGCCGTAGCCGAGGGGGGGGAGGGGTTTCTGGAGGGGGGGAGGGTCTGGGGGGAGGGGAGTCCCCCTGGTTTTGATCGACGGCGCCGAGTGTTGGGGGGGGGCTCACCCCCCGTTTCGAAACGCGCCGCCGAATGCTCCCAAGGCAAGCGCCTGTGAAACGCGCTCTCTCCAACATACGTTCACGCAGATTGCAGGAGCACGGTAGAGCAGCACGGCATGAGACAGCAGCGCTGTAGATCACCACGCGCGGACATCCATGCACATATTTCACGCATTCACGCACGCGCGCACACGCGTAAACGCACGCACGCCACGACATATCTGCGCGGCAGATCAACAAAAGAGCATGCATGCTATACATACCTAGTGGACAAAAACGACGTTTCCCGTTCTTGTCCAGTCAGGCTTCTGCCCATTTCGGTCTCCAGGGGCCCTCGCTGGGCCTCAGCACCGTCAAGAAACGAGTCAGGATGAAAGGCTTGTCCCAGGGCTGTGTCGAGATTTCTGTGGAGAAGTCATGGAGCCAGGCATCAGGGGAAGAAGGACCAGGTGTTGCTAAACGTTGTCATGGCCCAGCCATAAGATTTGGGCGTTGCAACTTTTCACAACGGGCGTTTTCGCTTGGTTTCGGTCCCCGGACCCTCAGAGATCGATCTGGCTCGAAGAATGGCGCAGAAAGATAAGGTCTAGGGCTCCGGTCGTGTTTTGTCGCGGCTTGTTTTTTTTCGCGGCGTCGGATCGCACGGTGTGTTATTAGATGTGGTCTTGGTCCAAGGTGTTCCTAGCTTTTCGCACCATTTGGCCGGGGGGCTCTGGTGACACACTTGGCCAGGGTCACCTTTGGCCACACCGGCAGGAGCCGGAGCCCCAGGCGTGTGGCCATGGCCTGCAACGGCACCATCCTGAGCGGCAAGAACAAGGGCAACGCCTGCCACGCGAAGCAGGCACTCACCAGGGGTAGGGTAGGCTCATGAGGGGATGCATCGACCCCAAGTTGCCCATTCATCGCCGATAGGGGCCCGATAGCAGCCCGCCCCGACCAGGAACGCCCGGATTCGGGGGCCTATCGCCGGCCAAACGGCGATGTATCGCCGATTCCACCTCGAGGCTTCCCCCCCTGAGCCCGTCTTTTCTTTTTCACTTCAGAGGAAGCAACACACCGATACCGATGCCTTTCCAGCCTCCCATGGGGGGCCTTCGTCTCGACGGTCGGATTCGCTTCAGAGTCTTGGTTAGAGTGCGGCCCGGGAGAGGTAAGCTGGGGCTGGCGGTCCAGTGTCGGTATTTTTCTTTGTGTTCCCACAGGCCCGCTTGGCGCGGCCCCCTGGCGCGCAGTTCTACTACTGCCCTGGGCACACTCGGAATTGGCAGCGCTTCGAGCCTGCGGCCGCGCTGTCCGGATGGGAGGAGAGGCTGTCGAAGAAGAAAGCGCTGCGTGAACGCACACTTTCGAGGCTCTGTGCGGACTTTTCAGATCTACGCCAGGCGCCCCATGGCGGCGTCTTCGTCGCGGCCCCTAGCGCGCCCTCGCGCGCCAGGGAAGGCGGCCCAGTGCCGGTCCAAGAAATCCGCGCGGAGCTCCAACTGTTTGTGTTTATGCAGTTTCTTCTTCTAGGCTGGCTAAGCGGGCAGAAGCTGTGAGCCTGAGACGTTGAGACGAGGTGCGTAGCGGGTAGAGGCTGGCCAGGGTTGTTCGTCACGCTTCTTTCCTGTTCGGGCGAGGAGGGGGGCGAGGAAAAGAGAGGAGGAGGAGGAAGAGGAGGGGGAGGAGGAGGGATGGAGGGAGGGCGGGAGGGAGGAGAAAGAGAAGGAGGAGGAGGAGGAGGGAGAGAAGGCAGGGGAGACGGAGGAGGGCGCTGATTAGTGCCTGCTGCTGCCTTTGCTGCCTTCGTTGGTCGGTACCCGCGGGTCGATGGTGGCAGTGGTTGCTCCTCGGGCGACGAAATCTATATATTTCCCTTGCCCCCTGGCCGGGCCCTTCCTGCGCCCAGGAGCCTTTGTATGCGCCCTCCTGGCGAAGCCAGGAGGGTGTGGCGTATGCACCGCTGCTAGGTTCAGGACTGGCCTGGTCAGGGAGCAGTGGGCATGTATAGATTGCGTCGCCCTAGCTCACCCGCTGATTCTGGCCCCGGCTGCATTGACGCTCTCTGGAGGTTCGTGTAGTGTAGGGTCGCATTGAGAAGATGAGGAACTTCCGACTCCGACAACAGGATGAGGACGAGGACCACAAGGAGGACGATTAGGAGAAGGAGCAGAAGCAGGAGGATGCGGAGGCTGGATGGATGCAGGCGAGAGGAAGACAGGACGGACGAGGATGTGGAGACAGGAGCTGTCTGCAAACCTCCGACCCCAGGAAACTTCCCTTCCTTGCCCCTCTCCTCCTCCTCCTCCTCCTCCTCCTCCTCCTCCTCCTCCTCCTCCTCCCTCCGTAGCCATTTTGGCTCAAGGCCAAAATGGTGTTCATTCACTGCCTATCTGGGGTAGGCTCCCACAGCTTTCGGTGCTTTTCGTATCCGCAGCCAAACTCACGGGCGAGCTGCCGCCCACTTCATATTCCTCCCTTGCGCTGCTCGCGAGAGCTCCCTGGGAAGCAGAGAGACGATGGCCGCCGCGGATCGTGGTGGAGGGACCGCCCCTGCTGACGGAGGAGCTGCCGCCAATGCTGGCGGCACGAGGCCGTGACGCGCACGCCCTGAAGGCGGACGAGGCTCGCCAGCAAGGTGCGCAAGCCAATGCACAGTCTGCAAGCAGTGCCGGTACCGATGGACATGGAAGGAAAAGTCCGAGTGCTTCTCTTGTGGCAAGCAGCTGGCTCCATCACCTGCCGAACACCGCCAGCCCACAGGGGCTTGGGCAGGAGCCAGCAAACCACCGCCGTGGAAGGAGCCGCCAGTGGCCGCCGCCCCTACAAGGGACGCCATCTTCGCCGCGCTCAGCACGCTCCTCAGCGACACCAAGCACGCCGAACTCATCGGCAACCTCAAGGACGCCCTCCAGCAGCCCGACAAGCCTCCGCCTGCCCGCACAGCCGAGCAGGTGCTCCAGTCGGCGCTGTCAGTCCTCACCGACAGGGAGAAGAAATTCCAGCAAACGGTCGACGACGTCGAGACCGCCAAGCAGTGGTACGACGACGCCGTGGACAAACAAGAGCAAGCCGCCCTTGACCTCGTCCAGGCACAGAACGCATGCGCCAAGGCACAAGCTGACCACAGTGCCAAACTCGCTGGAGCAGTACGCGGAGCACCACCTGTGGGGCCTCAGGAAGCCTTCAAGGTTGGCAGCTCAATGTGGGGCGACCTTCCATTTACGATGATGGCACCCGCACCCAGATGGAACAGTGGAAGCAAGAGCTCGACCAGCGCCTCGCCGAGCTCAACAAAGGCCAAGAAAAAGTGCGAGAGCTCCTACGCCAAGCCAAGGAGTCCACCACCAACCCTGCGAAGCGCAAGAATCCGAATGGGGAAGCACCTGCTGCCCAGCAACCTGCTCCTGAGCCTGGGCACCCTCCGCGCCGCCAGCTGAACAGCAGCCAGCCGCCGCGCCTGGAGGACAGGCACAACCTGGCACGCCAGGAGGATTTGCCGCCCCACCTGCTGAGCCACGTCAGCCTGGAGGCGCCCCTGGGCCCGCCGCAGCCGCCCCTGCCGCCGACAAGCCCTCCGAGGAGGACCGCGAGGCCGCCGCCGAGCTCATCGCCACCAACGCCAGGGCCAGGGAGCTGGCCTTCGCAGCGAAGGGCGTTGGCAAGGGCGCCACCGCGGTGCCAGCGGCAGCGGCAGGAGCCCCACCGTCGCTGGGGTAGCCGCAAGCAGCCTGCTCGGCTTAAGGGGCCTGGGATCCGCGCCAGTGGTCCGCCCGCGGCAGGAGCGCCCGCCCCTAAGCCCGAGCAGGCGGCGCAGATCCTGTTCGGCAGCAAGATCCTGGGGCCCGCAGGCCGCGAACTTCTGTCGCAACGCAGGGTACAAGTACCACCTCATAGCGCTAGCGGAGACGCACGTCGACGCGAACGGCCTCGCGGAGCAGATCGGCAAGCTCGCCGTGGACGGCTGGAAGCTCTCGGCCACGCCGGCGGTGGCTACCAACAAATCGGACAAGGGGGCCCATGGCGGCGAGTGGATCCTCACGCGCAGTAACGTGGCGGCGACTACGTTCGAGGGCTACAGGGACTACTATGTCAAGCGCCACAAGAGGCAGCCGTTCGTGGGGTTCACGCCGACGGTCCTCCACGCCAAGAGCGGCAACAGAGTCGTCGTGGCGGCGTACCTTCGCCCTGGCCTACGGGACCAAGGCGCGAACAGGGACATCCTGGTCTCCATCTCCACCTTCGTGGACATGCTCGCGGACCCGTGGATCATCCTCGCCGACTGGAACTACGAGCCGCACTGGTGGGGCAACAAGCCGTGGCTCACGCGCTGGAACGGCGCCATCCTGACCGACCCGAACTGCAAGGCGACGTGCGACAAGGGCTCGGGCTCCGTGTACGACTACGCGATCGTACGAGCGGACATCGCCACGCACATCGGGATCGAGGCCATCTACGACGTCCCCTGAAAGACCCACCGCGGCATCCAGATCAAGGTGGGCACCGCCGAGCCGTGGCAGTACATAGCTATAAAGGTTCCCAAAGCCTTCCCCGCGCGAGCCAGACCCAAAAAGGTCGCGGACCTAAGTGGCAAAAGGTCCAAGGCTCGCGCGGAGGCGTTGCGAACCAGGAGGGAAAGGCTACCAGAGCACTTGCGCGACGAGTTCGACGCCCTGCACGCCAGCCGCGAGACGGCCAAGGAGGACCCCACCCCCTTCGTCATCCCCCAGGAGAACTGGGACGACGCCGCCGACGAGGTCAGCAACTTCCCGGAGTTCGATGGCACACAGGTCGGCACCAAGGAGGGCAGTGGACACATCTTCCACAACCATGAGCCGAACCTCGCGGAGGACATCAACTCGAAGTACGCGCAGTGGATCGCGACCCTGGAGCTCGCCTTCCTGGAGACGCATGCGGCCCCCGTCGAGGACAGGGCTAGGTACCAGGGCAGGGCAGAGGGGTACAGGACCACCAAGCAGACGATGAAGGCGTCGCCTGGCATAGCGTACCTCAAGGACCCCGAGGCCACCCGGTGGCAGCACCGCAGCACCCTTGTCTTGAGGTACACCGCGCTGGTCACGAACGGCAAGGACCCCGAAGCCCGCCAGTACATCCACAAGACAGTCATGCAGAAGTTGGACGACCTAGAGAACCCCGAGTTCTCCAAGGAGCACTTCGGTAGCAAAACCGACCCGCAGGAGATCGAAGAGTGGAAGACCCAGCTCGCCACCCTCGAGTACTGCGACGAGGACGACCTGCACCGCATCAGCGCCACCACCATGGAGTGCACCCACAAGGCCATGGCGAGAGCTGCAGGTAGAGCGCGAAAACGGTACCTCGACTGGGCGAAGCAGGCGTGGAAGGAGTCACCAGACAAGCTGCACCGCGTGGTCACCGACCCCAAGGCGGCGCGCTTGGAGGACAAGCAGCCCCAGAGGACGGTGGGCGACCCATCCACGGTCATGAACCACTCCGCCGACACCTGGCGCTCCATTTGGGCGCCCGACAGCTACAACGCCAAGCAGATCATCAGCGCCTACGAGCAGGCCATGCAACTTGCGAAAGAGGACCCTCTCTCGCCCATCGAGCCGCAGCACATGCAAGCCATCGCGGGCACCGCCAACCCGAAGAAGGCGAGAGGGGTCGACAACATCGGCCCCATCGACATCCAGAGGCCCCCCGAGAAAGGGATCCAGGAGCTCGCCGACATCTACAACCACGTGGAGGCCAACGGACTGTGGCCGCAGCAGCTCTGCGCCACCATTGGGGCCATGGCCCCCAAGCCCGCAGGTGGAGAGAGAATCTTGGGCATGCTCCCCACCATCCCCAAGACGTGGGCCAAGGTCCGCTCCAGCGTCACCGACGAGTGGCCCATGGAGCTCGGGGAGTTCTGGGACACCGCCATCAAAGGCTCCAGCGCCTTAAGAGCAGCGCTGGTCAGGACACTGCTCGACGAGACGGCAGCGACCTTTGGCATCGCCTTCGCGACCTTGCTGATGGACGTAGAGAAGTTCTACGACTCGGTCTGCTACGCGCTCCTCTTCGACGCCGCCATCGGGGTGAACTTCCCCCCGATCGTCGTGGCGCTGGAGGTGCAGCTCTACCTGGCGCCCAGGTACTTGCGCATGCACGGCTGGGTCAGCGACATCATGGATGCCGAGAGGTCCATTGTCGCGGGCAGCTGCAATGGCGGCAAGCTCGCCAAAGTCTACCTGGGGCCGATCCTGCAGAGGGCCCACATTAACCACACCTACGCGGGCCTGTGGGCGTTCGTGGACGACGCGGTCGCGAGAACAGAGGGCCAAACCAAACAGGTCGTCAAGGATCTGATCGGCGTCGGCGCCGACCTTTGCTCCGGTATGACGGGCGCGGGGCTTCGAGTCTCGCCCAAGACCACCGTCGTCGCCTCCAACCAGACGATCGCCTACGCAGTGCACGACGGCCTCAAGCAGAAGGGCTACTACGTCAAGGTGGCCAACAGCGCGGTCGACCTCGGCATCGACGTGGGCGGCGCCAAGAGACGGGTCGTGGCCGAGGCCACCAAGAGGGCCAATACTGCGAGGAGGCGCACTCACCGCATCGTCGCCACGGTCAGGAAGCACGCCTCCCTCGCCAAGATCGCGAAGGGCTTGTGGAACACAGGCTCCAGGCCGCAGGGGACCTACGGCCACCAGATCATGGGCCTCGCCCCAGCGGCCATCCTCGACCAGAGGCGCCACGCCATCCAGGCCTCTGCGGGGAAGGTCCCTGGCCGCTGTCTCTCCACAGCCCTGGCCGTCGTCGTGAGGAAGAAGGACCCCGCCATCGAGCTCAGGCGCCAGTCGATCGCCGAGTGGCTCAACTTCTGGATGCAGTACCCAGAACACCACATGCGGGTCACGCAGGCGTGGGAACTGATCTACAACAAGTCGATCACGCGCGGCAACAAGAAGTGGAGGAAGGTCATGGGCCCCATCTCCGCCATCCAGGCCGTCCTCCTGGACGCTGGCTGGACCTGCCCGACGCCAACGGAGTGGTCACGACCACCTTGGGCAGGCGAGACCCATACCCAGGAGTGGCAGCTACCTCACAGTGGACAAGCCGACTGGGAGGACAAGCGCTACGACGTGGACCCTGCGGAGTTCGTCCACGAGTTCTGCCTGTCCCTCGAGAGGAGCCTCTGGAAGGACGCTGCCAAACATCCACATGGAGAAGGATTGCAACGGGGGCCCAGACGTCCACATAGTTGCCAACGAGATGGAGAAGTTCACGAGGAAGGGCCAGCACGACCAGTCGGCCCTCAACCTGTGCGTGGTCGCGGGGGCGCAATGGCCCAGAAGCCGACTCATCGAGACGGGGTACAACGCTACTCCAACCTGTCCGAGATGCGGAGAGGCCGACGAGACGCTCATGCACAGGGTCTGGCTGTGCCCCTGCAACCGCGACCACGAGGACTACACGGATTCTGACGCCCTGTTGCCCTCTGCCCTGGCTGGAGCAGAGGCTGCTCCCGCCTACTGGCTCCGTGGCCTGCCTGCGCGCGCTGACACGCACCCGCTCTTTGCTTCATTGGGGGGGGACGGCGGGTGGAGCTGGGTTGGGCGGGATTGGGAGGACTGCGTCAGTAGCGACGGCGCCCTCACTCTCTTCGGAGACGGTTCCGGAGGTCAGTACAGTGATGGCCCACGTCGCCGAAGAGTGGGGACCGCCTGTGCTGCTATGAAGTGCCTCCTCGGGGAGTGGGTCCCCATGGGGGGGATAATGTCGGGCCTCGAGGGCTCCTTTCAAACTGCGCCCCGCGCAGAGCTGCTAGCTTTCGCGCTCGCCCTAGAATGCTGGAAGGGCGACCTCTGTTTCATTTCAGACCACCTGCCGCTGTACGACGGATGGCGGACGAATCGACACTTGCGCCCCAGCGATGGCGTAAATCAGGACATGTGGGCACGAATTGCCAAAGCAATTCGTGCACGTGGCACTAGTCAGCTCACTGTGATCTGGGTGCCCTCACACAGCGAGGAGTCACCTGGCCTAGCCTCAGACCCTGTGCGATACTTTCACACTATCGGCAACGCGACGGCCGATGCATGGGCAGGTGTAGCGGCCCAACAGTCTTACGAGGCAGCGCTTGTAGGACAGGCCCCTCCCACTGACCTGCGCGATGCCCAGTGCACCCTCATCCGCAGGAGGGCGCGCCGTGCCCTAGCTGACACGCTTGCAGTTGATCCGTGGGTCGCGGAGCGACCCTCGCAGGCCAAAGGCCCGCGCCTCACCAAGCTGCAGTTAGCCATGCAATCGAGCCAGCACGCCTTTGAGCTCAGAGCGGGCAAGTACCTGTGCTCCCGCTGCGGGCTCACCACAGACAAGTGTAAAGTACGCCAGGCCTGTGCCACGCCGTGCACCCACCAGCCGCCTGTGCCGTCAGCCAGTGACCAGATAGTGCCAGTACAGGGCACTATCACCATTTCTGGGCGCGAGCTGCACGCCAGCCATAAGCTCCATTTCATGCAGAAGTACCGCCTGTACTTCTGCCGCGGGTGCGGCAAGACGGCAACCGAGGACCCACTCCACCTTGCCGCGCCCTGCACGGGAATCACCAAGAAAGGGCGCGATAATCTCGCCCAAATAGACAAATGAGACACGCGCGCCC
>CAUYUJ010017170.1:1563987-1598987 GCA_963575745.1 Prorocentrum cordatum | reverse complement strand
TTGGACCAACGACGGCACCAATCTAATCATACGGTTCCACTGCAGCAGAAGATCAACCAGGCCGTCAACCACATGCGTGCGCTCAGGAACAAGACAGAGCACGCGCGTGCGGCCTACGTGCGAATGGAGAAGGAGCTGGCCTGCCAGAAAGTTCGTGTGTCAGAGCTCTCCCTGGATCTGGTCCAGGCGGAACACTATCGGGAGCCTTGAGACGGGGGTCATCCTGGGCACCGGATCTTGCAGGATCTTGCGAAGACCCCCTCTGGCTGACCCGGAATAGCGAGCCGCTCGTGGCCGCGATGCGGCCGCGCATATTGATTGACCCGGGTTTGCGAAGACTTGCGTTGCAGTTTTTTTCCTGCATTTCAGTTTTTTGGTTTTCTGCCGACCCGGGCCTGGATTGACCCGGGTCAGAAGATCCCCGACAATAACACGACAAGCTTGTGCAGGTGCTCAATCGCGAGGTGCTTGGTTCACCGCGCGAGGAGACAGCCAAGCTTGACATCTATTTCAGTCTTGCTGTCGAGGCCAGCGACATTCCCATTTCTATCGATTCTCTGTTGGTTCCATATGAGATCTACGAGATTTCGGGGAGTTGCCTTGAGGAGGCCAACGAGCGCGCCGCCGAGCTCAAGTCTTGCCCGCAGGAAGCCGCGCGCAACCTGTTCGGCAAGGCGGCGGCGAGGGCGAAGGCGTTCCAGGATGAGCAGAGGGCCGTGTTCGCTCGGCTCGCCCGCGGCTAAACGTCGTCGGCTGGATGCTGACCCAGCTGCTGGCGGCGACGAGCAGCCTGCGGGGGCGGCCCCCCCCCTGCGGCAGAGCCAGGAGCAGAGGTTAGCGCCGAAGCTTCGGAGGACGGCGCGCCAGCTGATGAGGGGCCAGAGGATTCACCCGTCGAAGCTTCTGCTCCCCAGCCCGATGTTCACGCTCGTGCTGCTCAGATCTTGTAGCCTGGCAAGTCAAAGCCGGTTCCGCCCACTTCCTGGCCCAGGATGCGCGCGCGACGCGATCTACGTCACCGAGTAGTTCACGACGGCGCGCAGATGCCGCGCCCCTTGGTGAGTGAGACCCGCAGCCAGTCTTTCTCTTCCCTCGGCGAGCTACTGGGAATGTATACGAGCCCGGGGGCAGACCCAGGGAGCCCCCTTTTTGCCGATGATTGCCTTTCATCTGGCCTCAGAACGCGCGTCAACGTTGACACTGCAGAACGCGACGTCGGTGCGCGACGTCAAATGTTTGCTGGTTGCGTCAGCTTCTCCGCCTGCCCATGTTCTGAGCTGTTCCCATTCACTTTCGCCTCGTTCTTCGTTCCCAGGGCTTTTTTTCCTGGGCGATGAGACGGGCGCTTGCTAGGGCTAGGGCCAAGGGTGTCCTTCAGGCTGGCGCTTTCCCTCTTCCTGTAAAAATGGCATCGAGGAGCCCGGCGGCCCCTGGGAATGCTGATGCCGAGGGGTTTTCCCGTTGAAGTGTCTGTCCTGTGATCGAGACCCGTGCTGTGACGGTTTGGGGGTCTGGTCAGTCTTGGTTGGAATGCGCGAGTTCACATGTCGCCCCCCTTCAAGAACTTGAGCTGCTCGACCATCAGATGGCCAGCGCTTCCAGTTGGTGTGCTCGCAACGCGTGGAAAAGCCCATGGGCGCCAGCAGCCATTGCTCCAGGAGGTGGCGCCTCAGCAGGCGCGGCGGTTATAGTGCGCAGTGGGCCTGGCCTTCGCGCCCTTCCTTCTGGAGACGAGCTGGTCGCGAGCTCGTGCTGTTGCGGGAGTCGTCGGACTCCCAGGCGCCCCCCCTTCCATCCTCGTTGCGTCGGCCTATGTCCACGACTGTGAGGACCTCTCGGATCGAAATTCGCCCCTCTTGTCGTCTTGTGCGTCGGTCAGCAACGCTGTGGGCGTGCAGTTTGTTAGGAGGGGGCCTTAACATGGGCCCGATGCCACTTCCCTTGCTGGCATCCTTGGCCATGATCTCGTCGAGATTCGCATCCTTGCCTCTGGCGAGCACTCGTGCCGATGCACTGGAGGTCTTAGACATTGCGATGATTTTAAGGCTAGCTGGGGCTTTGCGAAAGGAGTGGCTTCTGTTTCCCCCGTTCGCGTCACTTACCCGTCCCCCTGCTGCCCGTCAGCGCGGATCTGCTTCCGCACCTTGGTCGTCCGAGTGCCTGGCCTGTCGACAGCCTCCGCCGCTCCCTGCTCAGGCCCTATCCCCCCACGATGGCGGTTCCCTCAGCGAAGAAGGTTGCTCGCTTGCCTTCTTTACTAGAGTCGGCCCAGCTCCAGGCGAGGCGCAGTGAGTTTTCGGAAGTCCAGTCTACGTTTGACAAGAGGGTACAAGTTGTGGGCCAATTGTGCCGAACAAGAAGTTGCGGCTGCCACTGGCGCCAAGTTGGCTTTCCAAGGTGCCAGAGGCAAAGACCCGCAGGTGATCTGGGAGCCCATCTTGCCGGCTGCTCAGCGGCCCCCGTCGTCTGAGCATGTTCCTTGCAAGTTGTATCGCTCGGGCCGAGGTGCTCGCGGGGTTCATCTGGCGGTTATGGGCGCTACCGGGTGGAACCCCGCCGCCGCGCTCAGCTGCGACGGCGGCGCGGTCTGTGATCACCTCTCGTTTTTGCAGGCTGAGCGGAAAAAATGGCTGCGCTTTGTGGGGATGGGGGACAACATGTTTGGTTTCAGCACGCAGGACCTCCGCCTGCGCTCCCTCCTGTCCTCGTGGGTGCCATCCGCGCTTGTGCTCGAGGTTTCAAAGGGGACACTTCGGTTGCGACTGACGGATTCCAGAATGCACCACTTTAACAGGATGAGTGATGATGCGTTGTGGTCCCTCTCTCTCGTTCTCAGTGCCATGGACTTGTCCGCAATTGTGCCCAGTCAGATCGCGATTATGTTGCGGTCTCCCATTCCGAAGGCCACGTTTTGTTTTCGGCCGATTGGCAACGTTTGCGCCCTGTGCGCTACCTGTGGTTGTGTACGTCTGCCTTTGGCCCAGGTCTGGGAAAACCGCTTCCTTCGGCCTTATGTAGCCGCGGGGCCCTTTGAGCGGGGTGCAGGGCGCGGTTTGGGGGCAGGCCTTGAGGGCCGAGTTTAGTGCGAAGGCTAAAGGTGAGGCGGCCGCGGTGTTGCTTGATATGTTTGGTTCGTACGAAACGATCGACCGTCGTGAGCTTCTGCATCGTCGTCGCTGATTGGGATTCCCTTCAGGCATTGTTAACCTTGCTGTGTCCATGTCTCTTCAGGCCGGGTGGTTCAACTTGGCGGGATACGCCGATGGCCCCTACTGGGCAGTGGGAAGAATCGTGGCTGGGCTCAGTTTCGCGCCGCGGCTCTCATTCGGGTGCGCGCTCTCTGTGCGCTCGATAAGTTGCAGTTCCCCGTGCAGGTTTTCTTTCAGTTTTCTACCCGCGTTTCGGGATTCTCAGCCGCGGGCTTTAAGGCCCACGTCCTCACCCACCTTCCCCCTGCCGCGGCGGCCCCCCCATAGGGCTTTAGGGGAAGGGGTGGGAGCTGAGGTGTCTGATGGTCCTGGCAAGCGTTCGTTGATTTGCTCGTCTTTGGACCTGGGCCGTGAGCTTGGGCGGGGGCTTGGTGGTCTGGCTGGCCCCATAGCCCCCAGCGCTGGGATCTTAGGCGTTGCCGATTGCGCTGGTGAGCCCCGCAGGTGCAAGGGGGACCTAACATCGCCAGGATATCTTGTTTTCGGCTTCCCAGGTTGCGACCCGCAGTCGGTGGGCGCATCTCTCGAAAAAGCGTTTGCTTCTGGACCCATGGCCTCGAATCTTTTTTGGGCTGACGTTCGCGGGGTCACGGATCACGAGCTGCTCACCTTTCGTCGTCAGGCGGCGTCAGCGCTCCAACCCTCGGCGCGTGGGCGTAGCCTCACGTGTCTTTTGCTGGCTCACCAGGGCCCGCGCTGGCTTGCGAGCGTGGCGCTCAAAATCAGGTGGGCCAAGGAAACTTGGACTTCGCACCTCCATCTCTACCCCCACTCCATTTCGCTCGTGGGGATCCGCGCTGCCGGGGAGGCAGGTTTTCGGGCGAATCCCCGCGGTGGCGATCTGTTGCTGGACCTGCTTGTGCGCTTAGGGACTCCGGTGAACGGATTTCTTTGGGCATGCCGTCCTTTGCGGTCTTACCAAGTGATCAGCGTCAGTAAATCTCGTGAATTGTTTTTTTTCCCCGCGCTTGGTTAAAATCCTCCTCAAGAAAGCTGTCCTGCGCGGCCTTGGGTGGGGCCTGGGTGCCCGCTCTAACGTGAAAAGCAGAGCGTTTGTTGACGGCGTGACTTCCCATCTGAACCCGGGTCGGTTCAGTCCACTTCCAGAGAGGATGTATCCGTGCTCTCTTTTGCGGTGCCATCTACACCCGAGCTAATGCTGTAGGTATGGGGCACGCGGTTGACGACTCGTGCCCTTTGTGTCAGGAGGCGCGCGACTTGTTAAGGCACAGGTTCTGGGAGTGCGTTGCCGTTGAGGATGAGCGTGCTGCTCTGGTTAAGCGTGCTGTGCGTAGACTTGCTTGGGGCGCTGATGAAGTTCCAGCTTGTTTTTGGGGGTCCTTCATCGCCCTGGAGATCTGGGTCCTGGTCCCGCTTCTTCTGGAGGTACTGTCGTGGAGTTGGTAGGAGAATATGGCGATCTTCCCATGGATGTCTATGGAGATATTGTTGCTGATGGTTCGTGTGCGCGGAGGGTCATCCACCGGCTTGATCGTGCCAGCTGGGCCTTGAGCGCGTGGTGCCGTTCTACAGGTCTCGAGAAACGCAGGGTTAGCGGCCCTGCGCGGGCTCCGTCGCCACAGGCCCCGCAGGCCGCCGAGTTTCGCGCCTATAGCATTGCCTGTCAGTGGTCTGATGGCCGCAGCGAATCGCTCCTAGATTGCCAGAATTGCGCAGGCTTTCACGATATGCCTTTCGAGGCCCAGTGTTTCCCGAAAAGGCGTTATACGGGTGTTACTCAAGTTTGTCGCCCTTTTTCGCGCAAGTGCTCGGACCGCAAGGTTCGGGCCCACCAGGGCTTGCGCGCGCACGAAGACGATTTGGCGAGGCATTGCTGCGATTGCAATCGCGGACCGAAGGTCTGGCTAAACAGGCTTTAGCTCTGCGTCCGTCGCCTGGCCCAGTGGTGGCTGAGAAGGTCGATCGAGATCTGTTGGTTGCCAAAGCTGTCGGGGATTTGGCGGCTCAGAGTTTACCTCTCTGGCCGAGGCTCGACGTGGGGCCCGATGTGGAGAGAACTCCCGACCCACCTCGGCCATCTGTTGTGGGGGCTGCTCACACCTGGGTTTGGGTCGGATCTTTTTGGCAGTGTCGTGAATGCCTGGGTGGGCGTTGCTCCAGGTCCCTTGGAGGGCAGCCGAAGGCGCTCATGGACCTTGAGCATCGTCGCGTTGTAATTTGTTGCTCTGATGGGCCATTGTTGTGTATCTGCCAACGTTGCAGTTACATGACTTCAGGCGTGCGCTTGGCCAATCTTGGGAAGAAGTGTACGCCTGGCAAGTCTCAGTGGAGCCCGTGGTCCAAGCTTCAACGTGGATTCCATCCTTCTGTGAAGAAGAAAGGGGCCACTGTTGACCTCGACTCGGTCTGCCCTGTTCATGCCTCCCCTGGACATGCTGCTGCTCCTGTCCTGTCTGCTCCCTTCGAGCTCGAGTGCACTGTGGATCCCGAGCGCGGCTGGGGAATTGGCCTCAGTCTAGTGGGCGGGACCGGGTGGGTGGTGGGTCCGTGGGTGCCAGCAGCAGCTCCTCTGGTGCGATTGAACAGGGACGGGTCGGCCTGGCCAACTGTCTCGCCCTTGGAGCTGCGCATGATTGAGGAGGAGGAAGCGAATGCCTTTTCGTATTGCGGCGACGATTCGCCACCTCCTGTTGCTCGGTCCTGCGCCGCGTTTTGCGTTTCTGTTTCCAAATATCGGGCGGAACACGAGCAGCCATTGATCCGAGCCGATTCCCCGAATGGGGATTCGGGCTCTCCTGATACATGTTTGTGAATTATGTTTCTGTCCTGTTTGGTGCCGTCGCCTACTGGTCAGTGTCAGATCTGACTGCAGTCCCTCCTCCTTCGGGGAATACAAGTTTCGGAGTTGTTTGCGTCGCCGTCGCCTTTTCCACTCATTTTCTTTTGTCCCCTGGGGTGGAGTCGCCCGCCCCCCAGTGGTGTTTGTGCGTAGCTGTAGCCGTTGATGGCAACAAAACACGTAGTGACATGGGCTGGGGCGTGGGATCCAGCAGGATCTTGCAGGACCCTGCAAGGACCAGCTGACCCGGGTTGCACTGACCCGGGTCGGTAGATCCCCGAGGAGGTCCCACGTGCGGCGTTTGCCCAGGACGGGGCCTCCTGGCGTCCCGCGCCTCGCCCCTGGGGGGCCGACCCTTCGCCTCGAGCCGTCTCGCGACGGGCTCCGGGGGCCGGGCAGGCCCCGAGGTCGCCGAGCATCTTTCGCCCAGCGTTGGCGCCAGACTCGCGGGCGAGGTCTCGGCCCCCCGCCCAGGCTTTTCGCAGGACAGGCCAAGCTGCTCAGGCAGGGAGGCTCTAGGCCTCCCAAGTGGGGTCGGAGTGGAGGGGGTCGGAGGATCGCTCGGTATCGTTGATGCATCGGAATTGCGGCTCGTTGCGGAAAGCCCGATTGTGTCCACGCCGACGGCGCCGATGCATCAGCGACGTCGCCGATGCACTGGCGATGCATCGGCACTGTATCGGCGATGCGGCGCGATCCTCCGACCTCCTTTAAGGAGGCCTGTAGGCTCCAGGAGGAGAACTCGCGTGTACACTCCCAGGGGGCTATTCGGACGCATGCTCCTATCGTATCTCCCCAGATTGGGCTTCACATGTTTGGACCCTGCGAAGACCTCACGAAGTCGGGACAGGGGATCGACGTATCGTCCGTCAAAGTCGCTGGATGTCTGAGGGCACCTCGGGCTAGGGCCACCCCCGGCTGCACCCGAGCCTGTAGGGCCCGAGGCTGACACGGGGACAGCCTTGCCCGATGGCGCGGCGGCGGTGGCGCTCGGAAGAGTTGCCCTCCTTCTCCTCGTTCTCGTCCTCGTCGTTCTCCTCCGCTTCCTCCTCCGCCTCCTCCGCTTCTCCTCCTCCTCCTCCTCCTCCTCCTCTCCTCCTCCTCCTCCTCCTCCTCCTCCTCCTCCTCCTCCTCCTCCTCCTCCTCCTCCTCCTCCTCCTCCTCCTCCTCCTCCCCCTCCCCCTCCTCCTCCTCCTCCTCTGGCCGGGCAGGGAAAGGGCGGAGGGTTCGACATTTGCTGCGTACAGTCAGTCTCGGCCCCGCCGCCGGGCGTATTCCTCGAGGCACTGGGCGCATTGCCGGGGAAGCCAGCTGCGTTAGGTTCGCGTCGTGACGACAGGGGGCGACCCGCCGCCGGCGTTCAGCGTTGAACGCCGCCGGCGACCCAGAATCGGTGGGTGCTGAATAATCCGACGTTTCGGAGACGGCCGCTCGTTCAACGTGGACCGATCCCCGCAGTGTCAGGAGTCAACGCCAGGGTCGGCACGATACGAACATGCTGTACGTGAGCTGATTCGCTAGTCCTCCTTTTGCGAAACCCACCCTTTCGTCTGCCCGATCTCCCTCGCCATCGCTCTCTCCGCGCGCGCTCTGTCGTCGCCGTCGCTCGCGTCGCTGCGGTCGTTCGTCTGTCGTAGGGTCAGCTTCGATCCGATGGATCCGATTTGATTTCGATTCCGCATCCCGACGTTCCGACGGTGCGATGCGACCCGATGCTTGATAGTTACGGCTCATGTTCGAAGCGAGCCGAGTGACAATGTCAAGGGGCACCAAGCATGATGACCTCGTGAGCCCGCCGATCTCGGATTCTGAACGCGACGCTTTCAGGCGTGTTGCAGGATTTCCGCGAGCTCCGAGCCAACGCAGCGGCAATGTGAAGCGAGCACAACAGGACATGCGGCCCGGCTCAAGCTCCCGCCCCGCTACCGCCCGCGCGGTCTTCTAGCCCACAAGCCAGGGCCACCAATGAATATTGGGACCGTCGGCTTTACTTGTCTGACGCTTGCTCTCTGAGACTTCAGGCGTCTTCCTTATGTTCATGGCGTGGACCCTGGAGTCTCGACTCTTTCCCCAGGGTCAGTTTTTCATCGCGGGCAATTCCTGTTGCTGGTCCCATAGCCCGAAAGTGGTAGACGCCAGTTGTTTGTCGCGATGCAGGAGGTCAGGACTTGATGAGACGCCATCTTCGACTACGTTTTGATGTTTTCGATGGTGCTTTGATATTCTGGCGGTTCTGGCTTTTCGCGCGCGTGCGCCAGGGACGGGCGCGGCGTCGTGCTAGCCATGGAGTTGTTCAATAAGTCACTACCCCCCTCGCCGCCTCCCCCCCCCTCTAGCTCCTCTCCCTCACACCCCCCCTCCTCTTCTCCCATCGTTCTCTGGTAAATTGATCGGGGAGGAGGGGGAAGGAGGAGGAGGCGGCGGCGGAGGAGGAGGACAGGGTGCTGAGAAAGAGGTCGGTGCTTGTGCTGTATGCTCGCGTGTTCGTCACGCTGCTCTGCAGTCGGTGGTCTGTCGACCGCGCGGTATACGTCTATCAGTAGTTTGAACATGCTACCAATAGGTTTTAATTCGTGGGAAATCATCAGAACCCCCAAACAATAACTCCTACTAACTCAAACCCCATCGCTGGAACCCTCACACGGACTGAGTAATTTGCCAGATTGTTTCAAATTGTTGCTCGTTGACCTGGGTGGGTACGGTATGTTCATCTCGTGTCGACGCGGTGGAAACCTTAGTGCGGTCGTTCAAGATTGGACGCCGCCACTGGCCTGTAATCGGCCGACATCGAATTACCCACGCTGTCGGAAAGGTTCAAAGCTGAACGATCCGCGCGGTGCCGCCAGCCAGGGCCAGACGCTTTGGACAACTTGGGGCCAGACGAAGTGGCACAACCGAGCCCAGGTCGCCCCCTCCTGCTTGGTCTGGTTGGGGTTCCCCTCCTCCTCATACCACTGCACATGTTTGGCCAACTGCTCGCGTGTTGCCAGAGGCGGCCACAGGCGATGTGATAAGATTTCCAGAGGACATGTCTGCGATATCGATGGCCGCGCCCACTGCGTCGCCCTGCCCGCGGCCTCGCCGCGGCCTTCCCTCGGCGGGCGCGTGGGCCCAGAGTTGACCCCCGGACGTGTCCAGGGCATTGCGTTCTGACCAGGACTCCGAGGCGGATCCAGCCGCGGCGACGAGGGGCCTCCTGGAGGCCCTGTGGGGTGGCCCCATGTTTCCCAGGGATGCCCGCGTGGCTTCTCCAGAACGCCTCTCGCGGGACCGGCAGGGCCTCCAGCCGTTCGCAAGCGGGGCGCGACGAGCCAGAGGCACCTCGGGCCGGAATCGCCTCGTGCAGCCTCCGGCCCGAGGGCAGGGCTTAAAGCGGTGAGGCCGCTCGCCGTTGTTGGCCCTCCGCCGCCGCCGCGCAGCCTCAAGCGGCGGGCACAGATCGGGCGCACACCTGATTGCGCGTGTGGTCGGAACGCGGGGCTTACCAGGGCGTTGCCGTCAGATGACAAAAAGCCAGACCTGAAAGCGAGTGTACGCCACACCATTGGTAACACACTGCGGCCCTGCCATTCTGAATCGCGCTGTGGCCCAGGGCGACGCCAGTCGCCTCGGCGGCCTCTGGGGAGCTCAGTTTGGGACTTGGGAAAGCTGCACCGACTTACGGCGTCGTCCGTGGCGCAAGGAGGAGGAATAGGACGAGAACGAGAACGAGGAGAAGGAGGAGGAAGAGGACTATGCGGGACTATGCGGAGAAGACGTCCACAGCTCTGTCAGCACTATGGAGCCTTGAGGTTTGCGGGGCCCCTCTGCTCGAGGGGGGGCCCACGAAGAAAAACTCAGCCAACAAAGAATGGAATGCCCCGCACCGCAGGGACCCCCAGCAGGCCCAGCAGCCCCCCCCAGTAGGGCAGCCAGGGCCAAACGACCCCAGGGCGTGATGTGGCCGCACCGGAAGCGCCGTGCAGCCGCACTGCCCTGGTGGGGATTGGGGCCCCAAGCGCCAGCAGTCGGGCCCCCGCTTCCTGCACCTCGCCGCGCCCTCGGACCAGGCGACGGGTGCCGCCGAACCGCGGTCCAGTGGACTCTGCAGGCGCGCGTCGCAGGCCCGAGGGAGCCCGCGCAGGAGACCGAGCTGTTAGGCTTGATCTCCAGCCCGCCCCCCGAGGGGACCTCAGGAGGAGGAGGGACACCAAGTAGGATGAGCCCAGGGACCCCGAGCCAGGGGGGCTGGCCACGGGGGGCATCCCGAACCCGCCCCACCCTGTGCCCCACCCCCCCCCAGGAGAGGGACCCCCAGGGGGCCTGGGCGCCCACGCCCCCCCGCCAGTCCTGCGGTTGGTCACCGGCTTATTTTTTTACCCCGCCGATACGAGCGGCACCGACCACCCGCCAGCTCCGCTGGCGGAGACTCCCCGGCTATCCCGATGTGCTCACCGGGCCCCCGGCTTGTGCGGGGGGGGAGGAGGAAGAGGAGGGGGGATGGAGGGATTATGAGGATGAGGATGAGGATGAGGATGAAGAAGGCAATGAATGATCGTCGATCGGTTTTTATCGTGGACCCTGCACCCTCTCCTCGTCTGTTGCTATATCCCTGCTCAAGTGTTGCTGATCACCGAGGGAAGCAGGGAGACCGACTTGCTTGGGCTGCCGCTGCACGCAGGGCCCGCGGGGTCGTCGATTGCGGCTGGATCGGGGGGCGCCGCGGAAGTTCAGGAGCTCGGCCAGGTCATCGAGAGAGAGACGAGGGACCCCTGGAGCGCGCTGCTGGACCACTTGCACAAGTACCGGTACATCGACGGGTGGAACCCTGGCGGCGCGAAGGCGAGGATCGCGGCCCCTTATATGGCCCTGCTCTACAAGAACGGGGAGGCGGCGTCGGAGACGGCGAGCTGGTGGATCTCAGAGAAGCAGCCCTACACTTGCCACGCCGCCCAGGAGTTCCTACTGCTTGCGATGATCCTGGACAAGATGATCGCGGACCAGAAGGAGGATCTCATGAATAGTGCTGCCTGCGAGATCCTGCGCCGTCGGATGCACGGGCTGCACCTGGCTTTCCAGAGCGAACATCGGCAGGCATACTGGAAGCAACCTCGTGGGAAACAGGGTTCAAAATGGAAGTCCAAGGCCCAGTGGGAACTCAGCGACCAGCACGACGCGCGCGCGCTGGACGCAAACGAGTTGACGATGCCCGGGGCCGACAAAGAAACGCGGCTCAGGCTGGGGAGTGCGCCGTTGAACAAGCATTCGTCGAAGGTCCCGGGCGGGCCCCGCGAAGGGGCGGGAGGCGACTGGCTTCCTACCCCCTTCCTTCGCCAGCCTCCAGAGGTCGGGGGGCCCGCGCTCGAGTGGCGCGCCGTGCGCTCAGCTATCTGGTCTTCGCGGCGGCTGGGCTCTGTGAACTTTTTGATGGTCGGCGCCATCCGCCTCGTGACATCGAGTTCCGCTTCCTCTCCGGTCGGATGCTTGCCCGACGGGGGTCCTCGGGGCCCAGTGGCGAACCTGCCGTTCCTCGCATCGCCCCCCCCAGAGTGGCCGCGTGGGCTGGAGAGGCCGAAGCACGCGGTCAGCGAGGTGCTCTTGGAGCGCGCAAATCAGGCCGCCCCCTCGCTCAGCGGGCTATGCCTGGGGAGGTTGGGGCTCGCGTTAATGCCTGTGCCTTGCCATGTGCGGGCCCGGGCCTCGTGGGCGACGGCATCTGCGATGTCGCGGGACCTCGTGAAGCATATCTGGGGTGGGGTTTGCCGTTGGATTGCCGTCGAGGAAAGAAAAGTCAGAGGGAGTTGCATTTCTGCAGCTGACCCGCTCGGCCCGCTGGAAGGCGGGTGGCAGCGGCAAAAAGGTCGACAAGGGAGAGCTCCAGCGAGGGGGCGTATGTCCGCGCCGCCCGTCGGAGGTCAGTCCACCGCCTCGAGGGGCGAAGCCGGTCCAGTTGGCGTCGGCGCCTCCCCCGCGGCGGCGGACTTCCTCGCGACCCCGAAGGGCGCGATCGAGGGCGACGAGAAGGCCGACCGGGTGAAGTACGACGACACCGCGGCCTCCATGTCGCTCGAACTGAAGGACAAGAAGACACTCCTCGACCTGGCGTTTCGGCTCTGGGAATCGGGGGCGCCGACGACGTGCGCGACGATGCGCGAGGAGGTTTCAGTTCTCACAGTACTCAAGAAACGAGTTGGCGAGCGCAGGAAGACCAGGCTGGTTTGGGATCTGCGTCGCTGCAACTTCCGCTGGAAGACGCCTCTGTGGATCCCGCTGGGGGCCTCGCGTCTATGGCCAACGTCGAGCTACGCGGCGAGATCGTGGGGGGCCGAATCTTCACGATCTGCCAAGGCGATTTTGCCTTCAACGCCATCGAGGCGCCCAGCTGGGTCCACCCTTGGTTTAGCCGCGAGGGTGCGCGGCCCCGGGGGCTCCAGGACTTGGGCCTGAAGGAGGGGCGTTCGTGGGTTTCGGAGATAGACAGCACTTAGGACTACGCAGCCCTGAAGTCGCCCCCGATGGGTTGGAGTTGGTTTGTGTTTCTGGCGCACTCCACATTGCAGGATGTGGCCGACGATGGGGTCGCAGATATCGAGCTGGGAGGCCAGCTCGTGGACGGGCCCCTGCGCTTCAATTCGACAGCTTCACCAAGCTCTTCTGGCTCTTTACCGACGACTTCGCGGTAGGGCAGCTGGACAGCACGAGCGCATTGCCGACCGAGTTCGAGGCCCGCCAGACCCTGGCGAGGTGGAAGCCAGCTATCGTCAATGGGTTCCGGGTGCACGAGGACCTTGTGGGCCAGGTTGTTTCGGCCTCTCTGGGCGCGCAGATAACCGAGGACGGCCTCTTGAGAACCTCTCCCTCGAAACATTCCTGAGTACTGGCAGCGGCGAAGGCGCTTCTCCGACCGGGCAAGGCCACCTCCAGCGAGATGCAGTGCATGATTGGAATCTGATTTTGGATATCGCTTCCATCGCGAGCGGGCTTGGCTATGATGGCGAGCGCTTACCAGTTTATCAAGGAGGCCTCAGGCCGGCGACGCGGGGTCTGGCAAGCTTTGGGCCAGCGAACGGGCCGAGGTGATTATCCTTGTGCCGCTGCTCCCGATGCCCACCGTCGACCCCGCCGCGATGTGGCGCAGCTGGGCCCGCATGACGGACGCCTCGGACGCAGGGTGCTGCGCGATCGCTGCCGCCACCGCTCCTGTGGGGGCGAGGGCCGAGGATCGCTGGGCAGAGCGGCGAAGGTGGCGCGTCAAGCTCGAAGGGGCCTACTCCGACGTGGTATCAGCCGAGGTCGACCCGGGCGCGCGAGGACCTCGAGATGCCGATGCTCGGCTGGCTTCAGGAGTTGCGCGTCAGCGGAGTTCGTGGCGTCCAGGCTTCTTGTCGCTGTTTGCAGGATCTTGCGCTCTCGAGTCGATCATCCGGAGATGCGCATTTCTTTGGTCGAGAGGGCGTCATCTTCGGACCGATGTTCGACCTGCCGAATCCGACTCTGGTGGCCATCCTGGTCAGGTGGATGCGGGCGGGGTGCTATCGGCGCATCCACTTGGCCCCCCCGTGCTCTTCGTTCAGCCGAGCCCGTCAGCCAAAGGTGCGCAATCGACGGCATCCCTGGGGGCTGCCTGGGCTTGAAGGTCGCGCGGAGCGACTCGTCGCGATGGAAAGATACTTGTGCCTCGTTGCCCTGGAGGTGGCCAAGGAGTGCGTCCAGCAGAAGGTCTTGCTCAGTTTCGAGAACCCCGCCTCCTCGATGATGTGGGTGTTCCCGCCCATGGTGGAGCTCGTTCAGAGCATGGGCCTCTAGAAGGTCTTGCTGGGTTACTGCCGCTTCTGGGTGAGCTGGGAGAGAGAGAGAGAGAGGCCTGCCATCTTCTTGACAAGCATTCAGGAGCTGAAGGCCCTTGGCAAGCGGTGCAACCACAGGTATCCGCATCAGGAGCTACGCGGCAGGGACAGCGAGGGCGCGTTGTGGACCACACTCGCTTGTGCCTACCCACGGGAGCTGCGCAGGCAGTTCGCGGAGGCGCTGCGTCTGCTGGCCCCAGGCCCCCCTCGCGGAAAGACGGCGCCGCCCGTGGGCGACGCGGCGCCAGGCCCGCCAGGATCCGGAGCGCCTGCGCCGACGCTCAGCGAGAAGTGGACGGCGGTTGCGAGGTGGCATCCAGTGTTAGCTGGCAAGCGGGCGCAGGAGGAGCGCAACAACATCTTGGAGGCCAGAGCCGCCCTGGCCGCCTTGAGTCGCGCCGCGGGGCCCCGAGACAACTGGGACACGCGCATCTTGTTCTTCGCGGGCAGCCTCTACGCGGTGGATTGTTTCTGAAAAGGAAGGTCGAGTGCACGTCAGCTGCTGCAGCTTCGTCGACGGGTAGCGGCGATTGTTTTGGCTACTCGCATGCGTCCAGCCTAGCGCCATGTGCCGAGCGAGCTCAACTTCGCCGACGGCCCCAGCCGCCAGCTCGACGCGGGGGTCGCCGGCGCTACTGAGGCCGCGCATCGTTTGAGGGGGTTTCCCAAGGCTCTGCGACGCTTCCTGCCGAGGCACTTCCACCAGGGGGAGGCGATGCTATGATGAGGAACGCTTGTCTTGATCCGCTTTCGGGCCCGTCGGCCAGCGCAGTCACTAGGCCGGCGCCGCTCTCGCCGGCCACCGCGGGGCGTTGGGGCAGCGGCTACGCCAGGGCCGCTTCGCTCTGGAGCCGAGGCGACCGTGCGTGAGCTGGGGCTCTGGACCGCCCCGCTTCGGGCCGAATTGCGGGGGGCGTCAATAGGCTGCGCGCGCGTGCTGTCGACGACAAGACGAATGACATCCACCTCGCCGCGGTCGGGGGTTTCCTTATCCAGATGAGGTACGAACGCCTTCCCTTCGCGACCCTTGATGACCGCGACAGAGCCATGGCCGACTATCTCAGTGACTTCTGCTTTCTTCGTGGAGGGTCTTTGGCCGAAGGAGGGCGCCTTGTCTCTGGCTTCGCAAACAGTCTCCCTGAGCACGAGCAGCATGTGCCAGAGACGGCGAGGGCCCTCCTGACATGACCAAGGCTCGGACTCTCGACAGAAGGTGGACCACTGTCTTCAAAGACGATTGGCGCGGTGGTCTTGCAGCTAATTCGAAATGGGCATACATGTTCGGCTTTAGCTGTCATGCTTTCTGAGGGTGCAGATCTACGTGAACAAGATTGGCTCACCTGTGCATGGAGAATGTGCACGGTGACCATAGCAGAGTTGCCTTGGTCCTGGGAGTTCGCGAGTGCGGGGGACGAGCGAAGACTGGATCAAATCAGGGAGTGTTGCTAGGTCGTGCCTACGTTGGTGACGTGCTGCTGGGTCTCAGAGAGTATCTGGAGGTGGGCGAGCCCCTTTTTCCCGGTATCTACTGCGGAGTCTCGGCGGCGCTGGCGCTTTCAAAGAGTTGGACATCACCATCAGCGGGCCGCCACGTAACATACGGCGCAGCCGGCCTTCGACTGACGCAGCATCAGGGAGACGTTCTTTGGGCGAGATTCGGCGCCGTGGAAGATGGAGCGCCTTGAGCAGCGCTCAAAGATGTACCACATATTTCCTGCTGCGTCGTCATGACGCCAAAGCGCCTGACAAAGTGACGCAGCAAGGTCTAGCCTCCCTGAAGGACCCGAGACGCATCTTGATGCAGGTGCTGCGCGACGGCCCTCAGACTCCAGCAGCACGCCGCATTCTGACCTCGGCCTTGGCACTCATAACAAACGCGACGTGCGACAGTGCGCCAAGCCTGCCGTCCATGACATTCCACGGCGAAGTTAAGAGTAGCTTAGCTCGCAAGAGAGCCGTTTGAAAGGATGCCCGCCAGAAAGCTATGCAGCGTTTCGCTTCGCCTCGTTCGTTTTCTTTGACGGTGGATTCCGCGTTGGCGTGTTCTGGCTAGCGCTTGAATGAAAATGGAGAGTGTTGCGGTAGGCGCGGGCGAAGTGTTTCTCCCAGCCCGCCCGCCCCCGCAGCCTACCATAATCATGGTATGGTGATGGGGGCTTTCGCTGTTACGTTGCCGGTGGTTAGCCAGGATGGATCGGCCAGCGACCCGATGCCGCCGCGCTTGGCGACTCGCAGGTGCTGAGAACAGATCGTTCTTGCTTCGCTCGCTTTTGTCATGGGGGAGTGTTGTATCATACGTCAATGGCTGCCGCCACTCCCGTGCTGCACTGCAGGGCGTGGGGCTGTTCGGCCCCGGGATGAGGGGTGCCAGGGCCTGGCGATTAATAGTGGTAATAAGAAAAGGATGGTCATGCTGACGATGATGATGATGATGATGATGATGATGATGATGATGATGATGATGATGATGATGATGAGGATGATGATGATGATGATGGTGATGGTTATGATGATGATGATTATGATGATGATGATGATGATGATGATGATGGTGGTGGTGGTGGAGGTGGTGGTGGTGGTGATGACGATGCGGATGATGATGCTGACATTATGGTGATGGTGACGATGCTGGCGATGCTGATGATGCTGATGATGCTGGTGCTGGTAATGGTGATGACAGTGAGGATGAGGAGGATGATGCTTAGGCGAATGAGGGCGTGGATGTTTTTAATGCGGATAATATTAGTGATGCTGATGCTGATGCTGATAATGCTGTTGTTTTTGTTGCTGTTGCAACTGTGATGCTAATGAAGCTGGTGGTGATTATGCTGATGACGACCATGTTGGTGGTGATGATGCTGATGATGATGATGCGGGTGGGGATGATGCTGATGATTTTGATGATGACGAAGATGTTGCTCATTATGATGATGAACCTGGTGATGCTGATCATGATGCAGATGATGATGCTGCTGTTGATGATGATAATGCTGCGATTGATGCTTATGTTGATGCTGCTGGTGATGATGGTGGCCACGGTGATGATAAGGTGGTTGCGAACATGATGCTGGTGATGGCTGCGACGATGGTGGCGATAATGGTGGCTATGACGGCTATGACTCTGTTGCTTATGATGGCGATGTCGGTTACGACGACGATTACGATGGCGACGAAGCTGCTGCTGGTGATGATGGTGACGATGAGGTTGCGGATGATGTTGATTGCGATGACGATGAAGTTGTTGTTGCTAATGTTGATGAGGAAGATGCGATTGATGATGGTCATGATATTGACGATGCCGTTGATGATGACGACGATGGTGATGATTATTCTGTTGTTGATGATGTTGTTGGTTGTGCGGATGATGAAGATGGTGATGATGATGATGATAATGTTGATGTTGATGTCGGTGATGAAGATGTTGATGATGCTGGCCATCATGGTGATGCTGATGATGATGCTGCTGCTGATGATGATGATGATGCTGAGGATGATGAGGATGATGCTGCTCATGCTGGTGGTGTCGGGAATGTTTTGTTCCTCCTATTTTCGCTCTTTTTGCTCCTCTTCTTCCTCCTCCTTCCTCGTTCGTGTTCCTCGTCATCCACCTTCTGCTTCCGTCCCCCCGAAGTGGCCAGGTCGTGGTACACATCGCACCTGCGAGCCATCGCACAATTGGTACAGGATCCCCTGCAGCGGGGCGGCCCCTCCACGCCGCGGCCGCTGGAGGAGCTGGAGAAAGAGGGTGGCTGCAGTGGCGTTCGAAGAGAAGGAAAAGGAGGAGGAGGAGGAGGAGCAGCAGCAGGAGGAGGAGCATGAGCAGGGGGAGGAGGCGGAGGTGGAACAGGAGGAGGAGGAGGAGGAGGAGGAGGAGGAGGAGGAGGAGGAACACCAGCAGGAGGAGGACGAGGTGGAAGAGGAGGAGGAGGCGGTGGAGGACCAGTGTACACCCAAGAGGAATCAACGATGTTGGAATTAACCATCCCTCCAAGCTCCCTCTTCACAGGCCCCTACAACGGTTTATTTTCACTGAAGGAACTGTCTCGTCGGAGGACAACCGTTCGAAGATACTGAAGCATGCCAACACATTGTTCTCGGGATTCCAGCGCCACGAATCAATCTGACTGTTACGTCCTGGCGATCCCGAATCCTGTCAGACTGCCGTTCCAGGGACTTCAACATCGCGAATCAACGTACTATTGCGCCCTCATGCTCCTAAATCTTTCGAACCACACATTATTTCTTGCACGCTGATCCTGGGAATCCTCGAAACTTTTGCAAATGTTTCGAACGAATGTGCGCGGCGCTCAAGCGAGAGCCACATCTTGAAAAGGAACTGCCCTCAACCCGTGAATCGCTTGCAATTTTCTTAACCGAATGTACGAGGAGAAGGGGGAGGAGGAGCATGAGGAGGAGCAGGAGGAGGAGGAGGAGAAGGAGGAGGAGGAGGAGGAAGATGAGGAGGAGGAGGACGAGGGGGGGGGATAGGAGGAGGAGGAGGAGGAGGAGGAGGAGGAGTCTGGAGCCATTCAGGCTCAAGCAATTTTGGCTCAAGCCAGATTGGCTCAAGCCCGGCAGCTCGGCAGCTCGGGCTCGAATTTCTCTTTCGGCCACAGAGGCCAAGTCCAGCCAGCAGAGGCCACCAGAGCCATATCAGCAGACTCGTCTCCGCCATGGGAGGTTGGTGGGCATTTCAGAATCAGAGCTTTTCGCCCAAGCAGCGCCAGTATGTCGTCTGTTCTGCATGTAGCGCGTGACAGTACCTGAACAAGGCCAAACATAAAGTCTTTTGCCTGGGCGGTCAGCCGTTCGACATTCCAGGTGGGCACGGCCACAGCCACACAAACGATAGCGATAAGAAGCCGACGGGCACGAAAAAGGACAGCCAGGACGGGGACATGCGCGACCTCCGGTGGGTGTTGCTCAGCGCCCGCTCGCCCGACCAAACCACTCGCCGCCGACCCCGCCGCCTCCGCCACCCAGGCACTCCAGAAGGTCCGCCAGCTCGGGAAGGAGCAGATCGAGCTCGCCTCCACAGTCGACCGCCTGGTGGGAGAACTCGGCGAAGCCAAAGAGAACCTCACCAGAGTGAATGAGGAGCTCAAGGCAGCGCGCATCATTTTCGAGGCCGCCGGCAACGAGGCCACGAAGAAATGGGCCCACGGCAACACTCCAAAAGGCTTTCCAGAGGAAGAGGACGAGGACATGGAGGAGGACCTCGACTTCCCTGACCGCCCTGAGCTGCCGCCGAACCTGAAGCAACACTTCGACATCATGGAGGGCGAGAAGACGAGCGCTGAGGCCAAGGATTTCATTGCGAAGCTCACGGCCGCCTCCGCCACGCTGGCCTACGTGGCCAAGAAGCTAAAGAAGAACAAGAAGAATAGGTACATATCATCACCAGCAAACAGAAACGTAAGAAGAGGACGGGCCTCAAGCCCGCTCCAGCGGCTGCCCGCGGCCGTGGGCCCCCAACAACAACAGCTACGGTGGCAGCTCCTGGATCGCCTCAGATTATCATGCCCGGGGATATGGATTCAGTCTCAGGGCAGTTGGGAGAAGCATACAAGCACATGGGACAGCTTGGCTACAGAAGGAAGTTCGCTCGCGCGCCCGCATCATGCTAGGAAAGGGCACAAGAAACCTTTCGTGGGAGGCATCAAGTCGACAGCCTTCTTGTTCCGCACCAAGAGTCGCAACGTAGTTCTGTTCACGGTCTATCTCCAGTCAGGGGCGGGGCTACAACAACTACGAGATCTCAGTCTTCCTTCTCTCCTTGGGCCCCCCCTTCCTCATCTCGGGAGACTTCAGCGCGGCCCCTCAGAAGCTCCTGGAAGGCACCCCCCTGGGTCAAGAGAATCTCAGGCATCATCGAGGCCGACCCTGTACCCGGCCCGTGTCGGAACGGGAGGCTCATTGACTGCGTCATTAGTCATTGCGCCATGTCCGACTACCACTCAGTCGAGACAGATCTGACCAGCCCGTGGAAGCCGCGCATCGGATTTCGGGCAGTTTTCCGATCAGAAGCGCTTCGCCGCCAAGGCCGGCGCCCAGAGTTGGCTCAATGTGTTCAGCTGCCTACGGCGCCAGCGAATCCATGGACATACTATTGGCGCCAGGCGCAGCTAAACCAGCAGGAGACGCCCCGGGTCCAGCATCCCATCGCAGCTGGTTTCACACACATCTCCCTCGCCCTCCAGCGCAGCATCCTTAGCGGGGCCCTGGAAGGTTGGTGCGTCGGGGGCGGCCGCGGCGCAGGGTCCGCCGCGCGCGTGGCAGACATCCTGCGGACTTCCTCCGTCGCCCCCCTCGCTGCCGATCGGGCGCAGCGGTCCTGCCAGCGCGCTCCTGCCCACCCGTGTCATGGTAGACTTCGGGGCGCAGTGGCATTCCCATGGGAGGTGTGCTGGCGCGCCAAGAGGACCCTGCCAGGCGTGGGTGCATGCGCGTGGGCATGTATTGCGATCTGCCGGCCGACGTCGGGTCGGGACTCGATCCGGGGCTCCATGGGCATGGCGGTGCGCCATTCCTTAGCCGCCTCTCGAGGCGACCCGTGACGTCTATCCTTAGGGCTCGCGTCTGCTCGATCATGCGTTGCCGCTGTTGCTGGAAAAAGCGTCGCCGCTCGCAGTGGAGGTCGTAGCCCCGGGCTGCGGCGCCGCGGGCGCGGCATAAGGCGCTGCCGCTGGTGGAGTCAGTAGTGTCATCTCGTGGAGTGTTGCCCGCAGCCCAGAGCGATTCCGCAGTTGATTCAACCGTTGTTGCAGGTCGTGAGTCGTGACCCTTTGGTCTGCTGGCGCAGCGAAGGGCGCGCCAGGGGTCTTCTGGCTCGTCGGCGTGCCTCGACCCATGGGCTCAAACCGGGCCGATCCCACGGCGCTGGCCGGCCTCCTCGGCACAGTCGCGCCTCCCGAATGATGCCGAACCGGGGGCCGGCAGCGGCGGCCCGCGAGTCGCGGTGGGCCAGCTGGGCTACGGCTGCTACGATCGCCGCTGGCGCCATGGCCCCCCCAGGTGGCGGCGCTGGCGTCGCGTGGCCGACGGCGGGGGCGGGGCGCAGCGGGCCGCGCCTCGCCCGATTCTTGCGCCGGCAAGTCAGGGCAACGAGCTGCGCGATATACCGAGGCGAAATGCGGCCTCTTGCGTTTTCATTTGCGAGTAACATATAATTTGCTGAATGCTGAGCGCCATGCCTTGACCTTTTCGCGCAGGAAAAGCGGCAAATGGGGCGAATGCAGCGACTTCCGCGTCCTTGCGAAATCTGCTTGGAATGCGGTGGCCTCCTGGCAAGTAGGGGCATCCATATATAAGCTGGCGCCCTTGTCCTTCCTTGCCTCGGCGGTTCCGCCGCGGGTTGTCCTCCGCGTGGCAGGAGAGGCCATTCTCCATGATCGACGGGGTATTCGTCATCGTTGTGCCATGGACAGATCGCATCGCATCCGTCAAAGTGGTGACCTGTCGGTCGAGGCTCTCCAGGCCGTTGGGGCCTGGTCTGGAGTGGCCGTTGGTAGCTCGTATGCGCGGGCCTTCGCCTCTTCGGGGGGGGGGCGCCGGGTCGTCGTGCCCCGCGCCAACTTTGTCGTTTCCGCCGCGTATGTCCTTGATGTGCATGCGATTTTCCTGTTCGTGTTAGCTGCCCGCCACCATCGCACTCGTCATCGCCGCCAGCGCGTTGTAGCCCATGCCTGGCTCACCAGGGCCCATCCACTGCAGCGCCGTGGAGAATCCTTTCCCGCCGCTCTGATGCGCAAGGAGAGCCGCGAGAAGTGGCCCAGCCATCCACGGTGTCGGAGGTCGGGCAATCAGGGGCATTCCGTCGCGCCGACCCATGCCATCAGCGCGGCGGAACGGGCGGCGGCGTAGTAATTTGGAAAACCACTGACTCGTGTGCATGCGGTCCTCTCGACCGCGGAGAGACCGCTGGTTGTTCTCCATATATGCGGGTCCTCCTCCCGGATGAGTCTCATGGGCGTCGTCTTGCGGGGGGCGCTACTCGCGCGCTGCAGGTTCCAGCCTGCGTCGGCGCGGCAAGGCCGCGCGCGTTGGAGCTCGCATATGGAGACGTGGTTCCCGCCAGCATCAACAATTTGATCGTCGTCATCGTCGTCCAGACTCGGCCTTTACCTTTTCCAGCGTCTCCGCTCCTGCCCTTTCCGCTGCCAGAAGGGTTTACGGCGCGGCCGGCATCGCGGCGGCGACCCCGGCCGTCTGCTCCGGGATGTCCTTCTGGAGGAGTGGCGCCATTGATAGTGGCGGCTGCCATTCAGTGCCCGCTGCAGAGGCAGACGCTCCAGCATGGGCGCCGATCTGCCGAGGCCCGCACCTCGCAGGGGCGGCCTCCAGCCCCCGCGATGGGCCCCCTGATCCTGCGACCTAGGGAGAATGGACACGCCCTCTGCGGCAGCGGAGCCGATGTTCCGCTGAACATGGCGGCGGCGGCTGCCGCGTTAGGTCTCCTTTGAACGTTTCCGCATGCCTGCAGGAGATGGTTTCGGCGTCGGTTCCAAATTTGGCTTCTCCGAACTTGCGGACCTGGCTCAGCACTTCGCAGTGGGCAGCAGGATCTCCTCCGATCGCGCGCCCCCCTTGCTGTGAGGGCCTGGGGGCGAAGTGGCAGCTGCCGACTCAGAGTCGTCGGCCTTGTCGGTGTGCTCGCAAGAGGGGGTGGGGGATATGTCCACTGGATCCCTAGCGACTTTGGAGCGCTTCTCGGCCCCCTCCTCGCGGCTGGCACGCCTCTTCTCCTGGCTGGCTTCTCGCTTGGCCGAGCCGGTCGAGCTGGGGGGCGATGCCGGCGCGGCCCCCGATGAGGCGGCCGCGCCTGGAGCGCTGGCGGCGTTTCCGCCCTGGTCGGCGTCGGCCGTGCCCTCCTCGGCTTTTTCATCGTTGGGCCCGGCGCTAGGCGGCGTCGGCGTGTTCCGTCTCGCCGCAGGGGGCGCGGCGGGCCCCCCAGGGCGCAGGCCGCGCAGCATCCGCGCCGTCGCCGCGGCGTGGCATGATCGGCGCGGCGCCTCGATCGGGGGGCCGATTCCCCCGCCGTAGACGCGCTAACGGCGATGCAGGTAACGGCGATGTAGGTTTCGGTGTTGTGGGAACGCGCGGCTCGTGTTTTCCTACAGTGCGCTGCGTCGATTTCTTTCGACGCATCCGCAGATCGGGGACATGTAGGAAGCGTGGATCGCGATTACCTACAGTTCGGTTTCCAACATCACCGTTAAGCAACGTCGCCGTTAGCGTGTCCTTGGTCCCGGTCCATAGGGCAGTTCGGGCGGTGCTCTTGCCATGCATAGCATGCGCGAACACGGTAGTTGTTGCGCAGGGCAACGCTTTCCCGCTTGACCCCCCGCTCTTCCCGGCGTCGGCGAGCGCACAGTCCCGCGAATAATCGACTGATTGTCCTTCCGTCGCCGCTTCAGTCCAGCCGCGGCCGCTTCAGTAGCCCATGTCCGCGCGAAAAATGCACGCGCGGGGGCCGCCCCAATCGGGCGGCACCCTCGCGGGGCCGCGAGAACGGCCCCGCGGGGCGCGACATGTCATATAGGCGTTGAGGCTGGTCATGCCCCGCCCAACGACCATGAGGCCTTCGGGCGCGATGGCGGTCGCAGGCCCGACCCTCTGCCTCGTCGTGTCTCCACGCGGTGCGTCCGCCCCCGAAGGCGCGATTGACTCTGCCGACGGCGCCTCGCCATGCGTTTCCGCAATGCCGGGCGTCGGCCGGCGCGGCAGGGGTCGCCTCAGCGTCGGGGGCGCCCCCGTCGTGAGCCGACGCGCCCCCGCCAAAGTCGGGGGGCACGTCGTCGGACGCGCGAGCCATCGCCTCTCGGTGGACACGGGCGCGTGCAAGGAGGGCGCCTGGCTGCTGGAAATCGGGCCCAGGCCAATCGACGCACTCCGCATCCACGATCGTTTCTCGGGCCGTCAAAAGGGCCGGGTTGTCTTCCTTCCCCTTTCCCCTCGCAGTCGCATTGGCTCTGAAAATGTGCATCGCTTCCACGGCGGTTGCACAGAGTCCTCTTCCAGTTTCGGCCCATGGGGGTCAGTTTCTTGCCTTTCTCCTCGCCCGTGGAACGGCGTCTACCCCGGCCCTTTGCCTCGAAGATTCATTCGTCGTCTGCCTCGGCAAGCGCGGCCATGCGCGCGGCGAGGCGGCGATGCCTTTTTTCGTTTAACCGTCGGTTGCGACGACCGCCCTTTCCGCGGCCCTTCCCCCGTCGGCGGAATGCTCTCCGCAGTGCTCTACGCGCTCGCCGTGCAGGCGTCGTAATGAAGCGTCTCCAACGGCGTTTCGCGTGCCGGTAGCCTAGGAATGAATATTCAGCGGTCTCCGCGTCGCCGAGGCCGGGGGGTAGGTCCGACATGTTCATGCGTTCGGTTCTGTCTGATGATACGCATCGCGTCGGCGTCTGCGCCGGAGTCGACGGGCGAATCTCCGGGGGGGTTGAGCCCCGCAGGGCAGCCTGGCACTCAGGAGCCGTGTACGATTGAGGATTGGAAGGCTGCCCCCAGCTTTGCTGCGTTGATGACGTCGGGTAGTTTCTGACAGTCCCGTGACCCTGGGGGGCCGTCGATGTTAGAACGGTGGCCACCTCTGGTTGCGTGGGCCGCCAGCTCATGCGTTGCTGGGCGCGGCTTCGTTCCCGCCGGCGTTCGTCGCGCGTGCGTTCGCTCTTCCGCGCCCCATGTACCTCCCAGACGACCGAAGCTACGCGTGAGGTCCAGCAGTTCGCCACATGTTTGCCGAGTCCGTGGCGTCTCACCAGGGAGAGGCTGAAGCATTTGAGCAGCCCTGCCAGGGCTCGAAAAAGCTGTTGCGAGTAGCTGAAAGTTCGGGATGGCAAAGCCGACTGAGTCAGCCTCAGGACTGCCCATTTCAAACCGGGCGAGGATCGGGTCCTTTCTTCAATCTGCCTCGGACCTGAAGTTTTTATGCGCCGCCCCCGGGGTGGGCTGTCGCTCGCCCTCAAGGTTCTCGAATTTGGCGCTTCGGAGATATGCGATGCACGTGGCGTGGACACCTTGCATCGCCGCGCCGCAGTTGATGATCTGGGGGGGGGGGGGGGGGGATTCGCATCGCAATTGCGCGTGCCACCCCGCCCAGACGGCGCTGCAAGCGCGCGGCTTGTTGCTGTGGGGTCATGCGTGCGCTCGCAACGTTCAGCCGCGCATGTACTTCGCGAGTGAATTCGAGGAATGAAGCGTTCCCTGAGGGGTCCCAGTATGGGCCCCCTGTTGCATGGTCGCTTCACTTACCGCGTTGCATCTATCCGATCGCACATCCAATGACCAAGCGCAGAATGCTGAAGACAACCCGCTGTAAGTAACGATTTCATGCGGAGCCTTGAGCATTATTACTGGTCGTCTGGGGAGTGCCCATCGCCGTTCGGCGGCGGATTGGCTGCGGGGGCGCATTCAAGAGTGTGGGGTTCGCGCTTCCGCATAGTGGAAGCTGGTGATTTAATTGGTTCCCATGCTCGTCGTAAGTCGAGGTGGAGTGGCGTACGCCGGGGCGTATGCGCTTTTCGGAGAGGTCAGGCGGATGCCGTCCATCGTGGATTTTGCGTGTCCACCGAGGGCGTTTCCGCCTCCGTGCCAGTAGTGACGCTCTGACGTCGCAGTGGCGTCGGTGGCATGCCGAGCCGCGCCGTGGATAAGTATTGCGATGGACAGAGCTGACCACAGCTTAGTGGGGCCTGCTCCGCTACCAAGTAGAAAGCAGCATGAGGTCCATGGGATAGTAGTAGCAAGCTGGGGCGTTATATTTACCATTTAGAAGACTGATCGGGTCTTACTTTAGGTGCGGTCGTAGATTGTTGCGTCCACAATCAATCCAGGCAAATAGGGCGCTGGCGTCATGGGCCAGACGCCGACGGCGCGCTCGCCATGCTCGCTCTAGACATGCCTCTCCGAAGCCCTGTTTCAGAGTTGGGCTGGTGAAAGATGCGCGAAGCGTGTCTCATGATGTCCGTGCGTGCACATTTGCTGCGTGCGTGTGCCACCACAATGCGCGCATCGGCGCTCGAAGTTCGGAGCGTCGCCTTGGCCGCCGCTTGTGCGCGCGGAGCTGCCCCGTCCCGCAGGGTCGGTTCCGATCCGTTCGATATGACTCGACAGCGATCCCAGCTGCATCGATCCGATTCGATCCCGATCTCCCGACATCCCGACGATCCGGTGCGGCCCGAGGCATCCTGGCGCGTCCGCCCCGGTGTGATTTTGACTCCGCGCCGATGCAGACCGATCCGACGCTCGCTGTTCAGACCAGGGCGCCGAGCGCCGCAACATAATGGAGGCATTTTTCAGGAAACGGAAGACTCGAGTACGCCAGAATTCGGCTTCTTTCACGTTTTTTGTATGAACGCGTCCTGGATTTTGACGGTCCCGTTTTCGTGGCATGCTTGCAGCAGGAGCTCGCTTCAAATTTCAGTTTGGGCCTCGTCATTTTCATGATTGCCGCGTCAGGCCAACCCGAACCCCTCTAACCCGAATATTACGTCCCCCGGACATTAACGCAAAGCTTCACGCCTTGCACCCGACGGCGCTCCTCGGGTGCGCCGAAAACCTCGGTCGAGGTCCAGCCCGATCTCGCCGAGACCCGTGGAAGCCCGCTCCATCCGGCCTGCCCCGGCTTGGTCCCGCTTGAACGCCCCGGCACAAAACCCTACTTCCGTTTCCACGATCGGCGGCGAAATCCGAACCCTTCTTTCCCCGATCGACGATTCAGGCAATTCGATGACCAGTAGGGGCAGGTTTCGGAGTTCATCGAAGGCGTGGCAAAATCCGAGCCCCACCCCCCCTCCGATCAATTGAGGAAAATCGATGTCGAGCGGGGGTGGGCTTCGGATGCCGCCACGTGCGCGGAGACCGTTCCGGGACTCGCCTCCTGACGGTCCAGGATTTCCAAAGGGGCCCCCAGGGCGTCCAGAGCACCCTTCACGAGGCCCAGAGGGCCCCAGAGGCTCCACAATTGAGCGGAAGACTGGGGGCACCTTGGGCCCGCCGCTGACCGCTCCCCGCCCCCGTGGCGAGGACGAGGAGGAGCAGGAGGAGGAGGAGGAGGACGAGGAGGAGGAGGAGAAGGAAGAGGAGGAGGAGGAGGAGGAGGAGGAGGAAGAGGAGGAGGAGGAGGAGGAGGAGGAAGAGGATGAGGAGGAGGAGGAAGAAGAGGAGGAGGAGGAAAAGGAGGAGGAGGAGGAGGAGGAGGAGGAGGAGCAGGACCCCGCCCCCGTGGCGAGGAACCCTCGGAGATGGGGCCGAAGGTGGGCGAGCCCGTCCTGGAGGCGGGCGCCCGGCCGCGGAGAGCGGCGGCCGCCGTTCTCTCGCCGCGCCCGAGTTGCTTGGCCCCGCGGCCGCCGCGCCGCGCCTCGCCTTCCACCCGGTGCTCGAGATGGCTTTCGAAAGCTCCGGGGAGAGGGCCCTTTTTATTGTGTGTTTCTATGCAGTTGTTGTTGTGATTTGTTGTTGTTGTTTTTTTTGTCTCTCTCTTTATCTCTTTCTCTCTCTCTCTCTATATATATTTGTATGTATACTTCGGATACATATGTATATCTATACACATACACATACACACATATATATATGTACATATATATATATATGTATATATATATATATGTATATATATAGATATCCGTAAGGGCTTCGCCCCCTGCCGCCGGCCCCCTCTCTCAGATAATGGGCAATGCAAGAGCGAATTCATGAGGCCTTGGCGCCGCTGTGAAGCAGCGTCGGGACTTCACGCGAAGACGATGAGTAATCGGTAAGACAAAGTGAGATTCTGATGAGATTGTTGAATTCGGTGGTGTATTTCGATGGCTTATGGCTTCGGATACGAGAATGGCCGGTAATGAACAACAGGTTTATGACTTCAGGCTCGCAAATATAGTGTAACGTACGCAGGTTTATGTATTCGGATACGCACATATTGTGTAATTTACGCGGGCGCATTGCTTCGGACGCGCGTTCACTATGTACTGTACGATGGTTTATGGTTTCGGGGTCGCACATATTGCGGCGTCATTTAGGCAGGTTTCTTGCTTCGGAGAAGCGATTATTGTATAATTTGCAAGGGTGTATGATTTCGGGGACGCGATATCGCATGATTTACGAGCGTTTGTAGCCTCGGCGACGTAAGCATTGCGTAATTTACAAGGGTTTCTGGCTTCGGGGACACGAGTATGATACATTCTGAGAAGATTCATGGCCTCGGGGACGCGAATATTGTGTAATTCGCGAGGTTCTATGGCCCGGGGGACGCGAATATTTTGTGTGTTTATGGCCTCGGTGGCGCGAATTTCACGTATGTTGTCGTGTCCCACGCCCCCCCCCAGGAATTCAGAGCACGCGACTCGGGCGTGGTAACTAGGTTCCTTCTCGGCTCCCCCCCCCTCGCGCGGTCCATGAAGAAGGAACAGTTAGCAGCAAGAAGCAGAACTGTAACAGTGGGAACTGGAAAGTAGAACTGGCGCAGGGAGCAGCAAACCCTCGTCCTACAGCCTGGTGGCCCCACAAGGGGCCCGGCGGAGAGAGAGAGAGAGAGGTACATATATATATATATAAATATGTGTATATATCCATACATATATATGTATATGTATATGTATATATATATATATATATATATATATATATATATATCCAGCTCATGTGGCTCTACCCACCCATCCCTCCCACCTCCTCTGTGCATATCGATGACCACGTGGAGCTTCTGAATGCATGGACTCGGTGGGCAGCGCTGTACAGTTTCGGCCCCCCCGAAAAGCAGCCCAGAAAAGTATTGTTGTCTCCCCGGGCCTGGCAGATCATTCAGCACATTGCTCCTCTACGCCGAGCCCGGGTCACAGCCACCACACGCAGGCGCCATTTCTTTTTAGCATTCTTCTTGCATGCGTGGCGCGAGAATGCGCGATGCCACCAGAACAATCCGAAGTTTAGAGTCTCTCCCGGTCTTGGGGCGGAGGTCCGGAGGGGGTTCTGATAGGAAGCGTGCATCACGGCTTCGATTTTCCAGCTTCAGAAATGCGCGCGTCCAATCATTGATGAGGATCGCCGCGTGTATCTAGACTCTCTCGCTGCGAGCGCCTCTCGCGCGATGGATGCGCATGATGCTCGTCAGGCTTTTGCAATCTTGCGAGCCCTGGGAGCACGCGCTCCTCGCCCGAGTCAGTGCTTGCGCGACGCTGACGGGGCGTTGACCTCCACAACTGATCAGGTCAAGCGCGTTTGTCAAGATCACGAGAAACATGTGTTTCGTGGCGATATTGTCGACAAAGCCTCGCTCAGACTGCCAATGCCGGATCCTTTCACGACCGCTTCCGCCTCAGGAGCGGATACGTCTATTTGGTTGGCGGCGGCGTTTTGCCCCCTCCAGCTGCCCGTGTGTTCACAGAATGTTTGCCCCTCCGCTTCCCCTCTTCCTCTGGATGCCTCCTCCTTCCTCGCCCCGTCCTCCCTCGACCGTCATTCTGGGGGCTGCAAGCCCGTCGATTTTGGATCCCCCGGGGAGGCCAGGGAGTGTCCCAGCAGCGTGGCCGATCGTTTCAAACCACGGGATGCGAGTCCCACCAGGGCGCCTGCTGTTCCCGAGGGCCAGTCCTCCCTTGACGTAGGTCCCGAGGCCACTCGGCGCGCTTTTCGGGCCCTTGGTCGAAACAAGGGAGTTGGATATGATGGGATCCCTGCCGAGAAGCTCCAGGCTCGGGATTCCGCTCTTGCTGTCAAGCACTCTGACGTCAATGAGCGCACCAAGGCCACAGGAGCATGGGCAGCTCAGTGGCGCGGGGGGAGGTCCCAAGAAGTGTTTAAGAAAAATGGTGACCACCGAAATACTGATGATTATCGTGCCATTTTACTCGCCGATCATGCTAGCAAAGGCTTGACGGGTATGTTGCAACAGGCTGTGACGCCGGCGTATGTTGTTCACCAGCCCCAGTCCCAGTATGGCGTGATCCCTGGCCGAGGGACGGACATGGCATCACATGTACTGCACTCGATCATTGACTACGCCTGTTTAGCGAAGCTTTCGATATTCGTGTTGTACGTCGATATTACGAAAGCTTTTGATCGAGTTGTTTAGGCAGCGTATATATATATATATATGGTTGGGGCGACATGCCTCAATATGCCCATCGGTCCCACCTCCTCTCGCTCGGTGTGTCTGAGCCTGCTGCGGATTGGATGCTTGAGTACCTCTCGCAGCACGGCCATCTTCTCCAGCAGTGGGGAGTTGACGAGGCTGTAGCACGCATGATGCGCACGTTGCATGATGGTGCATGGGTCGCCGTTGCTGATCTCCCAACTTGCGTTACGAGCCACACTGGAGGGAGGCAGGGTTGCAAGTTAGGCGCTCTCACGTTTAATGGAGTCTATGGGATAGCCCTGGACATCATAGCCAGGCAGCTCAGAGAGAATGGGATCACGCTTTGTCTCCCCGCCTCCTCCGATCTCTTCTGGGCTCCTTCTGACCCTCCTACAGCGTCTGTCCTAGATGCGGCATTCATTGATGATTAAGCTCTTGCCATCACTGCCACGCCTCCGCAGCAGCTCGATCATAACGTCGATGCTTCGATAGAAGCGTTTTTTTCTACATTGAGAACTTGCATTTGCAGTTGAACGCCTCTCCTTGGAAGACCGAGGCTCTTCTTGACCACCGAGGCCCGAAGGCTACCGCCCGGCGCGAAGCTCGCCGAGACGCTAGTGGCCAGTTCAGCGTGAAAGTCCCAGGCAAAGATATCCACATCCGTGTTGTAGGATCATGTAAGCATATCGGCACGGCCACTCCCTCCGCGCCAGTGCCATTTGTGATGCTACCGCAAAGGCTGCCAAGACCCGCGCTGCGTACGGCCCTTTGTCGTGCAAAGTGTTTGGTTCTGCGCACGTCGATCGCGCGCGCAAGCTGTACTTTCTAAAGTGTTTGTTGATGTCTAAGCTCTTATTTGGCATTCGCGTGCTTTTGCCTTCTGCGAGCCACTTGAAACGTCTCAACGCTGTGTGCATGAATGCGCTTCGACGTATATTTGGCGAGCCTCGATTCCAGCACTCCGAGCACACAAGTCGCGAAGTGCGCGAGGCATTGCACCAGCCTGCTCTGGAATGTTTGGTCGCCCGTCTCCGGCTGAAGTACTGTGCCCGTTTGCAGCGCACTCGTCCTGCCGCTTTGCTCGCCCTGCGTGGGGCGAGGGCTGGACGGCGCATTCTCAGGTGGGTCCAAGCCTTAGAAAGGGACGCCGGGTTCCTTCGGCCCCACCTCCCTGACGGTTTCCTTGCTTTGTCTGATGACCCTAAGGCCTAGGCGTCTCTTCTGCATGGCGAGGGTTCTTGGAAGGTGCTCGTGGACCGCATCTTCTTTTGCGATTCGGCGTGCGATGCGGCAGCCGCCCCTCGTCCGACAGCCGGTCGCGAAACTCACGTTTGTCACGGCGGAGCTGCCTTTTCTACTTCCCGGGGCTTGCAGAGTCACCAGCGTGCTCAGCACGGCACGCGCCTGCTGATACGTTGTTATTTTCCTTACTCGAAGTGTCCTGCATGCGCCACCGATTTCGCGCAGCGGTTGCGATTGATGGCTCACGTGTCCGATTCGCGTCGCCCGAAATGCCGCGAGTGGATTATCTTGCGCTGTCTTCGCTTGCCAGACTCCGAGGTCGCAAAGCTTGACGTGGTAGATCGCGAACAACGCAGGTCTGCCCAGCGAGCCGGTCAGAGCCGCCATTTGGCTGTGGCTCCGGCGCGCTCAGTTGACGGAAAGGTCGTTGGGCGAGTGCGCGCCTGAATTCATGAATCCAGTGACGTGAGTTAATCTTGAGATTGCCATGTCTTCGTATAATAAAGTAATGTATATATATGTATGTATATACATAATACATATGTATATATGTGTATAATCATGTATTTTTACACACATATATGTATATATGTATATGTGTCTGTCTGTCTGTCTGTCTGTCTGTCTATGTATCTCTGGCTCAGGATCAGGCGAGATCAATAAGGGAGATCGATCTTCGGTCGGGGCCCGATCGGCGCCTGCCGCCCCATCATCGGTCCTGCGATCAGCCCGACCCGCCCAGGCCTGGGTTCGCGCGTCGCCGCGCCATAGCCCTCGCGGGATCCTCCTCCTTTTCCTCCTCCTCCTCCGGTCCGCCGACCTTGCAGTCGTGGGGGGTGGCCAGTGGACTCGTGAGAGGCAGATTGCTGCAGGCTACACCTGCCCGCCCGTGTGCCCCCGCTGTAAAGAAGGGCCTGAAACTTTAGTGCATCGCACTTGGACGTGCGCCGCGAACCGCGGGCACGAGGATTTTGAGGGGAGTGATTTCCTGCTTCCCCAAGCCCTCGCGAGCCTCGATGCGCAGCCTGCGTTGTGGCTCCGCGGACCCTAGGAGGAGACGATACGGCTCGGCGATCGTTGTCATGAGCCAGGATCTTTCGTCGCCCTTCTGGAGCCGCGTGTGCGGCGTCGCTCAGGTTCTGGTCGGTAGGTAGGAAGCAGACAGTGCCGCGTGCTGAAGTACAAGCTTTCTGCTTGGCCATTGAGTGCTCGCAGGGCCCCATCTGCTACGTGACTGACTGTGAGAGTTTAGTTTCCGATTGGCACTCTGGTCGTGCCAAGTTTCCTCGGGGCCAAGACGGTGACCTTGGGTCCGTGTCGGGCGTGCTCTGGAGGCCCGTGGCCCTTGGGAGGTTTCTTTGCTCTGGACACCCTCGCACCGCTAGGGCGATTTACAGTCGGTCAAGACGGAGTTCGAGTTGTTTATGGGCCTGGGCAACGCCTGTGCCGACGCGTGGGCGGGCACTGCGGCCCAGTGGGCCCGGGACTGGTGCATGGCCCCCCCTGCCCCTCGGACGGCGGCACTGGTGGGGCCCAGAGCGCGGCGTGCGCTGCACATGGCGCTCGAGGTTGAACCGTGGATCGGTGAGACGCCACCTAGCGTCAAGCAGCCGCGTAAGCCGACCCGCTTGGAGGAGGCTCTGAAGGCCAGCCCCAATGATTTTGTGCCCTTTGTTGGTCGATGGAGGCGTAGGTTGTGCAAGTACAGTGTCCCGAGGAGCAGGCTGCTCAAGATCGCCTCGTCCCGTTGCCGTGATCCGCCCCTCGCCGCGCCGTTGGTCTCGGGTGAGACGCTGGGACTCTCTCCTGAGTATGGTGAGGGTTTCGAGGCGATCTCGAGGGAGGCGAGCGTGGGCGGGGTGCTCCTGCATCCCAGCCTCCGTTTCGCCAAGATGAAGGCTTCCGGGTTGCGCGACGTGTGGGCGCACAGCCACTGCTGATGCGAGGAATCTTGCTGGCGCGTGTTCCCCCCCCGACTCGCAAAGGGGGGGGGGATTCTCAAGATAATTCAAAGAGGCTTATTCCGAGCTATCGTGGTCCACCAGCGTCCGTGATGGCGGCGATGGCAGAGGCCACGGTGAGCCGCGCACTCCCAACCCCTGGAGAGCCGGTGGAAGGAACGCCGACCCAGGGGCTTGCGAGGGAGGTTCACCCACTCGACGAGAACGTTAGGGTCTTGTCGGCCCGCCATCCGTGCGAGACGGCGGCCCTCATGAGCGCCGATGCCGAGGAGGTTTCGTGCTGTGCTGCTGCCGGCCCGCCTGCCGCTGCTGCCTTGATGGAGGTAGCTGCTCGGCTTCGTTTGTCGAGCGCCTGCGGCAGCGGTGGCGGCGTTTCGCAGCAGCGGGCAGTGGCAGCCGAGGACAGTGGTGACAGTGAGTGATGCCGCGTGCGCGGCGCTCAACAGAGTCGAGCAGAGTCCTCCTCCAGTGTGCCGTGGAGTTCCCTACGGGACCACGATCCGCGTGAGGGGTGTAACGAAATGGGTGCGGCGCCGCCGTGCAATCCCACTCACCGGAGCCCTCAGTTTGGGCTCCCTACGGGGCCGCGCTCTTCGTGATGGGGTGCACCGACATGGGTGCGGAGCCCCCATGCAACCCCTGCCACTGGAGCCTTCTGTGAAGCTCCTTACGGGGCCACGATCAGTTTGGGGGTTGTGCCGAAATGGGTACCGAACCCCCGCACAATCCCTGCCACTGGAGCCTTTTGTGGAGCTCCCTACGGGGCTACGATTCTCGTAATGGGTGTAGCGAAATGGGTGCGGAGAGCCTCTGCCACTGAAGCCTTTTTGTGGAGCTCCCTTACGGGGCTTCGATCCTCGTGAGGGGTGTACTTACATGGGTGAGGAAGAGGATGAGGAGCAGGATGATGATGATGATGATGATGATGATGATGATGATGATGATGATGAGGAGGAGGAGGAGGAGGAGGAGGAGGAGCAGGAGCAGGAGCAGGAGCAGGAGCAGGAGCAGGAGCAGGAGCAGGAGGAAACGGTGGAGACGCGGGGACCGTGTCTGCTCACAACGAGGACCCAACCCCAAAGGATGGCTGGAAACTGGCGAAGCTCCTGGGGCTGGTCTATTTGTTCGTGTTTCTATGGACCCCTTTTAATATCATTACACGCTGTCCCCCACCTTGGGAAGAGCTTACACCGAAGGAGCCCTTGCGGGACGATGGCGTGCACACGAGGGGCCTTCGCGGGGTGATCGCCGCCGAGGGGATGTCGAGCCATTGGGAGATCGGTGCTGCACGCCATCTTTCCAGCCCTTTTCTTGCGGGCTAATCAGGTCAGTGGGGATGTTGGCAACTGACGGGTGGTCACCCCTACCCCGGGGCATCGCGCAATTCCATCGTAATGGGTGAGCACCGTCTACCTTCAGAGCCTCGTTTACCCACTGTAAGCGATGCTCACTCGCGGCGCTCTCGGTCCGCCGCCGCCGCCCCGCGTTTTCCCCCTCCCCCTAGGTGGTCGTCGCCGGCGCAGAGCTGTGGCCCCTCACCAGCGAGGCGGGCTGCCCGGCGCTATGGGTTTCTTTTTTAGCTGTTGCTCTTTATCTCGCTTCGCTAGTAAACGTCCGCGGGTTGAGTTCTGTAAAAGAGGAAGAGTTTGTGTATATAGAATCCCTACAGCACAGACAGCATGTTTGCTCTATGTGCGCACCTACTTTACATGTATATACACATGTATAGGTCCGCCATCGCGGACGCCAAACAGTGTGCGCCTAGCAAACAATACATAGATGTCGTGCAGCCCATGCGGAGCAATACGTGTGGCGCAACGCACGTTGCGCAACATATGTTGTGCAATCTATTTTGTGCAATCTATGTAGTGGGACCTATGAAGAACAATA
>CAUYUJ010017170.1:1403987-1558987 GCA_963575745.1 Prorocentrum cordatum | reverse complement strand
TTTCAGTTTCAGAAGACCTATCGGAAGCTTCGGAAGGATAACCAACCCATCCGAGCCAAAGCCCTCCAAGCCCTCGGGAAGGCCTCGATCTGGACCAACGCCCAAATACACGAATGTAAACCAAGCCAGTCAGCGCGACGTGCCAGGTGTGGAGCACCAGTGGAGGATGAACTTCACCGCCTTTGGACATGCCCAGCGCACGTGCGCAGTACAGATGAAGCAGTCCTCGACTCCCAGCGCCTCGTCTGATGAGTTCCCCTCCTACCCAGTGAAGTGGGGACGAGGACTGCAACCAGCTGATTTTACGACAGGACGCTTGGAAAAACACCCACCCAGATCCACCCTCGGAGCCACGGGGACCTTCATGATCCAAGGGGGGCCCATCAAAGGCAAGTTTTTGGTGGGGACCGACGCTGGAGGAGGACGGTTTCCGAATGATCCGAGGTTGATGAGAGTTGGTTGGGGGGTCGCAGTTAAAGATTCCGACCTCGAGACCATAGGAACTTTAAGAGGAGGCCTGCCAGTGAAACAGACGGTCAATCGCGGAGAGCTCTACGCGGTGGTCAAAGCCGTCCAGAACCTAGCAGGTGATATCACCATCGTGACAGACTCAGCATGTGTATATCGTGGAGTTTTACGAGGGCCCCTCTGGCAGCATAAATGTTATGTAGACCTATGGGAAGGGTTCTGGGGGGCCCGTCGGAGCTTTGACGGGACCATGGAGTTCCACAAGACCAAGTCCCACCCCACGGAGAATGATTTCTGGGATTACAACATCCAGCCCTGGGCGTACTTGGCAACCCAGTTGGCAGATCAGGTAGCAACATATGCAGCAGCACGAGTCCAGCTTCCTGATTGGGTGACCCGCCCCGTCTTAGAAACCGATCGCGAGGTATAGTTCATCCAGAATCGAATCGCCGCCGTCCAGGTGTTTTTCTGATAAGTTTTCCCTGCCCCGCCACCTGCTCCCAAGAAGCGTGGGCGGGTTAAGGCCCCCAAAAAGTGGGGCCATGCCCAGCATGTTTTGGAGGGCGTTCACGAGGGCCTGCGGTGCAACATTTGTTTCAGGTATCAGATTCGCGGGACCAAGGAGTCCTGGCTCGGGCCCCAATGCGCCCGAATCATGCCCAGTGGTTTCACACGTCTTACCTCCCACACCTCCACGTCATCCGTGGGGTCGCATTTTGCAGCAGGTGTGGGGGGTGTCGTCAACTCGAGCTTTTAAGTTGAAGGAACCTTGCCTCCCCCCCACAAGTACGGGGAAGAAGGCGAGGTCACGGCTGCTACGTGGACTGTTGCCGCAAGGACTGCAGCAGTGGCCGAGCACCCTCGCCGCGAGGTCGCAGGAGGACTGCGCGCGGGCTTTAGGGGCGCCAGGCCACAGGATCTCACAATGAGGTCCCGAGCGGGCCCGAGGAGTGCTCGGACTCCCCTTAGAAGCATGCAACATGCAACATGCAGGAGGAGGAGGAGGAGGAGGAGGAGGAGGAGGAGGAGGAGGAGGAGGAGGAGGGGGAGGGGGAGAGGGGAGGCGGAAGGGGGAGGGGGAGGGGGAGGGGGAGGAGGAGGAGGAGGAGCAGGATGAGGAAGAGGAGGGGGGGCAGGAGGAGGAGGAGGAGCAATCTGGGGGATGACGATGCACAGTCCAGGGTCAATCTTCCATCCGATCGGTCCGATCCGATGGTCAAGTCCGGCAGGCCCGTGGGCGCGATTTCCCGTAGTGTTTGGTTTGCGGGCGCGAGGGTACCATGGGCACGTGGACGTGCCCAAGCCAGACGACTTCGTTCCTCGTTATTGTTTCTTTCCTCCTCCTCCTCCTCCTCCTCCTCCTCGATACCCCTCGCCTTCCTTGTCACGGGCACATGCTTTGGCGGCGCGCGCCAGGGGGTGGTGCAAGTTTGATGGCCGTCCGAGAAGGTGTGGGAGCTTCCAAGAGGGCATGGGCCACTTTAGAATCTTTCCCAGCATCTACAACCCTCCCGAACAATGATTTGAAGATGCAGTCCTTCCAACCCCCTCCCCCCGCCCAAAACCAAAGTTGGCCAGAGGAATTGTGCTCGGCAATGGGTGGCAGGGGGGCCACGGACCACGTGGCCTCATTGCGACCTCGCAACGATCCCAAGAGAACGTCATGATCCCATGCCTACTTCCATCAAGCTTCTTTTCGGAAAGGGTGGTAGGAAGCCTGCTCAGAAGCCCTGGGGGCCCTTCTGAGAAGGGCCCTGCCTTTCAAGAAGCCCCCACGGTCTTCTCAGAAGGCCGCCTCGTGCGTGTCCTCCCCCCCCCCTCTTGCGCGCCGCAAAGTGGCTGCCCGCCCACGAGGTTGGCGTCCGCCTCCTCGCCCTGCCTCGGCCTTCCAGTCAGAAGAGCAAGAGTCATGATAATGATACGTTTCAAGATTTTCATGGGTTCCAGGACTTTCGAACGTTCCACACGGGCTGCAGAAACGAGTGCCGCTAGATACTCTCGGAAATCCTGGAACGTATCCTGAGCCAACCCCATCATGACATCATTCTTGTCCCACTCCCCTTCCCTCCATCTTCGCCAGGGCGCCGCGATATTCCCGTTCGTGAGGCCTCCTCCCGCCGCCCTGCTGCGCTGGGCCACCCGCGCCGCTGCCCTTTCACTCCCCTTTGGGGAAAAAGAGGGGGAGGTAGCAGGGGGGGGGGTCCTCCTCCTCCTCCTCCTCCTCTTCCTCCTCCCCCCCTCCTTCCCTCTTTCTCCTTCTATGTGCCCCCTCCCTTCTCCTCCTCCTTCTCGTGGATAACGCAGTACCAATGAAGTATCACACGTAAATCTACTGCGGGCGCCTGCAGCCGGCACGCCGTCATTCCGACCCCAGCCTCCCACCAGTTCCCTGCTGCTCTGGCAGGGTGAGCGGCTGGGAGGGCCGAGGCGGAGGGAAGTCCCAGGCAAGATCCCCACACTTGTTGTCATCCTCGTCCTCCTCGTCCTCCCTCCGACCTTCTGCCTCCGACCTCCCACCTCCTCCCACCTCCTCCCCCCTCCCCCTCCCTTTTGCCCCTTCCCCATCCCCCTGCCCCTCCCCCTCCCCTCCCTCTTTTCGTCCTCCTCCTCCGCCTCCTCATCATCCTTCTCCTCCTCCCCCTCCTCCTCCTCCCTCCTCCTCCTCCTCCTCCTCCTCCTCCTCTTCCTCCTCCCCCTCTGATAGTTTCTCCCTGTCGCACCCCGGGGCCAGTCGGAAGGGCGGGCCGGGCGTTTCACCTGAGACTTCCTTACCGCTTGTGAGCCTGAAACTTACAAGCTGACAGCAGTTTCACGGATCGAGGGCGGCCCGTGTCCAAAATGCGGTTCTCTCCTAAGCGCCGCGCGCACTCGTGTTAAATAATTGCAGAAGCTTCACGGACTGAGGGCGGGTCGTTTTCAAAATGTGGTTCTCGCCTTAGCACCGCGCGCGTTCGTTTTAAACATATGCAAGAACTTTGCGGATTGAGGGTGGTTTCCTTTCAAATTATGGTTCTCGCCTTAGGTCCGCGCACAGTCGTTTCAAAACGTTGCAAGATAAGTTATTGGTTCTCATTGTTAACGTACCAGAAATTGTGCTTGGGACCCGTTCCCGATTGTCAGGGCGCAACAATTACGTTGATTCGTTGTGTTTGCAGTCCCAGGAACGGCGTTCTGGCACGATTCAGGATCGTCAAGACTCACTAGTCAGGTTGATTTGTGGCGTTCAAGTCCTGAGAATGGTTTTCTGGCACGCTCCAGGAATTTCACACGCTTGCCCCTCAACGGGGCAATTCGTTCAGTTCAGTGGAGATGAACTCTTGTAGGGGCCTGTGACTAAGGAGTTTTGGTGAGGGTGTATCCAAACATCGTTGATGAGTCTTGAGTTTGCAGTTGTTATCCTCCTCAACCCCATCTTCCTCGTCATCCCCCTCCTCCTCCCCCTCTTACTCCTCCTCCTCCCTCCTACTTCTCCTCCCACACATGCTCGTCCTCCTTTCTTCCTTCTCCGTCTCCTTCTCCTGCTCCTCCTCCTCCTCCTCCTCCATTCCTTGCCCTTCTGTTTTCCAGCGTGGCCCCCAAACCGTGTGTTTTTAGCAATATGTGTTGTGCGACCTATGTGGTGCAATACAAGTTGTGCATCTATGTGGCGCCGTATATGTTGTGCAGTCAAAGATGTGCAATGTGCGCCGTGCTACCTGTGGTGATTACCATGTGGTGCAATCTTTGTGGTGCGGAAACCTATGCGGAGTGCCCAACATATGTAGTGCACTTGACGTGGTGCAATGTATGACGTGTTATCTTGGTTGTGCTGTCTATGTGGTGTAGCGTGCGTGGTGCTAACTATGTGGTGCAATCTATGCTGGGCAGTCTATATGGTGCAAGTTGTGGTGTGCAATTTATGTTATTCAATCCATGTTGTGAAATCCACATTGTGCAGTCAATGTGGTCCAGTCTATGTGGTGCAATCTACGTGGTGCAATGTATGCCGCGCTATCAATGTTGTTCAATTCAGACGGCGACGGGGCGACGACGGCGAGAGCATAGTCGCCAGACTGACCCGCAGGCCTAACGGCGGTCGGCGACAAGGCGGCCTCCAGGCGGCGACGGCGAGAACATAGCCGCCAGGCCCAGACGACGGGCGGCGACGAGGGCGGACGGAGCGACGACGTCGAGCTCGGAGCCGCCAGACCGGCCCGCAGCCCCAGACTACGGGCGGCGACGAGGCGGTGACGGGGCGGCGACGGCGAGCACGGAACCGCCAGACCGCCCCGCACGCCCAGCTCGTCAGGGCAGAAGTAGGGAAACCTAAGTGCATGCATCGTTTGAGGAATCAGATCTTCCTCCCTGACACACACCCAAACGTGTCAGTAGGGCTGGCTAGGCCTTTCATTCCACCTGAGACTTCCAACCATGATCCAGAGACTGGAAATTTGCAACAGCCTCCGGGATAAAGGGCAGCTCGTTTTCAAAATGTGGCGATCGCCTTACCGACGCGCACATTAGGTTTGAACGTTTGCAGCAGTTTAAAGAGTCGATGCGGCTCCTTTTAACATAGGGCTCTTTCTCTCTTGCGCCGCGCGCATTCGTTTTAACATGTTTGCAGCAGTCTCAAGGGCTCGTGCGGCTGAAGTCCTAGAAATGGTGTCCTGGTGCGATGTCTGATTGTCATGGCGCTACAGGTACGCTGAATTGCTGTGTTGGAGTTCCAGGAACGGCGTTCTGGGACGATTTGGGATGAACCCGACGCAGCAGTGAGGTTTTTGTTTGTTCTTCTCTCCAGTGTTGAAGTCCCAGGAATTGTGGAATTGCGTTTTGGCACGACTGAGCATTGAAAATTCTCAAACGGTTGCCTTCCAATGGGGCACTTCCAGCAGTAGAAATAATGTCTTGGTGGGGCCTATGAAGCGGGAGCCTGAGGGGATGGTTTATTGCAACGCTGTTGGAGCGCCTTGGCTTTGCGCTGGTCCTCCTTCTTCTCCTCCCCTCCTTCCCCACTCCAACCCGAGAAGAGGGGGAGGGTGGGAAGAGGACAGGAAGGAGTGGAGGGAAGGAGCATGGTGATGTTGCTGCTGCTGATGATGATCATGTTGATGATTACGATGATGATGCTGATGATGCTGATGATGATGACGACGACGACGACGATGGCGACGCCGCCGCCGCCGACGGGGACGACGGCGACGATGACGACGTTGAGGATGATGATGAGGAGGATGCTGATGATGATGCTGCTGATGATGATGATGCTGATGATGATGCTGCTGATGCTGATACTGATCATGGCAACGGCGACGACGACGACGACGACGGCGACTTCGACGACGTCGCCGCCGATGGCGACGACACTGATGATGATGATGATGATGATGATGATGTTGATGATGATGACAAGGATGATAATGATGATAACGATGACGATTATGATGATTATGATGATGCTGATGATGATGCTGGTGCTGATGCTGATGATGATGGTGGTGATGATGAGGGTAATGATGCTGCAAATGATGGTGATGCTGATTGTGATGATGGTGATGATGATGGTGATGATGATGATGCTGATGCTGCTAAGACTGATGATGCTGATGACGGCGACCACGACGGCGATGGCGCCGCCGCCGCCGCCGACGGAGACGATGGCGACGACGGCGACGACGACGATGAGGATGATGATAAGGAGGATGATGCTGATGATGATGCTGATGATGCGGATGATGATATGATGATGATCATGACGACGACGAAATTTTTGACGACGCTGCCGCCGACGGCGACGGCGACGATGATGATGATGATGCTGATGATGGGGATGATGATGGTGACGATACTTATGATGATGCTGATGATGCTGATGATGATGCTGGTGCTGATGCTGCTAATGATGATGGTGGTGATGATCATGATATGATGATGCTGATGCTGTTGATGATGCTGATTCTGATGATGCTGATGATTATGCTGTTCATGATGATGACGACGACGACGGGGATGGCGACGCCGCCGCCGCCACCGACGGAGACAACGGCGACGACGACGACGATGAGGATGATGAGGAGGATGATGCTGATGATGCTGCTGATAATGATGATGCTGATGCTGGTGATGATGATGCTGATGCTGATGCTAAATATGATGATGACGACGGCGATTTCGACGACGACGGCGATTTCGAGGACGTTGCCGCCGACGACGACGGCGACGACGATGATGATGATGACGATGATGAGGATGATAATGATGACGATGGTGATGATGATTCTGCTGGTGATGCTGAAGATGATGCTGGTGCTGATTATACTGATGATGATGGTGGTGATGATGATGCTGCTGATGCTGATAATGATCTGATGCTGGGACTGATCTGCTTATTATGATGATGCTGGTGATAATGGTGATGATGGGACTGATGCTGATGACGACGATGATGATGATGATGATGATGATGATGATGATGATGATGATGCTGCTGCTGCTGCTGCTGATGATGGTGGTGGTGGTGGTGGTGGTGGTGGTGGTGGTGGTGGTGGTGATGATGATGATGATGATGATGATGATGATGATGATGATGATGGTGGTGGTGATGATGGCGATGAAGAAGGGTTTGAAGAAAGCGGGGGGATCGGGAGTTCCTACCCCTTCTTTCATTTGCATCTACGTCCCCAAGCAGCCCTTGCACCGCGAGGGAACGGACACGAGGCCGACGCGGGCCCCCAGCGAAGCGCGGCCACCCACCCGCCCGCGCTGAGAATTGGGTCCACGCCTCCAGTCACGAGCCGGGCACTGCACTACCCTGTCTTCGGGCCGACTCGAGACACGGGCTGGGCCCGGCCTCCCGTGGGTGGTGCACCTTCGTCGGGGGGGCGGAGCTGCCCCCCCCCATGTAAAACATGCCATGCTGGATGCTACGGCATGAAAAGAAAAAGAGAGAGAGAGAGAGTTCGCGGCATCTACAGTTTAATACGCAGGCGATCGGCTGCGCCTGCGCTCCGACGCACGCGCCAGAGGCCTGAGCGCGCAGAAGTGTCCACTCTTCGTCGGGTGCTCGCCCCGCTTGAGGCGGTCCCTCACCGCCTTCGCTCTGTAGCTCCGCGGTCCTGGGTAGGCCGTGATGAGCCCTGGCATCCTGTCGCCGAAGGCGAAGGCTCCGCAGAAACTGCAGAACGCCCGCGTCGACCGCCTGCCACAGCCTGTGCGTCTCGTGCATGGGGCGGCTCCGACAGGCCAGCCTCGCTGTTGGTGGTGGCGGCGGCGGCGGTGGCTTTGGCTGGCACGCGTGGCGATGTCTATCTTCCTCGGCCTCGATTGCCATGCCGGCCAGGCCATCGCCCTCGGCGCTCGCCGCCGCAAGCGCCAGGACCGCCCCCCGCAAGAGCCGCCGCGTCGGCCGCCGCTCCTCTTCCTCAGTCACCTCGTGGTCCGCCCGACGTCGCGCCGATGCCTCCGATCACGGGCTCGCCGAAATCCAGGCACCCCGCGCACGCCCATGCCGTGCCGCCGTCCACGATCAGCGCCGACCCGTGGTGGCGGCAAGGTGCCCCGCGGCAGGATGGGCACCTCGCATGCCCTCTCCCGCCGTTGCCTGCAGCCCAGCCCTCCTCGCAGCACCTCGCTGATGCCAGGCATGGGGGCCTGGCGCCGTCCGCCGCAAGCAGAGCTTCCTTTCCTCGCCGATCTGCGCAGCGCGGCCGATCCACGAAACGATCCTGCCCGCCAGGCGGCTGGCCCCCTCCGCGCGAGCCAGCTGCTCGTCGTCGAAGGGGTGCACCGCCGTCACCTCTTTGGCCTTCTTGTCTGCCATGTGGCTGGGCAGCCGTACCCCCTCTTGCTGCCGGGCAATTCGCAGCTGCCGTCTCCCAGCCCGCTCGAGCGCGCGTGCAGACTGCCTCTGCCGCGCTGCGGCAGAACAAGTGGTTGCCAAGCCAGGGCCAGTCCTCGATGCGGCCCTGCCTCGCGTCCTCGAGCGTCGCGTGGGCTTTCGCTTTCACGAACTGGGCGGCGGCCCCCGTCCCCCTAGCGCGTCTGCGAGGTGCCAGGAACCTCGTGCAGGCCTCGCGGAAGAGACGGTCCCAGGCCAGGCGCCATCCATGGCCAACCTCCCAGCCTTGCATCATCACCGCGCAGTCATGATGATGACGACAATGATGTTGCTGCTGCTGCTGATGATGCTGATGATGATGATGATGATGATGATGATGATGATGATGATGATGATGATGATGATGATGATGATGCTTATGGTGATGGTAGTGGTGATGCTGATAATGGTGATGACAATGAGAAGGATCAGGCGAAGGAGGAGGAGGAGGAGGAGGAGGAGTAACACCATAGTAGACGTAACATGCCTCAGCGATGTTGAAGCACACCCTCCCGTCACAGGCCCCCTCCTCATCAGTCTCTACAAGACGTCATCCCCACTTCAAGAAGCGCCACCTTAAAGACCGGCACCGCTTGGGCCTGCCATTCAGGCCAGCACCCCGTTTTGAAACGGAACCAGTTGCCATGGAATCCTTCCAGCGAGTAAGAAGGAGTGCGCACAGCTATGATTCTACAGTTCACCGAGGTGTCCAGCGAGCTTCCCGTTTTGAAAAGGACCGCTCCTATCTGTGTAACTGTTGCATAGGTGGTCACTTCTGGCCATGAGCATCGAAGGAGTCTCAAGCGAGAGCCCCACTTTGAAAAGGAGCCGCCCTCGATCCCTACAGTTGTACCACATGGTCAGGTTATTGGTCGTGTAACTGAAAGACGTCTCAAGCGAACGCACATTCTAGAATAGGAGCCGCCCTTTGTCCGTGCACCTGTTGGATGTGTTCACATTTCCGGTATCCTGATTTTCAGAAGGCTCAAGCAACAGACCCACTTCGACAAGGGACCGCCTGCCATCTCTGTAATTGCTGCTTGCGTTCAGGACGAATGTGCGCGGCGCTAGCGCGGGAATCCCATCTTGAAAGGGAGCCGCACTCTAGCCTCGAAGCAGTCGCAAACGTTCAAGACGAATGCGTGCGGCGCTAAGGCGAGGTCTACTTGTGGGAAAACGAACAGCCTTCCAGCCTTGAACTTGCTGCAACGTTTCAAGACGCATGTGCGCGGTGCTCAAGCCAGAGTTCCATTTTGAAAACTACCAGCCTTCAATGTTAGACACTCTTGCACATTTCAAGATTCAGCATGATAAAGCAGTGAAGGGCGTATCGGGCGTAACGCGCGGCCCGTCATACAGACAAATTGTTGGGTTCGAAAGAGGAGAGTTATTGCGAAGGCCTTACGCCTGGTGCCGCCGACTCTGCGCGTTAGTAGGAGGATGAGGAGGAGGAGGAGGAGGAGGAGGAGAAGAAACAGGAGGAGGAGGGAGGAGGAGGAGGTGGAAGAAGAGGATGAGGAGGAGCATGAGGAGGATGAGGAGGGGGATCTGTGTGGCATGAGGGGTAAGCGGGGAAGCGAGGAAAGGGAGAAGGGGAGGGGTTATTTCCCTCCTCCCTCCTCCCCCCTGCTGAGGAGGCGGAGGAGGAGGGGGAGGAGGAGGAAGAGGAGGAGGAGGAGGAGGAGGAGGAGGACGAGGAGGACGAGGAGGACGAGGAGGACGAGGAGGAGGACGAGGAGGAGGAGCAGAAGGAGCAGCGGGAGGAGGAGAAGGAGGATGGAAGGGGTAGTAAACGGGGGAGGGAGGAAGCGAAAGGGGAGAGAGAGTGGGACAGGGAGGCTTCTTGGGATCATCGTGGGGCCCACATGGGGCCAACTCCGGAGTTCTTTCTCTTGGGCCCCTGTGGGCCTCACTTGTCTTGAGGCGCTCTCGGGCGCTCTTGAGGCCGTCTTGGGGCCATTCTGGGCGCCCCCGGGGCCCTCCTGGGTTGTTTTGGAGCCATCTGGGGGTCCTAAGGGCCCTAAGAGCCAACGGGACGCGAAAAGGTGAGAAATCTAAGTTTCCAGGGACCCAGGGGCGTAACCATTTTTTTTTTACATTTGCCACTACATCCAGGACCGCTTAATTCCAAATCGTACATGGACATATCATGACATATCTGTAGTTTCCCTGAACACGTCGCCAAAGAACGCCTGGCACGCCTAATGCTTCTCGTCCACGCAGTGACTCCGTAGAGCACCTGTGTGAGCCGCCTATTCCATATTTTCCCAGCCCTCCTGCGTTGTGTACTCGTTTTGAACAGAGCACTGCGGTCGCACACCTCCCTCCTTCCGTCCTTCCCGTCTCATTTCTCCTCTCATCTGTCTTGCCTGCCTCTTGCCTCGCTCCTTCCTGCGTGCCAGCTTGCCGCATACCTGGTCATCTCTGTGGGGCTGCGATCTCCGAAACTACCGCCACTTTCGAGGCCTGCTGGGGGGTCCAGCGGAGTGAGGCACCCCCGAGACTCAGATTAGACCTCGCCATCCCTGGGACGCTGCGATCAGCGAAACCGTCGCCACTTTGGAAGGCTGCTTGGGGGTCGCCACCCCTGGGGGCTGCGACCTGCGAAACTGTCGCCACGCTCGAAGGCTGCTGGGGTGTCCAGCGGGGTGAGGCACCACCCAGATTCATATTAGAGCTCGCCATCCCTCGGGGGCTGCGATCTGCGAGTCACTATTTTTGCTGGGGGGTCCAGCGGGGTGAGGCACCACCCAGACTCAGGTTAAGACCTCGCCATCCCTGGGGGGCTGCTATATGCGAAACCGTCGCCACCTTCGAGGGCTGCTGGGGGGTCCAGCGGAATGAGACACCACCCAGATTCAGATTAAACTTCGCCATCTTTGCGATCTGCGAAATTGTCACCTCTTCCGAGGCCTGCTGGGGGGCCCAGCGGAATGTGGCACCTCCCAGACTTAGAGTAGACCTCGCCACCCCTGGGGGGCTGCGATCAGCGAACTGTCGCCACTTTCGAAGCCTGCTGAGGGGTTCAGCGGAGTGAGGCACCGCCGAGATTCAGATCAGAACTCGCCATCCCTGTGGGGCTGCGATCAGCGAAAGCGTCGCCACTTTCGAGGCCTGCTGGGGGGTCGCCACCCCTGGGGGCTGCGACCTGCGAAACTGTCGCCACGTTCGAAGACTGCTGGGGGGTTCAGCGGAGTGAGGCACCACCCAGACTCTGATTAGACTTCGTCATCCCTGGGACGCTGCGATCAGCGAAACCGTCGCCACTTTCGAGGCTTGCTGCGGGGTCCAGCGGAATGAGGCACCACCCAGACTCAGATTAGTCCTCGCCATCCCTGGGGGGCTGCGATCTGTGAAACTGTCGCCACTTTTGAGGCCTGCTGGGGGGTTCGAGGCTTGCCGGGGGGTTCATCGGAGTGAGGCACCACCCAGACTCAGACTAGACCTCGCCATCCTTTGGAGGCTGCGATCTGCGAAAGCGTTGCCACTTTCGAGGGCTTCTGGGGCGTCTAGCAGGGCGCTGTCGCGGACTGCCCGCAGACCTGGCGGCGCGCTTTCGAGCGTTAGTTCCCGCATTGAAAGCTGCAGGAAGAAAGCACAGGAGCTTGCGGGCGAGCTAGGCTTCGCTTGATTCTTGCATTAACCATAAGCAGGTCGAATTTGACTGTTTCGAACGCCGCGGCGACATGGCGCAGGCAATGCTGCACCTCCAGAGCACGACCGACAAAAGCAACCTTCGTCGGTTTCCTCCCCTCACACTCGTCGTCGTCCCGTGCCCCCTGCCACCTTCTCTCTGCTGCTACCGTGCTGGCGGGTCGGCCCCTCGTGCGTCCTTCTGCTGCCCTTCGTTGCCGCCACATGTCCCCCTCAAGCCTGGACCCTCGCTCCTCGTCCTTCTGTTTTGGTTTTGTGAATCGTGCTATATAACGACGCATGCACTGCCATAGTGCTAGCAAGTTTTGGCCAAGTCCATTTGTCACTTGATGCAAATGGGTTGGGTCGGTCAGGGCAATTCGACGCGAGGGATGTGGTTGCTGGCCGTGTCCGGACCAGGCGTAAGATGCCACTCTGCCGGACCTCCAAAGAGCCCACGACCTTGACGACAGTTGCGTGTTCGCAGCCCCGCAGGGAAGGCGAGGTCTAGTTCTAGATTCTGAAACGCCCACTACAGCGGCGAGAGTTGCGCAGTTCGCAGCCCCGCAGGGAGGGCGATGTCTAGTTCCGGTGTGTGCAGGATCCCACCCCGCTGGACCTCTCAAGCGCCCACGAAAGCGGCGACAGTTGCGCAGTTCGCAGCCTCGCTGGGAAGGCGAGGTCTAGTTCTGATGTGCGTAGGACACCACTCCGCTAAACCTCCCAAGGGCCCACGACATCTGTGACAGGTGCGCTGTTCGCAGCCCCGCAGAGAGGGCGAGGTCTAGTTCTGGTGTGCCTGGGGCGCCGTGCCGCTGGACATCCCAAGAGCCTACGGCAGTGGCGACAGTTCCGCAGTTGTCAGCCCCGCCCAGCAGGGATGGCGAGGTTTTGTTCTGATGTGCGTAGGACACCTCTCCGTTGGACGTCCCAAGGGCCCACGACAACGGTGACAGTCGCGCAGTTCGCAGCCCCGCAGGTAGGGCGAGGTCTAGCTCTGATTTGGGTAGGACACCACTCTTCTGGCTCCCCAAGGAGCAGAGCCCACGAAAACGGCGACAGTTGCACATGTGGCAGCCCCCCAGGGAGCCGCCACGCGGATGAGGAAAAGAGAGGAGGAGGATGAGGAGTCGGAGGAAGAGGAGCATTCCAGCAGGGGGCGGAGGAGGAGAAGGAGGGGGAGGGAGGATGAAGGAGCGGAGACCACAGTGCTTTAGAACAACGAGACTCCAACCAAGGTAGGGTTGTGAAACACGGGGGAACATGTGGATTTTGAGAGATTTGTTCCGCTTGGGGGGCTCCCTGGGGAACTCCGTGGCCACTTGGAGCCGCCTTGGAGCGGACTTGAGGCCTCCTTGGAGGCATGGTGGAACCTACATTCAATCATTGTGGGGCAGATGGACCGATCTTCGAGGCCACCTTGTGCTATCTGGAGCCCTTTTGGAGCAACCTGGAGTCCCAGGGAGAGGTGACGCAACCCCTGGAACCCCCCCAGGGACTTCCTCCAAGACCCCCCCGGGGACCCTCCCGCGGACCCCATCCTGGGACCCCCCCCCTGGACCCCCCCACTCCCTCCCGGGCTGGGGAGGAATCAAAGGGCAGGGGCTTCGTTCGGCTCGATTATGGCGATGCTTGAATAAGTGGTGAAGAAAGTATCCGGCGAAATGCCCCGCCCGCCATGAAGACGCGTCTGGGGGTGCGGCAGGAAAGAGTTCTTTACAAGGAAAAGAGATGAAGGGGGAGGAGGAGGAGGGGAGATTCAAGACAGGATGGATTGAGGAAGGGGATGAGCGGAAGAGCAAGGATGGATGGATGTATGGATGGAAAGAGGGAGGGAGAACGGGGGGGAGGGGGCATGGAGGGAGAGAGGGAGGCAGGGAGAGAGGATCAAAGGCATAGAGGATGGGGGGGGGTATTCTAATTCCAGGCAAGGGAGAGCCGCGTTTAGCGGTCCACCTGGCCCATGGTCAACCTCCCGGGATTTGAGCTTAGTCCAAAGGCCTGACGCCACGGTGTGGTGATCGAAGGCGTTGCCAGGTCGCAGGTCTTAGGAGGTTGAGTTTGTCATCGACCTCCTCCACCTACGTTATCTTCTTCCTTATGCTCCCTCCTCCTCTTCCTTCTCCATCTTCCTACTCCCTCCTTCTCCCCCGCTTCCCTCCTCTTTTTCCTAATTCATCCTCCTCATCCTCATCCGTTTCCTCCCGCTTTGTTCTCCTCACTGCATTTTGCGAAACCTTATTCCTGCCCTCATTCTCTACCTCCAGGGCCGTGGGGGCTGTGGTGCCTCCGTCTCCGCCCCCTCAGCCTTCTTGTCCGCCTGAACCCAGGGACTTTCTCCAGGCCTCTGGGGTCCGTTGGGAGTTCCGAGGCCATTCTGTTGTTCAGGCCGGAGTCTAGGCTGAGAGTGGAGATAGGCTTCATGATCTGCTGTTCTGCAAGTGCCGTGGGTCTTCGGCGCATCAGCATGTGCGAGGGGGCCTCTTGGGGATCTGAAGAGGATCCGTTCACGCTGGATATAAGACCCAAAGATCTTGGCTCAGGCGCGGCCTCTGCCCAGGACGCAACCTGGGAAAGGCCACCGTGGGATCACTGTCTGGGCCAACGTAGGAGATCAAAGCTGCTTGGGGTCCTTTGCTGGGCTGTGGGTCCTCGGGGGGAGCGGCTGGTGGAGCGTCGGGCCCTGACGCTAGTGCTGTGGAGGTCCCCCCTGCGACGGCAGCTGCCCAGCCGTCTAATTCGCCCATCGTCGACGTTCCCACGCTGCCTGTCATACAGATTGCCAGGTTGCACGGTTTGGGTCCCCTGAGGCGCTTGTTGTTGGGGAGAGTGACCAGCGTAGCAGGGAGAGTGCTTCTGGCGTGTGGGATGAGGGGGTTGAGCAGTCTGTCTCTTTTGGCTAGGTGCCAGGGGGTGAAGACCCACCCCGTATCATTAGTACCTTCATGCTCCTTCCTCTGCTCCCCCTCCTGCTCCTCCTGCTCCTCCTCCTCCTTCTCCTTCCATTCTCCCTCCCCCTCTTCCCCCCTGCTTCTCCCCAATTTGCAACCCGGCCGCGTCGGGCCCATCCTGGCTCAGCAGTCGCCACTTGATCCAGAATTGGCTTTTCTTTGACGCCAGTCTGGACTGGTCTGGCAGTATCTTTGGCTCAAACCCGCTCAGATTGGGCAGGAGTAATTAGACCGGGTAATTCTTGACGCGTCGCATATCCCCAGCAGCCATTCCATAAACGATTCCAAGGCGAGTTGCGTTGATCATGGAAGTCTAGGAAGCTGGGGTGGACAGAACCCCCACCCTGACACGTCGATTAGTGACTTGTCCGTTTTCGGTTCTCGGGAGGTCGAAGCGGCCGTCATTTTCCAGGCTTGCGCCCGCCAGATGTAGGCCCGAGGTCGTTTTCACTAAACCACGTTTTACTGAAGGGGGTTCTTACCATCCCCGAAGGAAGAGGCGGCGGAATAAAGAGGGGGGGGGTCGCCGTCACAGCGAAGCTCAGGGTCAGCCTGAGCAGACCCAAGAGACAGCCATGCCTTCCCGGATCCTTCGACACAAGAGCTCGATGGGGGGAGGGGGAAGAAGGGGAGGAGGAGGAGGAGGAGGAGGAGGAGGAGGAGGAGAAGGAGGAGAAGGAGGGAGGAGAAGGAGGGAGGAGGGAGGAGGGATGCTGAGGAGGAGGATGAGAAGGGAGGATGAGAGAGAAGGCTTGAGAACGAGGAGGAAGTGGCCGCCGAGTGGCTGCAGCGCGCCCGAGGATGTACATGGACGGGGAGCTGCTCGGTGAGACAACGGTCCCCCTCCCTCTTTCTTCTCATCCCTCCTTTCCATACAATTACACAATATGAAAATACTCTCCCACTTCCCCTGATGGCGTCCCGAAGATATCCGACCCCCCCCCCGCGTACTGTTGTTTTACACAGGATTCCCGGGAAACGGGTTTTCGCCTGCGTTTTTTCCAAAATGCTGCTCTCGCTGAGGCGCCGGCTTCATTTCTGCTCCCGAATCGTTCCGAATCGTGCTCCCGCTGCAGCGTGGGCCTCATTTTCGGATCGGTGTTTGGCCTCCGTCGTTCAGGATGGCGTTCTCGCCCCAGCGCGGGCCTCTTTCTCGCGCGCCCATCCGCCCGCCACCACCGCGCCGCACCACCACCACCACCACCACCACCACCACCACCACCACCACCACCACCACCACCACCACCACCACCACCACCACCACCACCACCACCACCACCACCACCACCACCACCACCACCACCACCACCACCACCACCACCACCACCACCACCACCACCACCACCACCACCACCACCACCACGACAACCACGCACACACGCACGCACGCACGCACGCGCACCACCACCCACTACGCACGCGCGCGCGGAGCCACAGGTCCGCTACGACACGCGTCCGCGGATAGAGAAAATCAGCGCCATGGTAAGGGATGGGAGGGAGGGGTAGGACGTCAGATATGACGCGAGCGCACCTAGCTTGTCCTCCACCTTCTCCCCCTCCTCCTCCTCCTTCCCCCTCCGCTTCTTCCTCCTCGTCCTCATCCCTCTCCGCCTCATTCCTCCCCTTCCTCCTCGTCCTCCTCCTCCTCCTCCTCCTCCTCGTCTCAAGCCCCTCTGGTCCGAGTTTCTGCAGCGCCAGAGCAACCTTGTGCTTGAGAACCTTCCAGCGGAGGTGGAGGCAAGGTTTTCACGACGTCAGTGATCCCCCCAAGTCTCCTCCTCCTCGTTCCTCTGGCGGTGGCCCCGGTCCTTGGCGTCAATGAGGAGGCACGGGCTGGGCCACCGTGGCCCGTGGCGGAAATGCGTGGATGTAGGTGCAAGCGTAACAGGTTGGCATGGTGGTTCTGCAAGCACAGCAAGGTCATGAGGCCCAACTCCGACAGTGCCGCCCAATCAGCTGATCGCTCCGCCTCCTGGTACGCATGGTCATCATACGAGCAGTTTCCGCCGCTGCCTCAGGGTCAGAACCGCTTGCCGTTGCGCTCAGGCCCCCCAGTTTGCTGCGGAAGGAGGGGAGGGGAGTGGCCAACAGCTCGCAGGCGATCCCTGCGACGACATGGCCAGCGGCGATTTGGAGAAGCTGGTCAAGTTGCTGGAGCTATCGGTGACACAGGTGGGGCTCGCCGCTACCAGGTCGCTCTCGAGAAGAAGCGTCGCGCCATGGAGACGCCAGTCGTGCCGCTGCAGGCCCAGGTCAACAAAGCCTTCAATGAGCTGCGGAAGTTCATGGGGTGCACGAGCAAGGCCTGCAACGTGCACGACAAGATGCTGGAGGACCACCTTCCCAAGCGGAAGCCAGAAGCAGCAGGTTGGCGAACTGCGCGGCGAGTTCACCACGGCGGAGGCCGCCCACGCGCGCCTGGTGCAGCAGATGCACGAGCAGGTCGCCAGGCATGGGTCGAAACCGCCACCGCCCGCGTTCCTGGACATCTCTTCCATCGCGCAGGGGACGGCGGCCGACGTCCCGGTCTCGATTGCTTTTCTGCCCAAGCCACAGGACGACTACGATCTGACGGGCTCTGACGCCGAGAAGGCGGAGCGCCGTGCGAAGGAGCTCGAGTAGCCGTTGCAGGATGCGGTCCGCAAGCTTTTTGGATCTGATCTGGACAAGACGCGGATTTTTCAGAAACCGAAGAGGATGCCCGAACGATGCGCAGCCAAAAGGAGGCCCCGCGAGAAAGACGCCGTCCAGAGCGCAGACCCAGGCGCCAAGCACGTGGACATACTTGCTTCCGCTGACGACCCTGGCTCTGACATGCGAAGTGGTGCTCCGCAGGCGAAAGAGGACTCTTCTCCTGCCACCGCTTCTTCTGCCGATTGCGACCCTCGACTTCGAGTAGCCCGCCTGCTCTCGCAGGGCGCCCCTCCCGCCTGACGCATGCGGGCGGTCCCACTGGGGCCTTCGGTGGAGCTCCGTATGGCGCCACGAGGCGTGTGAGGGGTGTGCCAAAGTGGATGTGGCTGGCGCGTGCGGGCGGTGCAGGGAGGAAGGGAGGAGGAAGGAAAAAAGGAACGAACGCGGGGACCGTCTCGTTGAACACCAGGACCCAACACGACAGGATGGTGGGGAGTAGTACGAATATTCAGAAGGAAGAACTGACGCACACGAATATTACCTATAACAATAAGAACGGACGCCATACGAATCAGAAAAAACAATATGATTATTAGAAAGAAAAGTGCGAACCATAATCATATTATTCTTCAGACGACGAATAATAAAACGAACACATACGAGCACTATGATTATTGCTTATACCGAAAATCACAATAAGGAAAAGAGTAGGAGGAAGAGGAGGAGGTGAGGAGGAGGAGGCCGAGGAAGAGGAAGAGGAGGAACACAACACACATATATAGAAATAGCGCGAAAAAGAAGGGGAGGAAGAGGGGGAGGAGGAGGAGGAGGAGGAGGAGGAGGAGGAGGAGGAGGAGGAGGAGGCAGAGGAGGAAGAGGAGGAGAGGGGGGAAAGGAATGGCAAGTGGGGGAGGGGGAGCGGGCAAAAAATCAGAGGGCGGGGGGGAGTCCGCCAGGGCGAGGGGGAAAGGGCAAGGTGCACTTCCAATATGCAGTTTGGCAGGTGACGGGCTGCGACGAGGCGGCGACTGAACGGCGACGGCGACAACAAGGCGGCGGACGTAGCACCGGAACCCAGACGACGGGCAGAGACGAGGCGGCCACGGGGCGGCGACGACGACAACAAGGCGGCGGACCCCGCAACGCAGCCCAGCCGACGGGCGGCGACGGGGCGGCGACGGGGCGGCGAAGGCGACCACAAGGCGGCGGATCCGGCAACGGAACCCAATTCTCTAGAAAAGAATTAAGTACCTTTAAATGCAAACCCTGTTTGGGGAATGCGGGGTCTTATCGTCGGAATTATGTTTGAATCAGTGGGGTCCCCGAACCTCTGGACTCCGCCCCTTGGGCCCGCTTTTTCGTCCGAGGCCGTTTTACAGCTTGGGCGATCGAACCAAACCCAGGAAATTGCGGCCTTCGCGACTTGTGGGTGCCGGTCAGTGGCGCCAGAGAGGCCTGGGTCAGGCAGGGTCAGTAAGAAAATTGGTCGCTCGCGTCTTAGCACGTTCCAAGAACGTACTTGAACACTCTGGAAAGCCAGCGGCGCTTGGCGCATCGTGCAGGTCCCCGCCCACTTCGTACTGGTGCCACTTGTGGGAAGGGGGGATCGAAGGTTCCAGGAAGCGGGGCCCCGAAGGTGCACGACAACTGCTGCGCCTTTCTATCTTCCCGTTTAGAGATTCCTTTTCCCCCCAACCATCCTGTGGTGCTGGGCCTTCGTTTTGAAAAGACAGCGCCCGCGTCCCACCTCTTATCGTCCTCTTCTATTCCTCCTCCTCCCCCTCCTCCCTCCTCCCTGCGTTTCCCTATCCAGTACAGCGCTTGGTGGCCCCATAGGGAGCTCCACCGAATGTCCCAGTGGCGGAGCTCGCATGCGTTTCCTGCGCCCACTGCGATGTTTCGTGGCCTCATCGGGAGCTCCACCGAAGGTGCCAGTGGCGCAACTCGCATGCGGTTCCTGCGCTCAATACAGCGCTTCGTGGCCTTATAGGGAGCTCCACCTGTACAGCGTTTCGCGGCCCCATAGGGAGCTCCACCAAAGTTCCCAGTGGCGGATTTCGCATGCGGTTCCTTCGCCCAGTGCAGGGCTTCGTGGCCCCATATGGAGCACATCTTGCACACGCTTCGTGGCCCCATCGCCCTAGAGGGGAGCGGCCCGCCCGAGCCTCGCCTTCTCTCGACGGTCTGACTGTTTGGCCCCGCGCCGCGGACGACCCGCGCGGCGCTGGGACCCTCTCGGAGCGACCAGCGCGCGCCGCGGGAACTCCATGCTGCGCTCTACCTAGCGCTTTAGTTGCCTGTCGTCGCTTTGCCCAGCAGCCAGAGCCTTGCCCACAATCGGCCAGCAAACTAGCTCTCTTTGTTCCGCGCAGCGGACGACCCGCGCGCGTCGCTGGGACCTTTTCGGGGCGTCCGGCGCGCGTCGCGGGGAGTCCGCGCCGCGCTGCGCCCGCAGCGTTGGGCTTTGGAGCGCGCGGGCGCAGCGGGGGAAAAAGAAGGGAATGACGATTTGGGACGGTCTAGCTTGTCTCGCTACCCCCCAGCAAACAGATCACGGACAGAGGGAGCCACGCCGAAGGCTCCATAGGGAGTTCCACCGAAGGCCCCAGTGGCAGCGCCCGCGTGCCGCCGCCATTCAAGTTTGGCATACTTCTTACGCGCTTCGCGCTCTCATAGGAAGCTCCACCGAAGACGACGTTCACAGATGCGGTGCTCACAGCTGCATGCGATCGGGTCTTTCGCCAGGCTACCGTTGGTTGAAATCCAATGGCTTCTAACGCGCGTTATGCCCCCTTACCCCCCTTTTCACCATTCCCATTACGTACCGCCCCCTCCATCGGTGCGTCCCTGGCACTGTCGCAGTACGTCCAGCACCACAGTTTTTTTTTGGGGGGGGGGGCGGGGGGGCGCTTCGTTATGTCCTTCCCGCACCCCCCTCTCCCCCCCACACCCCCGTTTTCCCCCCCCACAATGCTCGTTATGGCCGCGACTGAGAAAATGCACCCCTGTTGCCCCATCCAGAAAGCAACGCCCGAGTCATATGTGCCCTATCTTGCCTTCCTCTCGCCGTCGTCTTAAAAAGCCCGGGCGGCTTCCCCCCGGACCCCTTCATCGGCGGCGCGCCCCAGGGCGTGTGAGCGAGCAGGCCTTTTCGAAAGGAGTCCTGTTTCTTCGGGTGCCCTTCCGGCCTGTTGAGAGGGCTTCTCGGAAACCGCGAGGGTTTCTGAGGGGCCCCGCCGCTGTCTCAGGGAACCGCTCCCCTGGGCCCCCCGTCGAGGCGCGCCGCCGATCGAGAGGTTCCCAGGAGCGGGCAAGACACAGACGCAAAGACTTGTTGATTCCCACGAACATATGGGAAGACAAGGGGTGTGTGTGGGGGAAACGAAATCCCACAACATACGGACAAATGTGGGGAATCTAAGAATTTGTGTATATTTATTTGTGTCCCTGGGCCTCAGAGGGCCCGCCCCCTCTTCCCCCCTCCCGGGCGCACCGCCGATAGAGAGGTTCGTGCCCCCCTCTTTCCCCAGCCCGTGGGCCAATCTCGATCCTCGATTCTCGGTCTTCGGTCCTTCTGCTCCTCCTCCTCCTCCTCCTCCTCCTCCTCCTCCTCCTCCTCCTCCTCCTCCTCCTCCTCCTCCTCCTCCTCCCCCTCCGCCCCGGCGAGATGCCTATCCCCCCCCCTGTTCCGGCCAACCCGAGGTCAACCAGGACCAGGGCCTGCGGCCCGAGTGGAACGAGCGCTTTCTCGTCGTGCCCCGCGGCTCCTGGTGCGCGCCCCCATCCAGCGTTCTTCGCAGCGCCTGTCGCCATCGTCGCGTTCGTCGTCGTCTTCGTTGTCTTCGTCGCCAGAAGCTCGACATCACGTAGCAGTCATACTGATCGGGAGCCGTTCCATTTCAAACTGGGGCTCTCGCGCGAGACTTTTTCATCTCGTTCGGCCAGACTCTGTGAGCACATCACCGCAGCTTCAGGGGTGGGGGACATGTGTTTGGCATACCCTAAATCGATGTTCGTCGATCGATTTTTATCGTGGCCCCGGCTCCCTCTCCCCGTTTGTTGTTGTACCCGTGTTCATTTTTAAGGCGTCGATAGATCTCAGTGGGGTCCATCCCTTTCCAGATCAGAGGGGGCCCCGGCGTTCCCACGGAGGGCCGCGGGCCTGCTGGGCAGCCTTGCCTTGGTGAAGGAGTTCGCGGCACTGGACGAGAACAGTATTGCGGACAGCAACGCGTCAAAAAAAAAACCTCGTTGTACTAATCAGACTTCGAGGTCATTTTTGGAGCCTCCCCAGGCCAGTGACGATCCGACTGATCCGCACGACGGGTACCATTGCTCCAAGTCGGACCTGGAGAGTGCTCAGCTGGACGAGTCTGACATGCCTTTCCAGAAATGGTGCAGGGTCTACTATACAAGCAAGCCTGTTCCCGCTGGTGGCCGTGGCCGTGGCGTGGTCATGCTACTAGTGGAGCGGGTGTTCCTTCAGAAGGCCAACGATCCTCACTGGACGGCAGCCGATCCTCGGAAGCGAGTACAAGTGGTGAGTGTTCGAGACCGGACGAAGATCCACCCGAACCCCAAGAGCGATTTCGACTACTCCGATGTGCCAGGGTTCTCGACGTCATCTAAGATACACATCGAGAAGCAGTCAAGTTCGGTGGTGCGGAAGAGAAACAATCAGGCGACAATGACGACGACTACGACCACCGCCAAAAGAAAGACACGCAAGGACATGATCCTTTACCTGTCGACGGCGGTCAACCTGGTTGAAGATTCGTCTCGTGGGGTACCTTGGGATACTGGGGTGGCGCTTCTTGGGCCATCTATTTCATCGGGAAGCATCTGGAGATCTGGGCCGCGTCGAGGGCAGTCTACTCCACGGCGCAGGAAGTGGTCGAGGTCACCGAGTACGAGAACGAGCGCTGGGACGAAGTGGCCGAGTACTTTGCGGAGCTCGACCTCGAGCTCATGCTCCGCAGTCGCTTTCGGGCTCTTCGTAGTGTGGGGCATCGGGTGCAGCTGGAAGTCGCACAGTAAAGCTCGGCGGTCGATCGTCGGCGGAGACTCGGACTCGGACTCGGACCAGTCAGAGAAGTAGTTCGGCCGCGCGGTCTCGGAGGTCGGGGAGAATGTCGAGGTGCATGATTTGTTGGGGTCGTTGGTTCAGTCGCAGTCAGATCTGGCCAAGGAGACTGCACAGCTAAAGCAAGAGTTTCGGTGCGACTCCCCGCGGACGGCGACCGCGACAAGCAGCTTGCCCGCGGGGGGCGTCGGGCCCTTTGGGTCTCCGCGGGGAAGCAGCGAGCTCACCAGCGGGATCTCCTCGCTGTTGGACCGTCTCAAGGAGCGCGAGGAGATCGCGAGGACCGACGTCGCGACCCAGGGAAGCAGGGAGACCGACTTGCCTGGGCTGCCGCTGCACGCGGGGCCCGCGGGGCCGCCGGGCGCGGCTGGCTCGGGGGGGCCTCGGAAGTTCCTGAGCTCATCCAGGTCATCAAGAAAGAGACGAGGGGCCCCTGGAGCGCGCTGCTGGGCCACTTGCGCAAGTATCGGGACGCCGACGGGTGGAACCTTGGCGGCGCGAAGGCGAGGATCGTTGTCCCTTACTTGGCCCGGCTCTACAAGATCGGGAAGACGGCGTCGGAGACGGCGAGGTCATGGATCCCAGGGGAGGAGCTGGACACATGCCATGCCGCTCAGGAGTTCCTCTTGCTTGCGATGATACTGGACAAGATGATCGCAGACCAAAAGGGGGACCTGATCAACGTTTCTGCCTGCGAGGTCCTGTGCCGTCCGTCGCACGGGCTGCGCGCGCAGTTGGCTTTCCATAGCGCACATTGGCAGGCAGACTGTAAGCAACCTCGCGGGTAACAGGGTTCAAATTGGAAGTCCAAGGTCAATCGGGGGCTTTGCGACCGGCGCGACGCGCGCGCTGGGCGAAAACGAGTTGACGACGCCTGGGGCCGACGAGGAGGCGCGGCTCAGGCTGGAGAAGAAGGCGATATTCAACAAGGGCTTGTCGAAGGTCCAGGGCGGGCCCCGCGAGGGGGCCGGGGGCGACTAGCCTTCCACTCATCTCCTTCGCCGGCCTCCCGAGGCCTGGCGCCCGAGCTCGAGCGGCGCGCCGTGCGCTCAGCCAGCTGGCCCTCGTGGCGGCTGGGCTCTGCGCGCTTTTTGCTTGTCAGCGCCATCCACCTCGTGACATCGAGTTCCGCTTCCTCCCCGGTCGGATGCTTGGCCGACGGGAATTCTCGGGGCCCAGTGGCGAACCTGCCGTTCTTCGCGTCGCCCCTGGAGTGGCCGCGCAGGCTGGAGAGGCCGCGGCGCGCGACCAACGAGGTGCTCTTGGAGCGCGCGAACCGGGCCGTCCTCTCGCTCGGCCGGCCATGCCAGGGGAAGTTGGAGCTCGCTTTAACGCCTGTGCCATGCCATGTGCGGGTCCGGGCCTCGTGGGCGACAGCTTCTGCGATGTCGCGGGGTCTCGCGAAGCATGTCTGGGCGGAGGTTTGCCGTTGGATTGCCGTCGAGGAGGAACAGTCAGAGGAAACTACTCTTCTGCAGCTGACGCGCTCGGCCCGCTGGAAAACGGCGGGGCAACGGCGAAAAGGTCGACGAGGGAGAGCTCCAGCGGGGGGGCGTGTGTCCGCGCCGCCCGTCGGAGGTCAGTCGACCGCCTCGAGGGGCGACGCCAGTCCAGTTGGCGCCGGCGCCCCCCGCGGCGGCGGACTTCCTCGCGACCCCGAAGGACATGGTCGAGGACGACGAGAAGGTCGAATGGGTGGTGTGCGACAGCGCCACGGCCTTCATGTTGCCCGAGCTGAAGGGCAAGAATGCCCCCCTCGACCTGGCGTTTCGGCACTGGGGCTCGGGGGCGCCGACGACGCGCGCGACGATGCGCGAGAAGGTTTCAGTCTTAACAGTATTCAAGAAGCGAGTTGGCGAGCGCAGGACGACCAGTCTGGTTTGGGATCTGCGTCGTTGCAACCTCCGCTGGAAGACGCCTCCGTGGACCCCGCCTGGGAGTCCCGTGTCCATGGCCAACTCGAGCTCAGCGACGAGATCGCGGGGGGGCGAATCTTCGCGACCTGCCGAGGCGGTTTCCCAGAACTTGTTTACGCCATCGAGACGCCCGTCTGGATCCACCCTTGGTTTGTCTTCGAGGGTGCGCTGCCCCAGAGGGTCCAGGACTTGGGCCTGAAGGGGGGGCGTTCGTGGGCTTCGGAGATATACGTCACTCAGAACTATGCGGTCCTGAAGGCGCCCCCAATGGGTTGGAGTTGGTCTGTGTTTCTGGCGCGCTCCACATTGCGGGATGTGGTCCACGATGGGGTCGACGATATCGAGCTGGGAGGCCAGCTCGTGGATGGGGCTTCTACACTTCAGTTCGACAGCTTCACCGAGCTCTCCTGGTTCTTTATCGACGACTTCGCGGTAGGGCAGCTGGGCAGCGCGAGCGCGTTGCCGACCGAGTTCGAGGCCCACCGGACCCTGGCGAGGTGGAAGTCAGCTGTCGTCAAGGCTGGGTTCCGAGTGCACAAGGACGTTGTGGACCAGGGTGTTCCGGCCTGTCTGGGCACGCAGATAACCTATGACGGCCTCTTGAGAACCCTGCCCTCGAAGCTGCCCCGAGCGCTGGCAGCGACGGCGGCGCTTCTCCGAAGGGGCAAGGCCACCTTCAGCGAGATGCAGTGCATGATTGAAAACTGGGTTTGGATCTTGCTTCCATCGCGAGTGGGCTCGGCTATTCTGGCGAGCTCTAACCAGTTCATCAACGAGGCCGGCGAAGCGGGGGTGAGCGAGCTTTGGGCCAGCGCACGGGCCGAGTTGACCATCCCCGTGGCGCCGCCCCCGATGCTCGCCGTCGATCTCACCGCGAGGTGGAACAGATGGGCCTACATGGCGGACGCCTTGGACGCAGGGCATGGCGCGATCGCCGCCGCCACCGCCCCCGTGGAGGCGAGGGCCGAGGCGCGCTGGGCAGAGCGGCGAGGGTTGCACGTCAAGCTCGAAGGGGCCTACTCCGACGTAGAATCAGCCGAGGTCGACGTGGACGCACGGGGGCGTCGAGATGCCGATGCTTCGTTGGCCTCGCGAGTTTCGCCCCAGCGGGGCTCGTGGCTCCCAGGCTTCTTGTCGCTGTTAGCAGGATCTTGTGCCCTCGAGTCGGTCATGCGGGAGGTGCGTCCTTCCTGGGTCGAGAGCTGGAGCGTCATCTTCGGGCCGCTGTTCGACCTGTCGAATCCGATTCAGGTGGCAATCCTGATCAGGCGGATACGAGCGGGGTGTTATTGGCGCATCCTGTTGCCCCCCCCCCGTGCTCCTCGTTCAGCCGCGCCCGTCAGCCAAAGGCGCGCAGTCGACGGCGTCCCTGGGGGCTTCCTGGGCTTCAAGGCCGCGCGGAGCGACTCGTCGAGATGGGGAACTACCTGTGCCTCGTCGCCCTGGAGATTGCCGACGAGTGCATCGAGCAGAGGGTGGCGTTCAGCTTCGAGAACCCCGCCTCCTCGACGATGTGGGGCCCCCTCCCATGGTGGAGCTCGCGCAGAGCATGGGGCTCGAGAAGGTATTGCTGGACTACTGCCGCTTCGGGGTGAACTGGAAGAAGCCGACCATCTTCTTGACAAACACTCCGGAGCTGAAGGCTCTTCGCAGGCGGTGTAACCACAGGTATCCGCGTCAGTGGCTGCGCGGCAGGGACAGCGAGGGCGCGTCGTGGACCGCGCTCGCTTGTGTTTACCCACGGGAGCTGCGCAGGCAGTGTGCGGAGGCGCTGCGTCTGCTGGCCCCGGGTCTCCCTCGCGGGGAGACGGCGCCGCCCGTGGGCGACGCGGGGCCGGGCCCGCCAGGCCCCAGCGCGCCTGCGCCGAGCTCAGCGAGAAGCGAGCGGTGATTGCGAGGTGGCATCTAGTGTTTGCTGGCAAGTGGGCGCAGGAGGAGCAGAATAACACCCTGGAAGCCAGGGCCGCCCTGGCCGCCTTGAGGCATGCCGCGAGGCCCCGAGACAACTGGGACACGCGCATCTAGGTCTTCGCGGACAGTCCCGTCACGCTGGGTTGTTCTTCAAAAGGACTGTCGGGTGCATGTCAGCTGCTGCAGCTTTGTCGACGGGTAGCGGCGATTGTTCTGGCTACTTGCATCCGTCCACATTGGCGCCATGTGCCGAGCGAGCTCAACTTCGCCGACGGCCCCGGCCGCCAGCTCGACGCTGGGGTCGCCGACGCTACAGAGGTCGCGCATCGTGGGGGGTGGGCGGGGGTGGGGGGGGCAAGGTGTTGCGACGCCCCCCCCCCCGGGGCACTTCCACCTGGGGGAGGCGATGCTATGATGGGGGGCGCTGGTCATGACCCGCCTCCGGGCCCGTCCCCACGCCCTGGCGAGTAGCAAAACCTGAAATCAACGCTCGCCGCGGTTTGCCACTCCGCTGGGGGCGCCATTGCAGCCGCGAGGCCGACGCCGCTCTTGCTGGTCATCGTGGGGCTTGTGCTGTTCGATTTCTTCGTTGAGGCAGGGGTCATGCCGCGGCCGCTCCGCCCCCTCTGGGGCCGAGGCGGTCGCGCGTGGGCTGGAGCTCTGGACCGCCTGGCTCTGGGGCGAGTTGTGGGGGGCGTCGACTGGCTGCGCGCGCGTGCTGTCGACGACGAGACGAATGCCTTCTACCCCGCCGCCGCCAGGGATTTCTTGATCCAGATGAGGTACGAAACCGTTCACTTCGCGAACCTTGAGGAGCGCGACAGAGCCATGGCCGACTATTTCAGTGACTTTTGCGATCTTCGTGGCGGGTCTTTGGCCAGAGGAGGGCGCCTGGTCTCTGGTTTCACACGCGTGCTCCCTGAGCACAAGCAGCATGTGCCAGAGACGGCGAGGGCCCTCCTGACATGGCAAAGGCTCGGACTGGCGACAGAAGGTGGGCCACTGTCTTCAAAGACGGTTGGTGCGGCGGTCTTGCAGCTGGTTCGAAATGGGCATGCGTTTTCGGCTTCAGCTGTCATGCTTTCTAAGGATGCATATCTACGTGAACAAGATTAGGCTCAGCTGTGCATGGAGGATGCGTACGGTGACCATAGCAGAGTTGCCTTGGTCCCGGGGGATCATGCGTGTGGGGAACGAGCGAAGACAGGATCCAATCAGGGAGCGTTGCTGGACCGTGCCCATGTCGGTGACATGTTGTTGGGTCTGAGAGATCATCTCGAGGTGGGCGAGCCCGTTTTTCCCGATATCTACAGTGGAGTTCCGGCGACAGTGGTGGAAGGCCCTCAAAGACAGGGACATCACCTTCGGCGGGCCGCCACACAACCCACGGCGCAGCCAGCCTTCGACCGACGCAGCATCAGGGAGACGTTCTTTGGAGGAGATTTGGCGCCGTGGAAGATGGAGCGCCGTGGGTAGCGTTCAAAGATGTACCAGAGATGTCCTGCTGCGCCGTCACGATGCCCAAGCGCCTGACAGAGTGAAGCAGCATGGTCTAGCCTTCCTGAAGGATCCGAGACGCATCTTGGTGCAGGCGCTGCGCGACGGGCCTCAGACTCCAGTAGCACGTATTATGACCTCGGCCTTGGCACTTAGCAAAAACGCGACATGCGACAGTGCGCCAAGCTTGCCGTCCATGACATTCCACGGTAAGTTAAGAGTAGCTTAGCTCGCAAGAGAGCCGTTTCAAAGGAGGCCCGCCAGAAAGCTATGCTGCGTTTCGCTTCGCCTCGTCCGTCCTCTTTGACGGTGGACGCCGTGTTGGAGTGATCTGGCAAGCGCATGCATTGAAGTGGAGAGCGTTGCGGCATGCGCGGGCAAAATGTTTCTCCCGGCCCCGCCCGCCCCCCGCAGCCGACCATAACCATGATTTGGTGATTGGGTACTTCGGTTGCTCTGTTGCCGGTGGTTGGCCAGGATGGATCGGCCATCGACCCAATGCCGCCGCGCCTGGCGGCTCGCAGGTGGTGAGAACAAGTCGTCCTTGCTTCGCTTGCCTTTGTCATGGGAGAGCGTTGTATCATACGTCATTGGCTGCCGCCACTCCCGTGCTGCACTGCAGGGTGTGGGGCTCTTCGGTCTGGGGTTGAGGAGTGCCAAGGCCTTAATGGATGATCGACGATCGGTTTTTTATCGTGGTTCCGGCTCCCTCTCCCCGTCTGTTGTCATATATTTCTCAAGTTTTTAAAAGGACCCACCCGACCCCCCCATGGGGTCACTGGCCGTGCATGCCCGCCCGAGTGCGAGCAGAGTTGGGTACTTCGGTTGCTCTGTTGCCGGAGGTTGGCCGGGATGGATCGGCCAGCGACACAATACCGCCGCGCCTGGCGGCTCGCAGGTGCTGAGAACAGGTCGTCTTTGCTTTGCTCACCTTTCTCGTGGGGAAGTGTTGTATCATACGTCAATGACTGGCGCCACTCCCGTGCTGCACTGCAGGGTGTGGGACTCTTCGGTCTGGGGTTGAGGGGTGCCAAGGCCTGGCGATGACAACATATTTAAAACGTAACGAGCGAGCATTGTACGGCATTTACATATGCGAGGCCCTGGGCTTGAGCATGCGGGAGATCATCTTGAAGACGGTACGAGAGACCATCCTGGATACCAGACTGAAGACCATACATACCAGACCATGCGGGAGACTATGAAACGTGCCGCCCAGCATCTTATACTTCATATTTGTTCCTGAGATTTGAGTGTTGTTATGCGTTGCTTTCGAAAGAACGGTGAACAAACGGGAACAAATCTATAGATCTTGAATGTGAGAGCGTTGTGTTTTAAGTTCCAGGTTCGGCGTACAACCTAAGACATAGTATGTTGTTGATGTTGGGTTGATTTCACATATTGTGACGTGGGTAATTGCAGATATTCTAGCGCAGGGCGTCGCGCAAGCTCTCATGCGAAGTCATGATCGACACATGTTTGGGTTGGCGGAAGGGTTGCGGAAGGATTGCGGACGAAATCCAGCAACGCTGATTTGGGTGGCGGAAGCTCGCGGCTTTTTGGCGGAAGGACGCGGTCGTAAAACGAGAGATGAACAACGTTTTAGTTTTAGAGTGTCTGCAGAGTGTCGAAGGGAGACCGCGGGTCGTGGCCCACCAATCTTGGACGTGATGGAGTTCGCGCGCGCGTTGATATTATACAGAACCCTCACAGGCAAGTGGTTACGGGCAGCGCGGGTGTCCGACTGCGTGCAACTCCTGCTTCACACGGGGTTGTTTTTTTGCGGTTGCTCTTTGGACCGCAGGCCCATGGGACGCGTATTGGCGGTTCCCGCGGTAAATGGGCAACGTTTGTAGAGACCTCAAATGAGGGGACTTGACGGACGGAGTGTTGCAGTATTTCTGATGCACCCAGGGTTTTACTCAGGCTCCAAGTCCCTCTCCCCCCCGTCCTCTTCTTCATCCCCTCCTCTTCCATCCTTCCCCTCCCACCGTTCCCCCTCCGGCCTTCCCTGTCGTTCTCCATGGTCTGTCTTCCCATTCGTTTCTCCTCGTTGCGTCCTTGCGCCCTGCTTTTCCCTCTTCCTCTTTGTTGGGGCAGTGTGTTCTGGGTGACAAGGTTGAACAGGTCCCCTCTCCTCCCTTCTCCCTCTCCCTCCTTTTTCCCTCTCTCCCCGTCTTCTCCTCTCGTATCCTACTCCTCGCTGATGGCGCAATTCTCGGTCGCTCGGGTCCGTCCCCAACGCGTCTCAACCTTAGCCTCCTCCTCCTCCTCCTCCTCATTCTCCTCCTCCTCCTCCTCCTCCTTCTCCCCCCCCTCCTCACTAGCGATCCGATGCATGTTTTAACATGGGGTCCCTGGAAGTCCCGACGCTTTCCTCATAGCGTGGTTCTTACCCAGAGTCGTTCTTTGACGGTCCTGGGACCCAGCGAGGGCCCCCAGAATCCGAAAACAGGGAGAAACACCTCCGCATTGTTTGGTTCAGTGTGTTCGAGGTCTGGGGATCCCTCCTCCACACCTCCCCTACCTCCTGCCTCCTTCCCCTCCCTTTCCCTTCCTCCCTCCCCATCCCCTCCCTCCTCCCTTTTCTTCTTCCCCATCCCCTCCCTCCTCCCTTTTCTTCTTCCCCTCCCCTCCCCTCCCTCCCCCTCCTCGCCCTCCTCCCGTCCTTCCCCTCCCTCCCTCCTCCCTCCTCTTCTTCTTCCTTTTCCTCCCCTTCCTCCTCCCTCCCTCTTCTCCGAAGCGGGAAGCGCCACCTGCCCGGGGAGGTGCTCACGCTTCGAGGTGTGCGGGGAGGGCTACGTCCGCTGCCACTGCGCCCTGGGCACCGAGACGGTGTGGAAGGCCGTGGAGACGATGGGCAGGAACCCGTTTGTTTGACCCTCTGGCGATGCCCAGATCTCCGACAGTGTCTCTCGATACTGTCACATACTTACGTAGCACATATGCGTACACACATGCCAGCCAGCCAGCGTGGAGCCCAAGCAGTACTTTGTTGAAGCCTATGCGCTGCAATCTAGGAGGCGCGGTCAGTGTAGTGCGTTCCTGGTGGTGCCATCCATGTGGTGGAATGTATGTGGTGCAAATTCATTTGCCGAAGTTGAAGTTGACAACTCCACTGCTCGCGCAATCATCCCACCCACCAGCCCGCAACTTGGTTTGCACAACCCATGCGGAAGCGATTGCGATGAGTACTGGGTGTTGGCTGGTGCATCTGTGCGGCCGCGCGCGCGTGCCCCGCATGGTAGTTGTACAAGGGGTTGTGGCCATGGCAGGCGCACGACCGATGTTGAAGGCGTTCGACGCGCGCTCATTGGTTGCTCGCATGGCAGAAATGTTGGAAACACAACTAAACAATGGTTTTTTAGTATTCGGAAAGCGCGCGGGGAGTTTTTTTTGTTTTGTTATTGATTTGTTTGAGATGTGTTCGAGGATGTATGGTACGATTCGTGTGATATCAGGAAGCTCGGTCTTGACATGGTTGAAGCCACAATGTGTTCGGAAGGATTTCGACCTGCGCGCGCGGCGGCCGCGCGCATGTGCCCCACATGGTGTTTGTTTACAAGGGATTAGAGCCCTGGCATGCGCGCGACCGTTGTTGAATGAGAACGACGTGCGCGCAAAAAGTGCCCTGGAAACCCGATGTGACAGGCATGTTGAAGCAACCATTGATTTTTGAAGGATTCGGCAAGAGCGCGTAGGCAGATTTGGTTTCTGATTTTTTGGGTGGGAAAGTCGTGTGCGTTCGTAGGTTGTCTGGAAGCGGGATGCTGAAATTGTTGAAAGAACATGGTGTTTGGAAGGATGTTGACGTGCGCGCGCAGCGGCCGCGCGGGTGTGCCGCGCATTGTATTTCTGTATAGGGGGGGGTCGTGAAGCAGTTTGATGTTAGAACAAAATGTCACCTTATATCATTCTCTTGCAAGGGCACCGAGGTGGACCGATCCCGGCCTGGCTGGTATAGTATGGGTTCAAAGTCGGATGGACATTGGGTCAGAATCGTATGTATTTTGCATTGGGTCCCGGGGAATCGATAAATCCGTTGGGGGGAGGGTGGTAGAACCGATGTCCTTTTTGGAAACCTTGCCGAACTTGAAGTTGTCAACTCCACTGCTCGCGCAATCATCCCGCCCAACCACCCGCAACTTGGTTAGCACAAATCATGTGGGAGCGATTGTGATGAGTGCTGGGTGTTGGCTGGTGCATCTCTGCGGCCGCGCCAGCCCGCGCACGCTCGCGCGCGCAGCGGCCAGCTAGGTTGGCGCGAACGACGCGAACGCGGTGGCGCTGACCGTTCGGCACATCTTTGCGGACACTTCACTGCGAGTCTGCGGCTTGGGCGGGCGCGGTATCATGGCAACGTCGGCAAAATGTAGACGCGATGATGATAGTAGCGATGCTGGCGACCATGTTGACAGCGACGACGGGGCAGCCAGTGACGGCGCCGATGCTGATCACGCCGACGACGATGACGGCGTCTTCGCGTCGGTGATGAAGGTTTTGGAAAGAATTCGAAATGCGCGCGCGGCGGACGCGCGAGAGTGGCCCGCACGGTATTATTTGACACGGATCGTGCCACCCCAGCACGCGCAAGTGCGTTCGAACGATTTCGACATATGCGCGCGCGAAACCCGCTTGGCAGCGTCTTATCAACATGTTGGAACAAAAACGATCGGTTGTCCTAAGAATTCGCAAGAGAGCGCGCGCACGCTTGTGTTGATCATCTGTCTTGCGAAACCAGTTTTTGATTGAAACAATATGTATGTCAACGCTCGAGTTTGATATCCTTCCTGATCCGAATGTTTTTGAAGGGTTTCGGCATGCGTGCGCAGCGGCCGCGCGCGTGTGCACTTTGTCACATATTGCACAAACGATTCGTGACAAAAACGTGCTATGTTAGAACAAGCGTGTCACCGTATATTTTTGTTTACGGTGAGGAAGAGGAACAGGAGGATGATGAAAAGAAGAGGGAGAGGTGGAGGAGGAGGGCGAGCAGAAAGGCCAGAGGCCTTTTGGATGCCTCCCAGAGTCTCTTCGGATTTCTCTCGGGAGCTTTTTGGGGTCCTCTTGGGGCGTCTTGGGGGTCTCTTGGCAGTCCTGGTGGCCTCTTGGGACGTCTTGGGTGCCTCTGTGGGGTCTCCGGGGTCTCTTGGGGGCCTCCTGGGGTCATCTTGGGGGTCTCACAGGGGCCTCTCTGAGCCTCCTGGGCACGTTTTGGAACACTCTTGGCAGCCTCGGGGACCATCGTGGTGCCATCTTGGAGGAGATCGACCACAGGAGGGGGGCTCCAGGGTCCCCCCCTTGGGGCCAAGATGTGGCACAAACCAAAATCAATGATTTGGGCCGTCTCGCCGAAGCCTCTTCGGGCGTAAACCCCTTGGGGGTGGAAGAAAAAACTTCCGAAACCACTCACGCCCTAAGGGGCTGGTGGGATTTCCAAACCGTGCTTGCGCTCAGGGGACCTTACTTCTCCTCCAGACCTAGAGGGAGGGGGCTGGCGACGTCACGCTTGGCGCTTGCGACGTCTGATCAATTTGTTCCCCGAGCCATTCCCAGAGGGCGCCAGGGTGGGCGGCAGCTGGCGTCATCGCGAATAGCGAAAACAGTGAGCTCCAGGTTGACCATCGACGTGCCGCTGCTGCGCGACGCTCGCCAGGTCTCAGGGGAAGAGGAACAGATACCGATGCTGCTGCGCTTTCCTCGTCGCCACGGCCGCCTCCGCCTCGAGCCCCTGGGCGGAGCGAACCGCCAGAGAGATCGGGGGGGGGGGTGTACAGTCGTCCGCGTTTGGACAGCGTGCCGCGCTGCCCGCTCTCGGCCACCGCGCTTGGCAGACCCAAGACTTCGCAATTTTTTCCCAATATCGACCAGTAGAGATCTCGACCCATTCCCCGGGAACGGTTTTTCATCCCGAGTCGTTTTTTGACGGTCCCGAGGCTTGGTAGGGGCCTCCAGAGAAGTCGAGCATAGCGAAAAGCCTCCCGTCGCGATTTCTTTCTGACTCGAGGGGGTCTGGGTTCTCAGCGGGACACGCTGACCGCGTCCCAGTCCCGAAGCATCAACATCTCGACCTTTGCCTGAGTTGGGGTCCCCAGAGTGCTGGGCCCTTTCCCTGGGGCCAGCTCTTCATCCCGAGTCGGTTTTTGACGGTCCTGGGGCCCGGCGAGGGCCCTCATCAGAGGCCGAAGCCGGCGAAACACCCCCGTCTGGAGTTTCGGGCGGCGTCGAGAAATGGGAGGGCGATCCGGGGGGGGTGTCAGGGAAGGCGCGCCCTGAAGGAGCCCTAAGAGGGGCGCCCTGGGACCCCAAAAGGGCACGAGAGGTGCACGTTCCCCCCGGCTTGGCGCCCCCTCATGAGTTTTCAGGTCGGGCATGTCCCTCTGAGTTTTCAGGTCGGGCATGTCCCTCTACAGGATAATATTCAAAAATAAGCGAAAATAGCCTGGGGACGAGTTCCGGACTATTTTGTTTGACTTGTTTCGAACAAGTTTGACGATTTTTGACGAGCTTCCGCCCTGTAGGAGGACACGCCCGACCTAACATCCGTTCACGACCGAGGGGCTCTCGAGACGTTGGAGGCCCGGGAAGGTCGGCCTGCTCCACCTCCACTTCCGGATGTGGGACGGGCAGCCCGTCGAGGAGACCCCGTGGTGGCCCGCCGCCGCCGAGGAGCAGAGGCCCTGCCCGGGGGGGGGGTGTCAGCAGCAGCTCCGTGCGTGCCCAGCAATTCTGGGCGTGCGGGTCCTGGCTGGGCCGAGCCTGGGCCTGGGCATCGGTGTTGCACCATCCAGGAAGCGTAGGACTCGAGTGCACCCTTTTTGCCACCCAGGTTGCACTGGGTTTCTTGGGTTTGGATGCGCTGGAAGGCGTGACGTTCCCACACCAAATATCCATGGACGTCCTGGGGTCTCAGGACGGGGTTTCTTGTGGAAGGTTTCTTGTGACCTGGCCTCCACTGTACGCAGGAATTCAGGTTTGCCAGCGCTTTTTGACGAGCGCGTCCTGGAGTTTGACGGTCCGGTGTTCGTGGGATGTCTGCAGTGGGAGCTTGCGTCAAGCTTCAGACTGGGTCTCTTCATTTTCAGGGTGGCCCGGGCAGGTTAACCCGAGTCTTACGTCCCAGTGGGCTACACGTAAGAGTGACTTCTCGCCGGAGTGACCTTTGGTGCGGGCACATTGGGGTCTCCGGATGGCTAAATGCGGTGCGATAGCACCTGCATCCCTGCCTGGCTGCGGCCCTCCCGCGCTCCCCAAAGGTCGCGCACTGAAGGTCACTCTTGCCTAGGATCATTAGTGCATGTAGCCGATACGGGGCCCAAATATTTGCACCACGTGACCACCCATCCCTCATCCCATCCCTCTCCCAGCAGGGCTCACTTCGACTCCTCCGATTCGGTTCGATGCGATTTCGGTGGCTTCCGATTCCGATTCGACTTCGAGTTCCGATCTGGATTTCGATTTCTCAACGGAGGCCTACTACAGCATGCTGATTCCCGCCGACTCTACTTCTCCCGACTCGGCTGCCGATTTCCGCCGATCCGGCTTTTCGGTTGGATTTGGATTCTCCTGCCCAGAAAGAGAAGGGGAAGAGGAGGGTAAGTAGAGGAGGGAGGGGGAATGGAGGTGGTCGTGGGGTATATTCTTCTGGCCCACAGGTGCGCGTGGAGAGCATTCTGTTTTGTCTCCTGTCGATAGCGGGCGTGACTGGGGGGTCGGAGGGAATGAGAGGGTAGGGGACTGGTCACGTTACGATTCGCGACGGCGCGGTCCTGGAATACTTATGCATGGCTCATTCCCACACGGCGCCAGCGCAGTGACCAAGGGGTGGGGCGGGGCCAGCCACGGGCGTGATCGCGAATCATTCTGAAGCGGGCGCGTGCCTCCCTTCCAGACCGTTGGATGCTGGATTTCCGCGGTCGCGATTGGTAGCGACCGATGGGCACATCGCGTCCGATTCCAAAACTGGACGCGACCGATACTGGAATTTGAAGCAACATCGGTATCGGCCGATCTCGTCGGTCGCGACCAGGGAGATCTGGCATTTGTAATCAGGGTCGGCCCAGGACACGAGGGCCCATGCACCGACGCTGGGCCCATGGCCCAGACATCGGGCGGGCCGCTTTGTATACGGTCTTGGCGTTCCTCCTCACTCTCGGGCTCTGGGGGCCGGTCCTGGCCCCGGGGCCATCAGAACGCGGATCCGAGATGGAAGACTGCCACCCTGGGAATGGGGCTCGGGATCTCCTCGTGGGGCCGCGCACGGGGAAAACCGCGTCGTCGGGGGTCTGGGCCCTTGCCCTGAAAGGCAGGCGGGGGCATACTCTCAGGTCTGGCGTGGCGCAAGATTGCAACATCGCAGAACAAATCCGGACCGAAGCCGTATAGACCCATCTCTCTGCAGCATTTTTCGAGCCTGATCGATCTGTGAGGGTCCCGGGGCCCGAAAGCAGGCGAAAACGCCCGGTGCAAAAAAAATGGCAGGGCCCCGATCTGAGGGTACGCCGCCCCTGGGCCCCTGGGCCCGAGACGGGCCTGGCCAGGGACTTGTGCGGGCCCAGGGGCGTCCACGTCCAGGACGAGGAATGCAGGGCGGCGTCGGCCCCCGAGTCACGTTGTCGTCGTCCTTCTCCTCCTCCTCCTCCTCCTCCTCCTCCTCCTTCTCCTTCTCCTCCTCCTCCTCCTCCTCCTCCTCCTCGTCCTCGTCCCGGGCCTGGCCAGGGACTTGTGCAGGTGCACTCGCAGACGTCCAGCGTCGCAGTGTCTGTCGAGGCACGGGCCCCCGACTCCTCGGCCAGGTCTCCAGGACCGCCGAAGACTATCCAAAACGTCCGTCTCGCCTTTTCGTTGACGCCCGATGTCCGGGAGTGCGAGGGTGCATGAGCTGGCGCCCCTGCCGACAGGCGGGCGGCGAAGTCCATGGGGCCGGCGGCCCAGCCCGGCCCTGCCCGGCCGGCCGGCCGGACACCCGCTCCTCCGATGCCTCCCGGCCGACATTCCCGCCTGGCCTCGGTCACCCCCGCGGTCACCACGCCTTGCCGGGGATTCGGGGTGCGAGACCGTGTTCTTGTCCCCTGGCGATGCCAGGGGAGGGCATGTGGGGCGGGGGCTGGTCACGTCACGATTCGCGCGGGCGCCGTCTGGAAGTGCCGAAGGAAGGCTAGTTCCTGGGCGGCGCCGGCGCAAATCGCGACGGGACCGAGGGGGTACGAAGGGCAATATTCATATTATAATAATCTCAATCAGAAGAACAATAATGCTACTACTAAAAATAATAATGGTAGTAATAATGAGAATGCGCATGCTAACATTAGTAAGACTTGAAAGTTTAAGAATAATAACACGGGCTCGCGCCTCCCTCCCAGATCATTGGACACTCTATTTGTCTGGTCGCGACCGGTAGCGAATCTTATTGTTGCGAATCCTCAAAATACGGTCTTTACACGGTTTTGGGACTTGGACCGATCTCCGAGGAAGTCTCGGGCGACTGGGACCTTCAGGGGCCTGAGACCCTGTGGTGACGCACTGCGCGGTGAGGTCGCTGGGATTCCGGGGCCACCGCGCGGTCTGACACCACGCGGTTTTGGGCCCCCCGACTTGCCGGGGGCTGGCGCCCCCGCCGACAGGCGCGCGGCGAAGTCCACGGGGCCAGCGGCCTGGCCAGATAGACGCGGCCGGGTACACGCGGGCCGCCCTCCCGGCTGGCCAACGCGCCTTGCCTCGGCAGCTGCGACAGCCCGGTGCGTTCGCCAGCGAGGCGCGTGGCCCACACACACGGTCGCAAGACCACTGCGGGCCCCCACACGGTGCGGTGGCCACGCCGCGTGGTGCGCCAACGTCCCGGTTTGCGAAAGTCCCCGTTTGCGGGGGCCTGGAGAGCGCACCCGTGGTGCCCAGATCAGATCGCCCCACGCGGCCGCAGGAGGCCCGAGGTACGACCCTGAAGCCAGATCCCAGAAGGCGTTGGCGACACGCCCCAGTTCGAGGGCCCTCAAACGTTGCGATGACCACACCGTGTGGTGAGTCAGCGGCAATTCGGGGCCACCACGCGGTGTTGGGACTTCGGTCGTTCTCCGAGGATTTCTCGGTCGACTGGGTCTTTCGAGGTCCCAAGACCGTGCGGTGACTGGCCGCGCGGTAAGGTCCCTTGGCATTACGAGGTCGCTGCGCGATCCGTCACCATGCGGCTTTGGGACCCCCGGAGCCACCGCGCGCTTGTTTGCCTGCCGTAGGGGTTAACCTATTTGCTCTCTTGGCGTCAGGTCGCAGGGCGCCTTGCACCTCGTAACTACTGACTGCGCCGTCTGCGCAGCGTCATCTGAAGCGTGCGTTATCACGCACAAGGAACAGCACGTCTCGTTAAGTTTGTGTCTATCTCGGGTTTGTCTATTTGTGGTGCCCCAAACCCGGATAGCGAGACGACAGGAGCGTCTTGAAGGTCCTTCGAGGGAGCTCTGGAAGCTCTGGAAACCAGCTTCTGGCAAGCTTGGTGGCACACGAATTTGGAAACAGCTAGAAAAAGCCTTCCGAGACCCGCTGCGACCTCAAGCAGGTTCTTGCGAGGTGTCCTGCTGGAAGGCGGAACAAGTCCTGGGGCTAATTTATGGTGCCCGCTTCTACTCTCACATTTGTTTCAGCTCTCTACGAGCTATCCAGGAATAAATACCTCGGGGAGGAGGGGTCGGTGCGTTTGTACAGCGCCCCCAGCCCGGGTCGGCCGCACGCGTTCTCGACGAAATGCTGTGCTTGCCTGTGCGCACGGTTGGACGAAGCGGCCTGTGCTCGGCGCGCCTCCTACCCAGCGGGAGGCGCGCTGCCATTGGGGGCAACGCGCGTGTCGGGTATAGCCAGGGCCCCAGATGGGGGGAGCCGGTTCGTGATAGTGCCCGTCGATGCTCCTCGCACCGTTTGGTTTTACTTGAGGTGTGTATGTCCACACAGGTAGACATGCGCGTCGGCCGAAACTTCGGGCGATTGGTCGTACATGGGGGAGGCCGTGGTCGGCGACTTGGTGGGCACGTGCTGGTTTCAGCCTGATCTGGTTGCCCTTGGGGGGCCCTGGAGGGGCCTCAGAGCCTCGTGTTCCCCGCTCCTCCCTCTCCGAACAGCGCCGACGTCGAGAACGAATGCCCGCGCATCTCCAGCTATGGATGCACTATAGACACGTAACACACAATTATTGGGAGCCCGGCCCCAAGACGTGCCCTGGACTTTTGACAGCACAATGTCGCATGCCAAGCGCGCCGTCTGAATGCTCCGTAGAGTTGCGCGAAGAGGCCGCGGATGCGCCCCTGGAGCGCCCCAGGTTGCCTGTGGCTCGGGGGTCCGGGGTCCTAGGCCCTGGTGCATCCGCAGCTTTCCACGCTGAGGGGGAGTCCAAGGGGCCAGATGATCATTCCACCCAAGCCTCATGATGTTCCAACCTCTTTTAGCCTTGATCACAAGGAAGAATTCCAAGCACCAAGAGAGTACCGAAACTGGAGGGTTTTCACGTGTCGGGCCCTGGCAGGCGATACTCGTTCTACACGGTTTCGATATTTCTCTGGGTGCTCGAAATTATTTCTCGGACGCGGCCCTCAGGTACGATGGGAGCAACATAACCCAAGCCTGCGGCACTGTGGTGGGACTTCTGGGCTCCCAGTTCTCAGGCACCTTCTTGCTGCAAGCATCGATGACACCCTACCTGAACCGCCTATCACTGGGGAGGGCCGAAACTCAAGCTCTGCAAACCGCCTTCCACCTTCATGTTTTCCACGAGCGAAGCCCGAACGGCCTGTGGAATCCCCCTTTCCCCCTCGTGCTGTCCATCCCCTGGCTCCCAACGACCTCGAAATGCCTTCTGGCGTTCTGTGCCCTCATGGTCTATCCCAGCAGCCCCCTTGGTCCTCGTCACCCTCGCCAGGATTCCCAAATGGGATCCGCGTAGACGGGGTCGGAGGATGGCGCCGCATCGTCGACGCATCGGCGACGTGGCTCGTTGTGGAACCCGGCTTTCTCCACGCAGACGTCGCAGATGCTTCGCCAGGCGTCGACGTTGCATCGCCGACGCGTCGACGATGCATCGGCGATGCTGCTCGATTCTCCGACCCCATCTACTCGGTTCTGATTTGGCAGGGCTCCATCTCTGTCATCCGCGTCCTCTCTTTGGTGCCGATGTGGCCGATGTGGTCGCTGACCGTGCGATCGCCTGGTGCACGACGGTGCCCCCCCCCCCCCCACGCGGTGCGCCGGCGGGGCTGCGGACGAGATGCTGCCCTTTCCCCAGAACGTGTACGGGGCTGGCAGGGAGGAGGGGGAGAGGAAGAGGGAGAGTTGGAGACGGAGTAGGATGATGAGGAGGATTTGGAGGAGGAGGAGGAGGAACTGGAAGGATGAGGCTAGAGGAGGAGGAGGAGGACCAGTGCAAACCCAAGACCCATCAACGATATTGCAATGAACCCCTCCCTTCAAGTTCCCTCTTCATAGGCAACTACTTCATAGGATCGCCGTTGCTGTTGCGTCTTGCCGATCCTACATCGTGCCAGAGCTCCGTTCCTGGGACTTCACCACCGCGAATCAACATAATTACGCGTTGCGCCCTGAGCGTCAGGCATCGTGCAAGAGCACCGCTTCTGGCACGTTCACATGAGAACCCTTGAAACTATGCTGAACTCTTTCAGTGAATGTGCCCAGCGCCCAGGCGAGAGCCACGCTTTGAAAAGGAACCACTCTCCATCCGTGACGCTCCCGCACACTTTTCAGGCACATGTGCGCGGCGCTACGGCGAGAGCCACAGGTTGAAAACCACCCGCCTGCCATCCGTCCAACTCTTGCAACTGTTTAAGACGAGTTTGCGCGGCGCTACGGCGAGAGCCACCTTTTGAATACCGCGTGCCTTCCATCCGTGAAACTCTTGCAAACGAGTGTGCGCGGCGCTAAGGCGAGAGCCACATTCTGAAAACGGCCCACCCTCCATCAGTGAAGCTGGTGCAAGACGAGCGCGCGTGGCGCTAAGGCGAGAGCCACATTCTGAATCCAGCCCGCCCTCCATCCGTAAAATTCTTGCCAGTGTTTAGCTCCGGGATCGTACATGCTGAGAGAGTCTCAGGCGAAACGCCCGGCCCGCCCTGCCGACACGCCTCGGGGTGCGACAGGGAGAAGCTCTTCAACTTGAGAAAGGGATTCAGGACGAGGAGGAGGAGAAGGAGGAAGAGGAGGAGGAGGAGGAGAAAGAGGAGGAGGAGGAGGAGGAGAACTGTGGTAAGCTTACGGGCAGAAACAAGCCTCTGCAAATCCGTTGGACATCGCCTTTTCCCCCTGCCCCGCCCAAGTTCCCTAAGCTTTCGCCCGCTGCCTGTTGGTGGCGGAAGGTCCAAAATATTCTGGCAGATTTCAGTCGTGAGCCGACAGGCTCTGACAGGTCTCAGTTGATTGCTGCTGCGGGTCGTCTTTCGCGTTTTCATCGGCTTCCTGACATTGCCGTCTACGCCGCCTGGTCGGCGATGCTGCGGCAGGCGTCTCTTCTTCCAGCCTCTTCGGCCCGTTGTCTCGCCGATTTTTCGGGCGAGGAGGCGAAGAGGCAACGCCACCTCTGCGCACAGACCAAGGAGAGAGAACGTGGGAAGCAGGCGGACACGCACTCGGTTGGTGGAATGTCGGCTCTCTATCGCTTCTCGCCTCGCCCCGACCCATTGCAGCCTTCCGCCCTCTGTCACGGCACCCCTCGACCCTGCACTTCGCTCGGGCCGATCGATGCCATCGAGGCTGAGTAGAAGAAGTGGTGGCAGTTCGGTTGTCATCATGTGCCCTTCCAGCGGCTTGAATTCGGAGAGTCCCGCCCAGGGCCACGGTGGCTGAGCTCACGTGTGCTCTCAAATATTTCCAACGTTTCTCTGGCACTGGTTTCGATCAGGTCTCCCCGCGTTCTCTTTTGCTGCTGCCTCTTGCTGCGCTCGAGGCTCTGGGCGATATCGTGCATCACATTGAGTACAGGAGAGAGAGAGAGGCCGTCCATGCGGAATCGTATCGTGTTCATCCTTAAGAGGAGTGTGGGGGGCGGGGGGCGGCCCTTGGGGCCGCTGCATGTCCTGGCGCGGCTCCAGAATCGCCTGAGACGTCCTCTGGTTCGCAGCTGGCAGTTGGTCAACTATCGTAGTTTTCCTGGTCCACCCATGGGAAGCCTTGTGACAAGTGTGTGTGTGTGTGTGTTGGATCCAGGCGGCCTGGTCCGAGCATTCCACGTACAAAAGCAGAGCTTGTGCGACGCTGTGTTTCAATATTAAGAAGTTGTTCGAGCTGGCCCAGCACCATCACTTGATTGCTGCTGCCGCAGCCACGGGCATTCCTATGTGGCAACTGTACCCCCTGGTGCAAATCTATGTGGTGCCTCGCATCTTAGATGTTGGTGGTGATGTTGGCTCCCTCTTATGCGTTGAGCAAGCGTTTGTGACAGGATGTACTTTTGCCACGTGTATGTTGCGGCTCATTCCCTTAGGACCTTTTGACGCCGTCCAGGCGTCTGATCCTGCTGTTCAGCTTTCCGTCAACGTTGACGACGTTGGTCTCATGATGTGGGGCACCGACAGCAGAGCTGTCGGCGACATCGTGTCGGCAGGCCGCCTCTTGGCCACGAGGCTGCACTGTGTCGACCTTCCTTTCGCGGCCGACAAGTCTAGAGCAACGCCCCTGCAGTGCGCGCCGCCATCGCTGCCAAACTTCAGAGCCTCCGGCTCCTTCCCGTCCGCTCGGAGCGCAACTTGGGGGCTGCTTTTGGGGTCTGGGACGGCGGCCAGCCGCGGCGCCGCCCGCGGGCGGGTGGCCAACATGCGGACGGGAACGGCGCGCGTGGTCTTCTGGCGGGCCCCGCGCCTCGTCGCCGTGTGCCCGGGCGAATGGCTCGCGCGGCCTCGGAGTCCTCGGCGTTTGTTCTGGGCTTCGGTGATGGGCCCTAACTGCAAGGAGCGGCTGGCACACCGCAGGGCCATCGCCAGGAGGGGGAATCACATGCCCTGGCCCTGATGTTTACGCCTGTTTTCCGCCTGGGCCCCATCTGCTGCGCCACCTGGTCGCCCGTCAAGGCCGATCTGCATGCTCCTGTGGCACCTTTGGATGCCTTTTGAGGCTCTTGACTTTGGGCTCAGTGAGGCCCATAGGCACCTGTCTACCTTGCGGCATTTCTGGTCCTCCATTAGGGTCCCCTTTTTCTGCTCTGTGGGCCTTTCTCAGGCGCGTGGGCATCACTGCTACGTCGGCTGGGACTTGGATTTGGCCTGATGGGGCCGACGTCAACTCGTCCGTCTTCCGCCCAAACACCGTCCAGGGGCGTGTGTTCATAGCGGTTGAGTCTTGGCAGGCGTGCGATGTTGTTGATCATCTCGGGCAAGATGAGTTCTCCTCTGGTGTATTTTCAGGCCCCCTGAAGGCTCTGTTGGGCGACGAGAGGTGGCTGACCGCGCTGCAAAAAGGGCACCTTCGCAGCGCCGCCGCGGGATGCCAGTGGCCTCAGAAGAGGCAGTGGGAAGCTGGCTATGACACCGCGCCCGCCCGTTTGATCTGCCCCACTGCCGAGGGCACGCTCCTGCACAGGTATTGTTTATGTTCGTGGCTCAGCAGCTTAGACGGAGAGCCAACCTTTGTGATTAGTGCCGCCGCTGCCGAAGCGACTTCGATGTTCGCCGAGCTTTTCGCCGAGGGGTGCTCAGTTCCTTTCCCTGTCTTGAGCAGGCCGCCTACCAGGGCTCCCATCTGCTGGGGGGGGGTAGGAGGCCCATCCGATCTTTCAGGGGACATCTACACTGACGGTTCTGTTGTTGAGGCCGAGTATCCCAGTCTGGCCAGCGCTGGATGGTGGTGCATGGCGCTTCATCGTGACCGCTGCGAGGTGATGTCGTTTTGCTCTGGCCCTGTCTTGGGCCCCGTGCAGTGCATCAACGTGGCTGAGCTCATGGCCGTTATCCGTGCTCTGCGCTTTGCGTCTCCGCCCGTCCGACTCCTCACCGGCTCGGCCATTGGGGGGGTGGAGGGGTTTCTGGGGCGCGGCCGCGAGGCCGCCTGCGCGCTCGCGCCCATGCATGCGCACCTTTGGAGGCACCATTGGAGGCTGGTTGACGACTGGGGCGGGGGCTTAAAAATCGTCAAGGTCAAGGGGCACGCGACAGTGGCTGGCGTTCAGCTTGGACTTGCCACCTCAACGCCACAGGCACGGTAATGCCAACGCGGACGAGGCGGCCAAGAGCGCTGCAGCGTGCTGCGCAGGCGAAGTGGGGGGTTGAGTCCAAACTGCATGCCTTTGTTCGGCTCCAGCTGCAAGAAGGGTCTCTTGCGGTCGGATGCCTGCGCTGTGCTTGTTTCGCGTCCACTCGCGTCGCGAGCTCGGGTGGGCCGCGCCCTCCTCGGGCCCCCGATCGTGGGAGGAGGGTGCTCTTTCAGCTTGCGAACAAGCATGCGTTCAGGCTTGGTGGGAAGATCTGCCGGGTCCTGCCGCGCCCCTCGGTCCGTCGTCCGCGGGGCGTGGCTAACGGCGGTTGCTAGGCGCGCCCCATGGCCACGCTTGTAGGATGAGGTGCTATAGACTCTGTAGCGTCCCAGGTTGTGCCCATCTAGCCGCGGGACGTCGCTTACGGCGGTTTCTCGGCGCGACCCTAGCCGCATCTTTTGTCGCAGGCCGTGGCGCAGGCTATCGTTTCATTGCTGAGTTTGCCCCAGGAATGGTACCGCTGGCTTTGTCCCTGGCGAGAGGTTCTCCCAGCGCGTGTGGTCTTTCGTCCGCACTTGCGTTCATTTGCCACTCGGCATTTCTGTGAATTTGCGTTTTGTGCGCATGTTTGGTGAACTCCGCCCAGCTGCCCTTGCTGGCGGTGGCGCCTGCGGCAGTGGTTTTAAATCTCGATGGCAAGGCCCATTGCGTTCCCGTGCAGGTTCGCATCGATCCTGCGGTGCCTGTCGGTCCGTCGTCCGCGGGGCGTGGCTGATGGCGATTGCAGGGTGCGCCCCTAGCCACGTCTGCAGGGCGGCCACAAATGCTCGAGTTGCAGAGGCAATGTCATTAACCAGCTTGTCCAGACTAGCGCAGCCCGTGCTCCCGCACTTGCCGCAAAAGTTGCTCTCAGTGCGGGGCCCTTCAGGCGCAGCTCATTTGTCTCTGCAGCGAACTGGCCGGGCTCTTGACGGCCCGTTCAAGTACGTCATTTCGGGAGGGAAGACATGCAACTTGACGGACGCGCCCCCGTGCATGGTCCAGTGTCTCACGCAGAAGCAATGGAGGGATCAGACGACATCGCTCGCCGCTCGAAGCCTGGTGTCGCACGAGATTTACTTCCTTGGTCCTGTCTCTGCAATCACAATCGGGCGCTCCTGAAGAGTTTCCTGCGCCAGGCGCTCTGGAGTCGAAGCCGGCAGTATTATATGGGATCTGATGTACATAAAGGTTTCCCTCTGTGTGGGGCCCGCTCGGATAGCATATATCACAGGCTATGGGGGCGCAGGTGCACGGAGGAGTTGAGGATGGAATGGGTTTCTCAAGATTCGCGGGATGTCTCGTGCCACCCGGACTTCAAGCAACACTCGCTGGTAGGTTTTCGTTGTGCCCCAGTTGCCCCGCCAGGGCTCGGACATGGAGATTTTGAGGCGCGGATTCGCACAGGGGATGACATACAGGGCATCTTCCACGATGAAATCTTCAAAGTGGGAGCGAAGCAGTATCGCAGGGCAGGCTGAGGAATATCCTAGATCTCCCCACGCGGCAATCTGCCAGGCCGCATTTTCGGGCGTCTTGGGGCTCAGATCCCACATACGTCCTTTGCAGGTGAGCATGTTTCAGCACTGACCGTCACCACCCACCTCCCGAATGCTAAGATAGCTCCTTCGGACGATGCGGGGATAGCTGAGATGCACACCAAATCCAAGCATTCGAACCTCAATCGAAACCTTATTATTCGGGTCTGAAGTTGTTAACTCTTGTTCGTGCACCTGCAGGCTTTGTGATCCCAAAGGCGAAGGCTCCTGCACATTCTGATTCGTTACCGCATCTCTCTCCCGAGCGGCTTCAGGCCAAAGGCAACCACGAAGCTGACGCAGCTGCGAAAACAGGTGCGCGCTTGCATAGCGGCCCCAGCTCGGCAGAAGTAGAGACATGGAAAGCTCAGGGCAAAGCCCTGAAGTCGTGTTTGCAGTATGTACCCTGTGCTATTTCCCTTGGGCCTTGCCCCCCTAAGGGGAAGCTGGCCCGAGCGAGGCCGGCGCGAATTCAAGGGAGTGGAGGCTACCTCGTGGACGCGCTCGAGCCACATGCCGTGAGCACCTCGTCCGTCGTCAAATGAGGTTGGGGGAGCCTGGAGCCATCAGGGCAGGACAGAAGCGAGACCCCTTCACCCTCCTGAAGTACCAGTGCCCCCGCAGGTTGCGGAGCAGCAGCACGAACAGCGGTGGAGAAAAGAGGGTCGCTTTTGGACCTGCCTGCACTGCCAATAGAGAAGCACCAGATCAAGGGTTGAGCCCTTCCAGCGCCTCGGCCCCCCCGTCCTCCCCCCCTCCTCCTCTCGAGGGTTGCGCTGGTGCTCCTATTCTCCGGGACCTGTTTCACAACCAGCTGAATCACTCTTTGTATATTACAGAGCACCCCGCTGGGATCTTGATTATATGTATCGCCTGCGGCTGTTACTCCGAAGGAGCCCGCGCCATAGGTCTGGAATGCAGGTGCCTCCCTGCACACAATTCCCGGAGAGCCCAAACCGATTGGAACAGAGCATTCAAAGGCCAATCTCCCAATTACAGACGTGGGAGCGGCATTATAATGGGAGAGTTTCTCCCGTTTAGCGCTTTGCTCCAGCTTCGCCACGAGTTGGCGCACCCTGAGAGTCAGGGGACCTCTGCCTCCTCCTCCTCCTCCCTCCTCCTCTCCCCATGTGGAGTAGGGTTTTGGTAGAGCCGCATTTGCATCGGCAACGCTTGGGGCATGGCCCGAAGGTCGTTTGCTGGCTAATTCAGCTCGCATTTCTTTGCGTCACCCCACGAATGGAAGGTCAGAAACAAAAGGTCCCTTCCCTCCCTCTCTTCAGGGGCCTCGCTGGGCTTCGGGTTTCGAGGTCATCGGGCGTGTTGGGTGGTTCACGGCGATCTCCCTCAGAGTGCGCTCCAGCAGTTGCGCCTCCTTGAGAGCGTTCCGCGGGTGCCGGGATTGTCCCGAGCGCTCGCTGGGTGCCCAGGTAATCGCTTGAAGACCACCGAGAACGCACGCGACGGGGGATGATGCAGTCAACCCACATAGTAAGGATGAACAACGTTCCAAGGTTACCTTGGCATCCTTGGCCCTTCGGCCCATTCTTCGCGACTTTCGCTGGCCAACCTCGTTCGAACAACGTCAACATGACCCTCCCAAGGCCCTTTCATCCTTAGCCCTTAGCGTGTGTCTTTATTTTACGGGTTGATTGGAAACCACTGAGAACGTACACGATAGGGGGTGATATGCTTAGGTGTGGACGCATCGACCCCCCAATCGGCCACTGATCGCCAGTAGGGTCTCGATAATTCTGCCCGCCCAGGAGCCTGTCGCCGATCAACTTGCGAAGTATCGCCGGTTCCAGCTCGATGTCCCCCACCCCCTGAGCCAGCCGGTCCCCCCCCTTCCTGACGTTCCCGCTCGGGACGCTGAAGTGGGCGTTGCGAGAGTGGGCTCGTGGTTCCCCCGTGGTTCCGGCGGTGGCACCTCCGAGCCCCGCCTGCGCCGATGGCGTGTAGAGTCCCATGCGCGCATCCGTGTCGGATCGGAGATGTGCCCTGACCTCGGGTGGGTTTGCCAGTGCGCAGCCACACGCCCTGCCAGGGTTCAGGAGAGGAACAAAAACACACAGACACAATTAATCGTCGATTCCCAGGCAAATATGCGAAAATATGGGAAGTGGTGGGGAAGACAAAAACCCAGAAAATATGGGAACATATGGGGAATCTTTTTATTTGTGTGTATTTATTTGTGTGTCCCAGGGCCCCTTCAAGGGTGTGTGCCGTTACTCCATCGTTCGCGTCCCTCTGATCCTGCATCGACAAGCCACCGAGTTTTACGTCTGGTGCCGAGTACGAGGCGTCGCTGGCTCCTGCAGTGCACCACTCGGCGGGCGGGCTTCAGCGCGTTGTGGACTGAGCGCGGCTTCACTCAGCGTGCCAACTTCCCTCTTGGTCGGTTCTCGTCTCGACTCTACACTCATCTCTGCCGCCCTCTCGCTCACAATCTCTTTCTGGCTCTCTCTCTCTCTCGTTCTCTCGTTCTCTCGTTCTCTCTCTCTCTCTCTCTCTATATATATGTCCCGAGGAGGAGGAGAAGGACAAGGAGAAGGAGGAGGAAGAGGAGGAGGGGGCATCTTGGGAGTCTCTGGGGGCACTCTTGTGGCAGCTTCCTGGGAGCCTCTTGAGGGCATCTTGGGGGCCTCCTTGGGCCTCTTAGGGGCCTTTGGGGGTCTCGGGTGCAGTTTTGCCCGTCTTAGGGCATTCCTGGCCCTTCTGACGCCGTCGGAAGCCGTTTGGGGGGCCTCTTTGGGCCGACTTGGGGCCCTCTTGGGGTGCTCCAGGGCCGTCTTGGAGGCCATTTTGGGCGTCTTGGTGGCCTCTTGAGCCGTCTTGGGGCCCTCTTGGGGCGTTCTTTGAGGCCGGGCCATCGTGGAGGCGTTTTTGCGATCTTGGGACGATCTTCGGTAGTTTTTGGGTCGTCTCGGGCAGTCGGAAGGCCGTAAACAAATGCCAACCAATGATTTTGGCCTCTCTGGGCCTTCTGGGGGCCTCCCGGGGGCCTCTTGGGCCGTCTTGGAGGCCTCTTGGGGGCCTCTTGCGGACCTTCCGGGCCGTTGTAGGCCATCTTGAGGCCATTTTGCGCCGTCTTTGGTGCATTTTGGGGCCATGTTGGGATCTTTTGGGGTCATCTTGGCCGTCGGGGAGGCCATCTTGAGCCGTCTTACGGGACTATTTTGCGGACGTTGAGGTTGTTTCCAGTCCCTTCGGGGTGGTCGGCGCGGCGCAATGGACCGAAGCCCAAGGGGGACTTCTTTCGGAAAAGACCCAAAACCAAGCCGTATAGGATTTAGCACGCCAGGCACCCTTGAGGCAAGCCAACAGGGGGCGGCGGATCGAATGGTTTTCGGCTCATCCCGCCACCGTGCTTGGGTTGTTGTGGGTCATAGTCCTCTTGGATGTTCGCTGGGATGTCCTCGGAGGCCTCTCGGGGGCCCCTTGGAAGCAGGTGTTTCAGGCCTCTTGGGGGCGGTTTTGTGACCTCTTGGGGCGTCTTGGGGGCCTCCTAGGGGCCTCTTGGGGCCTCTTGGTGGCCTTTTAGGTCCTGGGGCCTCCTGTGCGGGGCCGACGTCCTCGAGGCCCGCGCGACACGCCCTAAGAGCGAGGGGGAGGGCTGCTTGCAAGGGGAAGGCTGCCGTAGCAGAGGCCCCGCCGCGCGCGGCCCACAGGCAGCGGAGTCGCTCGCCGCCCGTGCCCTCACCCAGGCTCGCCACCAAGGTGGACATCAAGCGGCTAGCGCGGCGGCTGTCTAGGCTGGCGCAGAACAGCGTGCGGCTCCCCACGCAGGTGCAGTACACGCGGGCGCTGATGGAGCTCGCAGGCTGGCTTGCAGTCATGCCGCTGCCCGAGTGGACGGCCAGCACGTGGGACGAGCACCTGAGCGACTTCCTGTCGGTGCTCTTCGACCGCGGCGGCGGCCCCCACGCCGGGAAACTCATCATGTTCGCGCTGCTGTGAGCGCTGCCTTCCTTCGGTCTGACCATGCGGTCCGCGTTCCCGCTGACCCACCATGCGGCCGCCGGGTGGGCCCGCTTGCGGCCGCCCAAGTCTCGGCCGCCGATCCCTTGGCTGGTGGCAGCAGGGATCGCCGAGTGGCTCTTCGCCTCCAGCAAGCCGCTGATGGGCCAGGCAGGTCATCAGGCCGATCGCTGGGATGCCCGGCGTCCTGGGCCAGGTCACCATCGTCCTGCACCCCGACGACCTCGGGACGCCCTCCAAGACGGGCCTCGTGGACTCCTCCGTGGCCCTGGACCTTCCCGAGCACCAGTGGGTCGGCCACGCTCTCCTCAAGTTGAACGACCGTCGAGCCCCGTTGCAGCGCCTGTTCCCGATCGCGTACGGCGAACTCTTGGCGGAGATGAAGAGGGCCGCTGTGGCCGTGGGCTGCGAGGTGCTGCGTCCAACGCCTCACGGGCTTCGGCACGGTGGAGCCAGTCACGACAATGCGGTCGGATGGAGGTCTCTGGGCGACATCCAGCTGCGGGGCAAATGGAGGTCACCTCTCAGCGTCCAGCGCTACGAGAAGCATGCCAGGATCAGCGAGCAGCTCGAGCGGCTGGAACCGCGCGTGCTGCTCGACCTCCAGTCTCGCGAGGCGCGCTTGCCAGGCGCCTGCGGAGCGAGCTTCGGGCGGCCTTGAGAAAGGTCCGCCCTCGAGAGGGGAAGGTCTTCCTGGAGGTGTTCGCCGGCACGGGCCACCTCAGCCAGGCCCTCCGCAGGCGTGGCGCCGCGGTCGTGAGCATCGACGTGCGGCACGGGCCGCATCACGACCTCAGGGCGGAGGAATTCTTCAACGTCGTCAAGGGCTGGATCCTCTCCGGCCTCGTGTGGGGGCTGTGGCTGGGCACCCCCTGCAGCAGCTTTTCGCGCGCCAGGCGGGCGCCGGCGGACTCGCGAATGCCGACGGCACTGCGGTCGCCGCAGCAGCCCCGCGGCCTCGCGGGGCTCCCGCCGCGGGACGCCGCCAAGCTTGCCGAGGGCAACGCGCTGGCCGACCGCGCTGGGCTGCTGGCCCGCTTGGCGCTCGAGCGCAAGATCCCCGGGGGCGAGGAGAACCTCGCCTAGTCCTACCTTTGGGCGTTGCGCTCGAGGGAGCGCTTCCTCCTCCAGCCCAACGTGTTCGACGTTGTGGTCGACTACTGCGCCTCGGTAGGGACTTCCGTGCTCGCGCCCGGCTGAGACTCTGGCACCTCCCGGTCTCTCACACGCTTCTAGATGTCAAGTGCACGGGTCGTAGCACATGCATTTTTTCCGGCCAGCCTCGCACTCAGCTCGCGGGCAACGACCGTGGCAACTCATCCTTCAGGACAGCTAAGATAAATGAGTACCCGCCTCAGTTGTGTCGCGCTCTGGACGGTATCTTTTGCAACTCTAGGAAGAAAGGTTGGGCCATCAATCTCTGGTCAAGAGTGAAATGACGGCGCCAGTGGGCGCCAACGCAGTGTTGAATGCGGGAAGTATTGGTTCACCTCGGTTGTTTCTTCTGTGTACGGGTCGAGCTCGGTTGCGCGCCTGCTCGGCGAGTGAAGTGTCGCGTCGTGCATCTGGCTGCAGCAAAGTCCAGGCGACAAAGGTTGACGATACTTCGTTTCCTACGTTATTCGTCCCTGGTTCGCCGTGCGCCCCCCATCTCTGTAGCCTCTTTTTACCGAACAGCTCTTGCTGATAGGTTTCCAGTGGTCTTAAAAAAGAGCAGCAGATGACTCCACAGGGGGGTCTGGGCGGGTGCCGGACAGGGCGCCGCAGAAGTCGTTTTAAGCCAACAGTCACACACTTCGTGCTCTTCGACCTCCCAAAACTCCATTCCCGGGCCACATTCTGAATGCCCGGAGGCAACTGTAGGCCACTTCGTGCTCTTCGAGTTCCCAGAACTCCATTCCCGGGCCACATTTTGAATGCCCGGAGCCAACTCTAGGCCACTTCGTGGTCTTCGAGTCCCCAGAACTCCATTCCCGGGCCACATTTTGAATGCCCGGAGCCAACTGTAGGCCACTTCGTGCTCTTCTACTTCCCAGAACTCCATTCCCGGGCCACATTTTGAATGCCCGGAGCCAACTGTAGGCCACTTCGTGTCTTCGAGTTCCCAGAACTCCATTCCCGGGCCACATTTTGAATGCTGAGGCAGGCTGAGGCTGAGGCTGAGGGCTGAGGCTGAGGCAGGCTGAGGCTGAGGCCGAGGCCAGACTGAGGCTGAGGCTGAAGCAGGCTGAGGCTGCAGGCTGAGGCTGAGGCTGAGGCAGGCTGAGGCTGAGGCTGAGGCAGGCTGAGGCTGAGGCTGAGGCTGAGGCTGAGGCTGAGGCTGAGGCTGAGGCTGAGGCAGGCTGAGGCTGAGGCTGAGGCAGGCTGGCTGAGGCAGGCTGAGGCTGAGGCTGAGGCTGATGCAGGCTGAGGCTGAGGCTGAGGCTGAGGCTGGCTGAGGCTGAGGCAGGCTGCAGGCTGAGGCAGGCTGAGGCTGAGGCTGAGGCTGAGGCTGAGGCAGGCTGAGGCTGAGGCTGAGGCTGAGGCTGAGGCTGAGGCTGAGGCTGAGGCTGAGGCTGAGGCTGAGGCTGAGGCTGAGGCAGGCTGAGGCTGAGGCTGAGGCTGAGGCTGAGGCTGAGGCTGAGGCTGAGGCTGAGGCTGCAGGCTGATGCTGAGGCAGGCTGAGGCTGAGGCTGAGGCTGATGCAGGCTGAGGCTGAGGCAGGCTGAGGCTGAGGCCGAGGCTGAAGGCAAACTGAGGCTGAGGCTGAGCAGGCTGAGGCTGAGGCTGAGGCTGAGGCAGGCTGAGGCTGAGGCAGGCTGAGGCTGAAGGCTGAGGCTGAGGCAGGCTGAGGCTGAGGCGAGGCTGAGGCTGAGGCTGAGGCTGGCAGGCTGAGGCTGAGGCTGAGGCAGGCTGAGGCTGAGGCTGAGGCAGGCTGATGCTGAGGCAGGCTGAGGCTGAGGCTGAGGCTGATGCAGGCTGAGGCTGAGGCAGGCTGAGGCTGAGGCCGAGGCTGAAGGCAGGCTGTGGCTGAGGCTGAGGCTGAAGCAGGCTGAGGCTGAGGCTGAGGCAGGCTGAGGCTGAGGCTGAGGTAGGCTGAGGCAGGCTGAGGCTGAGGCTGTGACTGTGACTGCCGTTGCCACTGCGACTGTCATCGCGAATGCGACTGCGACTGCGAGAACAGGAGAATTCTACAACTGGATTCTCATTACCTAACAGCGAAGACTGATAGGTTCCTAGTGGTCTTTAAAAAAGAGCAGCAGATGACTCCACAGGGGGGTCTGGGCGGGTGCCGGACAGGGTGCCGCAGAAGTCGTTTTAAGCCAACAGTCACACACTTCGTGCTCTTCGACTTCCCAGAACTCCATTCCCGGGCCACATTTTGAATGCCCGGAGCCAACTGTAGGCCACTTCGTGCTCTTCGAGTTCCCAGAACTCCATTCCCGGGCCACATTTTGAATGCCCGGAGCCAACTGTAGGCCACTTCGTGCTCTTCGAGTTCCCAGAACTCCATTCCCGGGCCACATTTTGAATGCCCGGAGCCAACTGTAGGCCACTTCGTGTCTTCGAGTTCCCAGAACTCCATTCCCGGGCCACATTTTGAATGCCAGGCAGGCTGCTGAGGCTGAGGCAGGCTGAGGCTGAGGCTGAGGCTGAGGCTGAGGCTGAGGCTGAGGCTGAGGCTGAGGCTGAGGCTGAGGCTGAGGCTGAGGCTGAGGCTGAGGCTGAGGCTGCAGGCTGAGGCAGGCTGAGGCTGAGGCTGAGGCAGGCTGATGCTGAGGCAGGCTGAGGCTGAGGCTGAGGCTGATGCAGGCTGAGGCTGAGGCTGAGGAAAAGGTTGAGGCTGAGGCTAAGGTTGAGGCTGAAGCTGAAGCAGGCTGAGGCTGAGGCTGAGGCAGGCTGAGGCTGAGGCTTAGGCAAGCACTGGCAGCTGAGGCTGAGGCTGAGGCAGGCTGAGGCTGAGGCTGAGGCTGAGGCTGAGGCAGGCTGAGGCTGAGGCTGAGGCTGAGGCTGCAGGCTGAGGCTGAGGCTGCAGGCTGAGGCTGAGGCTGAGGCTGAGGCTGCAGGCTGAGGCAGACGCCGAGGCAGGCTGAGGCTGAGGCAGGCTGAGGCTGAGGCTGAGGCTGATGCAGGCTGAGGCTGAGGCTGGCTGAGGCTGAGGCCGAGGCTGAAGGCAGACTGAGGCTGAGGCTGAAGCAGGCTGAGGCTGAGGCCGAGGCAGGCTGATGCTGAGGCTGAGGCAGGCTGATGCTGAGGAAAAGGTTGAGGCTGAGGCTGAGGCAGGCTGAGGCTGAGGCTGAGGCAGGCTGAGGCTGAGGCTGAGGCAGGCTGATGCTGAGGCTGAGGCTGAGGCTGAGGCTGAGGCTGATGCAGGCTGAGGCTGAGGCAGGCTGAGGCTGAGGCCGAGGCTGAAGGCAGGCTGTGGCTGAGGCTGAGGCTGAAGCAGGCTGAGGCTGAGGCTGAGGCAGGCTGAGGCTGAGGCTGAGGTAGGCTGATACTGAGGCAGGCTGAGGCTGAGGCTGTGACTGTGACTGCCGTTGCCACTGCGACTGTCATCGCGAATGCGACTGCGACTGCGAGAACAGGAGAATTCTACAACTGGATTCTCATCTGGATTTTAAGGGGAATGTTTCCATATATGCTTCTACACATCGCTGTTAGGTTGCTTTGCCGGGATAATTTTTTTTTGGTCCCACCCGCACCGCCCAGCAAGGCCTGAGGTGAAGTGCAGGGGTCGAGCTCGGTAGCATGCCTGCTCGGCGAGTGAAGTGTCGGGTCGTGCATCTGGTTTCAGCAAAGTCCGGGCGAAAAAGGTTGACGATACTTCGTTTCCTACGTTATTCGTCCCCGGTTCGCCGTGCACCCCCCATCTATGTAGCTTTTTTTTTTCTGGGCCCACCCGCGCCACCCTGCAAGGCCTGAGGTGAAGTGCAGGGGTCGAGCTCGGTAGCACGCCTGCTCGGCGAGTGAAGTGTCGGGTCGTGCATCTGGCTTCAGCAAAGTCCAGGCGAAAAGGTCGACGGTAGGAGATCCCAAGAGTGCCCATGAGCTGCCAGGAGCCATTGGGAAACTGGGGGCCCTAAGAACTTGACAAACTCTCGAGCCACCTCTCAGAACTGCATGAGCCTTGCAGCAATCCGCTACGTGCTGAAGGCACGATGGCGGACATCTCTTTCGATGTACGTATGTATGTATGTATGTATGTATGTATGTATGTATGTATGTATGTATGTATGTATGTATGTATGTTTGTTTAAAACCAATTTACACATACATACCGTTCTCCCCCGGCCCCAGGCCCCACACCTCCCCGTGACATCTCGGGAGCGCTCTTGGTACCGCTCACCCAGCCTATCCAGGGAGCTTCCACAGCGCTCCAGGAGGGCCCAAAACGCCTCCCAGGAGCCCCCAGAATGCGAAAGGATGGCCCAAGACCCCCCCGAGCAGCACGAGTCAGCCATCCGACAGCTCTCGAGGCTCCCAGGTGGCCTCCAAGAGACCCCAAGAGAGGTCCGAGGGGCGTCCCGGGACGGCCCGAAGAGGCCAGAATCGTAGAGTTTCGCTTGTTTTTTTTAATGCTTTGGGCCTCTCGCGTTTTCGAGCTTCCAACGGTCCAAGAGCGCCGAAGAGGCTCCCAAGACCGCCCCAAGACCACCCAAGAGACCTTCGGGACGGCCCCAAGACGGGCCAAGAAGGCTCCAAGTCTGCCGAAGGACAGCCCCAGACCACCCCAGAACAGGCCCAAGATGGCCCCAAGAGCAGGAGCAGGGGGCTTCAGAGACCTCCGAGAGGCTTCCGGGACCCCCCAGAGGCCCCCAACACTTTTCCGATCCCTGAGAGGCCCCAGAAAAGACCCCGACCGACGAGGCTCCAAGAACAGCCCAAGAGAGCTGCGAGAGATTTTCGAGAGAGCCCAAAGATGGTAAAACCGTTGATTTCTAATGTTTGTTTAACTGATGTTTTTCGCTTTCTCACGTTTTCCCGCTTCCAACCCTCGAAGATGGAAGATTCTGAAAAATCAGAGAATTCCCTGACTTCCTCTTAGGGAAAGTGGACTCCTCCTTTGAGGTCCCGCACGTCACCTGACATCTGGCCGGCACCGCGCCTCCTGGCTTCCCGGGGGGCCCCCAAGACGCCCAAGGACAGCCCAAGACGACCCCAAGGAGCCCCCAGAACGTAAAGAACGGCCCAACACGCTCCCGCGCAGCCCGAAACACCCTTTTGACGGCTCTCCAGGCACCCAGGAGGCCTCCAGAACCTCCGGGGGGTCCGGAACATCCCACAACCCTGGGGCCCGGTTAACAAAACCCGCGAGGCACAAACAACAAATAGCGCCGAACAGCGCCGAGGAACGGGAAAAACATGCAACTCCCACAATTCCTTTTTTTTTCAAGTCTGGCCCTCAGTCTACTCTTGCACAAGAGACCACAATTCAGACCCCCTTTCACCTCCCAAAAAAGAACCCAGGAAGCCTTGGAGGGCCCCACATCGTTGAACACCTAAGGAAATTCAATGATTTCTGCGTTTCCGCATTTCCCCTTCTGGGCGATTCCGAGGCTTGCGCAGGGCCTCCAAGGGAGTCCCTGGACGCAAGAAGCGACCAACATGAGATTACACGAGTTAGCCGATCAAGCCTAGTTAGAGTTTGAGCGCACGCGAAGCGCGCGCGATGGTTCTAGTGTAGATGTGTGTGTGTGTGTGTGTATAGATATATATGTATATATATATATATATATATATATATATATATATATATATATATATATACACGTTATATACATAAATCGCCCCCGCCCCGGCCTGGGCCGGCCGACCCCGCAACCAACGGCGGAAGCCCGCTGATACCCCCCCCGTTTCGCTCCCCAGAGGCGCCCCGGAGAGGCCAAGAGGGTGCCAAAAAGATCCAAGAGGTGTCCAAAAGGCCCCCAAGACGGCGCAAGAAGGTCCCGAGCTGCCGAATACGGCCGAGGAGGACTCCCACAGCACCCCCAAGAGGGACCCAAGAGGCCCAAATCATGCAATTCCGATGGGAAGCGTACATGTGTAGCATGTGCGACTTTTCAGCTTTCGTGGCTTTCAAAACGGTCCAGAACTCTTCCCCAAGACAGCCCAAGACGTCCCCAAGAAGGCCCCGAGCCAGCCCAAGAGGGCGCCAGGACGGCCCAAGGGCCGCCTAAGACGGCCAAGTTGGCCCCAAGATGGCGCCCAAGACGGCCCAAGAAGGCCCCGAGTCGCCCAAGACGGCCCAAGATGGTCCCAAGACGGTCCAAGAAGGCTCCGAGGCGTCCCAGGAGGCTTCCAAGAGCATTCCCAGGAGGGCCTCAAGAAGCCACAATCGTTGAGTTCCGATCGGGAAACGTACATTTTTATCTTATGCAGTTATTCGGCCTTCACGACTTTGAAGACGGCCCGAGAGGCTCCCAAGACTTGCCCAAGAGAGCCTAAGACACTCCCAAGAGGCCCTCAAGACAGCCCAAGAGGGGGCCAAGACGGCACAAGGGCTGCCCGAGACGGCCTCGGGGACGCGACTGTTGTATAATGTGCTAGGGATTCTGGCTTCGGGGACGCGGCTACTCAGCAATTTGCAAGGGTTTGTGGCTTCGGGGGCGCGAATCTGGATTCATTTGCAGAAAGGGGCTTCGAGTCATTTGCAAGGGTTTGTTGCCCCGGGGACGCACAACTTGAGTAATTTACTAAGGTGTGTTGCGTCGGGGCTGCAAACATGTTATAATTTGCAATGATTAATCGCCTCGGGAACGCAACCTTTACGTAATCTACGGGGGGGGTTGTTGCCTCGGGAACGCAGCAATTGCATACTTTGCATGGTCTGTCCGCCTCGTGGACGCGAATGTTGCGCAATTTGCAAGGGATCACGGCCTCGGGGGCGCAACTGTGGCGTAATTGACGTGGGATGGTGGCCCCAGAGGCGCGAACGTAGCAGAATTTTCGGGAGATCGTGGGCTCGGAGGCGCGAGTATGGTGAATTTACAAGGGATCGTGACCTCGGGGGCGCGAACGTAGTGTAATTTGCTATGGGGATCGTGGCCTCGGGGGCGCGAGCGTGGCGTAATCTACGGGAGATCGTGGCCTCCGGGGCGCGAGCGTGGCGTAATTTACAAGGGATCGTGGCCTCGGTTGCGCCAACTTAGAATATTTTATTGGGGTTAGAGGCCCTCAAGACCGCCCCAAGACCGCCCGAGACGGCCCGAAGACGAGCCCAGAAGGCCCCAAGACTGCCGAAGAGGCGCCCAGGACAGCTCCAGACCACCCTAGAACAGGCCCAAGATGGGCCCAAGAGCGGGAGCAGGAGGCCGCTCCGAGAGGACTCTGGGACACCCCAGATGCCCCCAACACACCCCAGACCCTAGAGAAGCCCCAGAGAAGCCCCGACGAGGCCCCAAAAACAGCCCGAGAGAGCTTCGAGAGCCGTCCCGAGAGTGCCCGACGAAGGTAAATCGTTGATTTCCAGTGGTTCTTGTAGACGTGCTTCGCCTTCTCACGCTTTCTCGCTTCCAACGCTCCAAGGCCGAGGAACTTGAAGGAAAAGGAATTCCAGAGATTCCTGTCATTTTTTCCAAGTCGGGACTCCTACTCCCTATCCTCTTTTTCGATCCCCATCAAGACTTCGGGGTCACATGCAAACGTGTTTCGGGAATGCTGTTGAACTCTCTGACGCTGTCTTGGCACTCTGTTGGATCGTCTTCGTGTCCTCTTGGCTGCCCCTGAAACCATTGTAGACATCGATTTCACATGACCCCATGAGTTGAAACAGTGGAATTTCAAAATAATTTCATCGCTTCGCTCATTCCGCCGGCCCTGGAGCCCTCTTCAGGGCCTCTTGGGGGCCTTCTGGGGACCTCTTGGGAGTCTCTTGGGGCTCCTCGGCGGCGTCTTGGGGGCCCCTAGGGCCTCTTGGGGGGCTCTCGGGGGCTCTCGGTAGTCGAAGTTACCGGAGATCTTAGCACGCCTCTGGCCCGTTGGGCGGGCGAATTTCTTTTTTCAAACTCACCCCTTGGTTATTTTTGCACGAAGACTCCGAGAGGCATCCCAACAGACTGTGGCCCAGGCACTACAAATTGAAAAAAACGAGGAAATCCCACAAATCCGTGTTTGTTCCAAGTTCGCCCCCTGGTCTATTCTTGCACAACATACCACAATCGAGGCCCCAGAGAAGAACCCAGGAAGCCTTTGAGGGCCCCACAACGTTGAACACTTAAAGAGCAATCCATGATTTCTGCGTTTCCGCACTTCCCCTTCTATACGATTCCGAGGCTTACGCAGGGCCTCCAAGGGAGTCCCTGAATACAAGACACGATACAGATGCTATTCCATGCGTTAGCCCATCATGCCTAGCTAGAACTTGAGCGCGCGCAAAGCGCGCGATGGTTTTAGTAGGTATATAGATCGATGCAACTACAAACTTTGTATGTGTGCATGTGTGTAGTTTCTCTCTCTCTCTCTCGCTCTCTCTCTCTCTCTCTTTCTCTCTCCTGCGTCTCTGCCTATGTGTCTGTACCTCCTCTCTCTCCCTCCCCTCTGTTCTCTCTCTCTCTCTTTCTTATGTTGCATCTCTATCTATATCTTGCTCTCAGTCTCTCTGTCTCTCTCTCTCTCTCTCTCCCGTACTTGCTTGCTTCTTATTATCTTGTTGTTTCTCTCCCTCTCTCTTTCGATCTCTTTCTCCCTGTCTCCTTCTATCTCAATGCTTCCCCCCTTCGCTCATTCTCTCTCCGTCTCGATGACTCTCTAATTATCTTTCTTTCTCTCATTCTATATACTTCTCTCTTTTCCCTCTCTCTCTCTTGTTCCTCTCTCACAGTCACCCCTCTTATCGCATCTCTCTGTCTTTCCTGTCAATCGAATCCCTCTCTCTCGCTCTCTCTCGCTCCCTCTCTCTCTCTCTGTCTTTCTCCTTTTTGTGTCCTATCTCTTTCTCGATCTCCCCACCGCATTTCGCAGCTTCCGAAGCAACCGGCGGCGGCTGCGTTTTTCCATTGTCCATACAGCACGAGGGTCGGTGAAGCTGGCCACTCGCGGAGCTGCAGTGCGGAGCTGCGGTTGGTGTCAGAAAAAACAGGACTTGCTCAGCCTTCGGTTCGGCCAGGTGGATGCCAAGGCAGAACATATACCCATACCACCGCTCGTGCTGAAGAGCTCTTGTCGCAACGGGTGGATTCTTGGTCTAAATGCACACTTCGAGGTCCGGGAAATAGCGGTATCGGTAAGTACCTTTTTGTACCCCCAGGGTAGCCCTGTTCACAGCCCGTCGGTCCGATCCGACCCCAAGTTTCGATTCCGATATCGATCTGGTCCGAACCGGCACGGACCGAATTCACCCTCCTGGCCTGCAAGGGGCCGAGCCCGAGACGCGATCCAAGACGGCCCTATCCTGATCCGATTCCTGAAGAAGGTCCTCCTCCTCCCCCCCTCCTACTCCCCCTCATCCTCCCTCCTCCTCCTGCTCATTCTCCTCCCCCTCCTCCTCCTCCTCCGCCTCCTCCTCCTCCGCCTCCTCCTCCTCCTCCTCCTCCTCCTCTTCCTCCAAATGTAGGTGCGATCCGATCCGTTTCTGTGATCCGATGTGGTCTCGCGATTCGCTCCAGCGCGGGCCTATGTCAGGGGCCCGAGCGCTGACGAGGTGGACTGGCTCCTCGGGCTGCGGATCCGCGCCCGATCGATCGATTTCTCAGAGAAGGAAAAGGTACACATGCCTCTACCCTGCGGCCGTTGTCCCCTTTTTGGGCCTCCTGGGAGGCCCTCGTCGTCTCCGCTGGATCCGCTTCGAAATTCTGGTCAGAACGCTCCCCGGGGAAGGTCCGGGGGGTAGCGGTATTGGTAGTACCTTTTGGTTTCCCCAAGGTCAGTGCTAGGGTGTTTTTGGGGCACGCACGCGGTCCGATTGAACTTGGGGCTGGTCTGGCTGTGTTCCTGCCTCCCTTACGCTCTGCGCGTCTTCTCTTGGCGGGTGATTCGTCCATGTGACCAGGACGATCCATGGAGGAAGCCTGTTGAGGATCAGCGCTAAAGATCAGCCGAGGGGGGCCGCCATGGCGGAAGCGTGTCCGCAAGGCACCTAGCTTTAGGCCCTTGGACTTTCCCGATGACCAGCTCTTCATGCCGAGCTGCTTCCCGACGGCCCCGGGGCTGGGGCAGGGCCTCGGGAGCCCCGGAGACTATGAACAATTTCCGTGACGCCTCTCCTCCAGGACCAGCTTACCTCATGCTGCGGGGAGGAGCAGGATGGCGGAGGAGGCGGGGGTGCACCTGCCGTCCTCCAGCTTCACGAGCCGCGCTCGGCCGTGGGCCGTGACAACGGTGGGGGCTCCCGACGGTCAAACCAGCGATGCCGACCCAGACCTCTGACGTCACGATGTCGTGCGCCACGTGGACTCCCAGGGGTCTGGACCTTCTTGGCATCAACAGGAACTTGCGGAGGCCAGCGCGGATTTCTTGGGTCGGCGCTCCACACGCCAGGGAGGGGGGTCAAGCGCCGATGCCAGAAATTCGCGCGGACCACACAGTCTATGTATAGGCCGTCTTCTTCTTATTACTCGTCTTATTCTTCTTAGTAGTATTGCTCCTCTTCTTATCCGTGATATTATTATTCGTCTTCTCTAGGCCTCCTAGATGGGGTCCGAGTAGATGGGGCCTGCGGATCGCGCCGCATCGCCGATGCATCGGCGACGCGGCTCGATGTGTATTCCCGTTTCCTCCAAGTCGACGGGGTCGATGCATCGACGATGTAGCGCGATCCTCCAACCCGAGCTGCTCTGACCCCATCTGGGAGACCTTTATCTTCCTCTTATTATGTTTCTTCTTGTATGCCAGCCCAGCTGGGGTCAGGCAGGGCTCTCTCCCTGCCTGGCTTTCGCACGGTGCCCCTTGCCGCGCCATGCGTAATTCTGTGGCAGTGAGGTCGTGGAGCCCCCCGCAAACATGTTTCTGATTCCTCTTCCTCTTCCTCTGGCTCTTCTTATTCCTCTTATTATGCGTTGTTATTATTATTGTTATTATTATCATTATTATTATTAGTATTGCTAGTGTGCTTGATATTGCCATTCTTACATTCCCTTCCTCTTCTTCTTCTTCTTCTTATTATCATTATTCGTATTATTATTCCTCTGCCTCTTTTTCATCGTTATCCTGTTCTTCTTCGTCTTCTTCTTCCGAGAGAGGAGGTGGCGGCGGCGTAGGAGCAGTTCAGGAGGGAGAGAACGGCTGCTCGACGCGGGCGTGCAGCCGAGCGCCGGCGGGCGCGGAGGTTGCGTCGTGGCCCTCGAGCTGGCACGAAAGAAGCGCAGGTGAAGGGGGGGTGCTCAAGAGACGGGGGTCAGTGCAAACAGGGGTCAGCCAGAGCGCCGGATCTTGCAGGATCCTGCTCGGCCAGGCTGCACTGACCCGGTTTTGGGTGCATGATCCTGGAGGATTTCGCCGGATTTTGCAAGACCTTGAAGGATCTTGCAGGATTTTGCGGGATCCTGCAAAGCCTGACTGACCTGGGTTTGCACAGACCTGGGTCAGTGCGTCCCCGAAGGTGAGGGGGGGACTGGGGGGGTGCTGAGACGGGGGGCGGAGGCTCTGAGGGGATGAGGGTTAAGACAATTTCGTTATTTCTATGTCATATTTCCCCAACCAGGTTTGCCTAAGGGTTCTTACTTGGTTAAAGGTTGGTGTCTACTAATTTTACTTTGCCCGGTTCTCGGAGCTTCCTCGGGTTCCTCGGGTTCCTCGAGATTTAGGCCTCCCAGATGGGGTCGAAGCGAAGTAGATGGGGTCGGAGGATCGCGCCGCATCGCCGATGCATCGCCGTTGCGGCTCGATGTGGAGACCGTGTTTCCCCATGCTGACGGCGCCGATGTGTCGCCGACGTCGCTGATGCATCGCCGATGCATCGGTGATGTATTGGCGATGCGGTGCGATCCTCCGCCCCCATCTACTCGGACTCCGTTTAGGAGGCCTCTAGGGGAGCTGGGGGTTCTGGAGGCGGGAGGCGGAGGTTCAGAGTGATATGGGTTAAGACAACTCTATTATTTCGGGATGGTATTTGTTCATCCTTTCGGGGTTCGGAACAAATCCATCTGGGTCCAGGGAATTAATCCTGAGCCCGCCATCTGAGACATCTTGGAACAAACACGCTCCAGAGTGAAGGCTGGCTGGCTGGTTGGTTGGCTGGCTGGCTGCCGGGTCAAACAATCTATTTCTGGAGTGGTTGGCTGCTTGGTTAGCTTGTTGGTTGGTTGGCTGGCTGGTTGGTTTGCTGGTTGGCTTGTTGGTTGGCTGCTGGGTCATAAACTAGAATCCGGGCCCCGCGGTGTGGGACATCCTCGAACATTCCACGGGAAGGACTGGTTGGTCGATTGGTTGTTTGGTTGGCTGGTTGGTTGGTTGTCAGGTTGGTATGTAGGCATGTGGGTTGGTTGATCGGTTGGCTGGTTTGGTTGGCTGGTTTGGTCCCTTTGGCGTTTGTTTGTGGTCTACTCGTATTCGGTTCGGCTTGTCTGTAACGAAGTCTCGTGCACTTGCGAGTGCAATACAATGCAATGCGCTGCAATACAATGCAAACGTAAATCATTGCAAACGCAATTCACCGCAATGCAATGCACTGCAATCACATGACAACGCCTCGGGCCAGGACTGGAGGGCGAACTCGAATACTCTTCCACTCTGCTCGTCATGTGACAACGCCGGGAGGGGGGGGGGGGGCGGGTGCGAACAAAAACCTACTATTCCACTCCACTCGCCACGTGGTAACGCCTGGGGGGGGAATGCAGAGCATTGAATTCTATTCGTCACGTGGCAACCCTGCAGGGGGCCTGGAAAGAGTACCATCCAGCTGCACTCGCCGCGTGGCAACGCCTGGGTGCCAAGCCGTACTATTCCTCAGTATTCTGTGCGTGGCACCTCCTCGGGGCGGAAACCTGTGATTCTACTGCACTCGCCACGTGTGAACGCTGGAGCGGGAGCAAACAACTCGACTTGCCACGCGGCAGCGCCGCGGACGACGACGACGACGAGGACGACGACGACGAGGACGAAGAAGAACACGACGAAGACGACGACGACGCCGACTGAGTAGAATTCAGTGGAATAGGGGATAGGATGGAATGGGATGCGATGCGATGCAATGGGGAGGGTTGTAATGGAACGGATTGGACTGTAATGGAACGGAAAGGAACGGAGCCACCGTTGCTTGTCGGTACTCTGGCTCTCTTTTTCCGCTCCAAGTCCTATTCCATTCCAGTCCGTCCCATTCCAGTACATTCCGTCCCATCGCATCCCATCCCACATCCCGTTCCATCCCATCCCATCTTATCCTATTCCATTCCATTCCGTTCCGTCGTCGTCGTCGTCGTCGTTGTGGCCGTCGTCGTCGTTGTCGTCCTTTTCGCCGTTGCCGTCTTCGTCGTCGTCGTCGTCGGCGTCGGCATCGTCATAGTCGTTGTCGTTGCCGTCGTCCAGACGCTGGATCAAACATGTTTTTTCCAGGTTGATTGAGCCGTTGATTGGTTCGTTGGTTTGTTGCTTGCTTGGTTGGCTGGTTGGTTGCTCGGTTGGTTGGTTGGCTAGCGGGTTGATTGGCCCAATGTTGGCGCACCCCGTACATAGATCGTGCCTCCAGAGCCTGGAATACAGTTTTCGACCGACACTTGATTCTTGTGACCACCGAAAACATCAGCTCTTTAACCCCGGCAGCAGATATTTTAATCCTGGGGTCCGGCTCACAGAGGGAACATCGAAGAAGAAAGCAGTGCGTGCACATACGTCATTGTTCGGCGTTCCGTGCGGGTGTCTTGGATCTGCGCTGGGCCCTCCCTGGCGGCGCCTCCAGCGCCGCCCTTGGCGCGCTACGCCCCTGGCGCGCTACGCGCGCCAGGGAGGGGGGTCCTCCTCCTCCTCCTCCCCCTCCTCCTCCTCCTCCTCCTCCTCCTCCTGCTTCTCCTCCCGCTGCCCCTCCTGTAATCCTCGATCTTCGCGAAATGAGTTGTTTTGCAAGTTTGTATTAGGGGGTGGGGCTGGAGGCTGGATGCCTTTGGGTGCCTCTGTGATTACGGCTACGCGATCTAAGTTCGCCCATCTGAATCTTCCGCCCGCATGCCAAGCGTTATGTGAATCGTCTTCCGAGTGGGTCTCGCGAGCGAGGAATGTATCTATATTGATGCCCTCGCGGTCTGGATTCCCAGGCGCGATGCTGGCGATGTGCTATACCACGGATGCGTTCCTCGCGGGGCATCAGCACAATGCCGCCCTGCATCCTCGGTGGCGCTGGCAGGGAGTCCAGAACGCTAGGCTGTGAACATGGACATACTTCCCTCCCACGAGGGCCCCCTCGCTTCTGCTGTGTTCCTCGCCCTAAGACCTGGCCGCTTCCATCCCCATCGCCTGCAGACGCGCTAAAGGCGATGTGTGTAACGGCGATGCAGGTTTCGGTATTGTAGGTGGGGTTGGTTCGTGGCCAATGTCAGTTGTAGGCAAGGTCTGTTCTCGCGTTCCTCCGATCTGTTCAGCGCGAGTTCGGCGTCGCACAAACCATACTCCCAACACCGCCGTAGTAACCAACATCGCCGTCAGCCTGGCACTGGATCTCCCCCTCCCTCGCCCCCCCCCGCCGAGAGCCAGGCGCTGTGCCCACGGTCTTCTTCAGGAGTGGCCCCCTCCGCTGCCTGCGACACGCTCACAGCGGCACGCTCCCAGCGGCACGCTCCCAGCGGCACACGCGGCTAGGCGCCTGCCCCTTCGCAGGGCGAAACCCTCGCGCGCGAAGGTCGCGCAGCGAGACCCCCGCCGAGGCGAAGCAATTAGGACGCCCTGCGACCCTGGCTGCCGCCGTCTCCACCTCCCCCGCACCGCCAGCGTGCCCCCCGCGGGCGGCCGGGGCGCGGCGGGCGGCTGCAGCGTGCCGCGGGGGCGCCGATCCTCCCCCAGCTCCTCCCTCCTCCCTCCCTCCCTTCCTCCCTCCCTCCCTCCCTCCTCCCTCCCTCCTCCCTCCCTCCCTCCCTCCTTCCTCCCTCCTTCCTCCCTCCCTTCCTCTCCTCCATCCTCCCTCCGGCCTGCCTGACTGGCCGCCTCCAGGTCGTGCGCGTCCCTCTTCGCCTCCTCCCTGCCCTTGTACAGTCGGAGCGAGGTGTACGGTCGAGGTCGGTTTGCGGAGGGTGCCTTAATGTTTCTTCGTGTCTGTTGGATGTTCTTGTGTATCCTGGGGGAGGGTGCCCTCGAATGTTCGTCAATTTGGCCGGCGGAGGGTCTCATGTTCTTGAAGCATGTTATTATGTCCTAGGCCCGACGGATGTCGTCGGCTGGCCCACACAAGGGTTTTTTGTTGTTTCAAAATGCCCGAACACCGAAAGATCCAAGATATCATTTCCCAGGGATGCAAACTGCAGGCCGGTACTTGGGCAGCGGACAGGTATTCGTTATGCCCTTCCAGTGGGATTGTCTCGGTATTCGGATGTTTTGAGTCAGCATTGCTTGTGCTTGCTGGTATGTTCACGCGGCAACCGCAGCTTTCGACTGATGCGGCCACCGCTTGTGGCTTGCACATGCGCTGGGTGGCATTGCTTGGGGTCAATTGCCTCAACCGCGCGACACCGCTCTGCAGTTGGGTTGTCTCTTCAGCTTCGGACGCTTACGTAGGCGCCGAGCGCAGCTAGGCGTGCCAGGAGACGCCATTTAAGTATGTGAAATCTCGTTTTGTACAGTGGTATCAAAATCACGCGGCGCAAACTTCACTCTTATGTATGAGCTAAGTTTGGAGCCTGTACTATATTTGACTGACCAGTTCGTTTGTATGTTGTCGATTTGGTAGTCTACCAAAGGTATACAATCGATACAATCGTTGCTTCCAAAACCATACTTGAAATTTATATATCTACACATATATGATCAATCGGAATTTTGAACACGCAGCTTTTTTCTTCGGGCTGCCTGGTAACGATGCGTTCGTGTGGTTTTGCAAAACGCGCGCGTTTGTGTTTACCAGCGCTGCATCAAGAGCTCTGGGAGGCCCGAATGGTCTCCCAAGCGGTCAATTGAGTCAAACATGATTCCACGTAAACGTAGCCCGCGCGGGACCCAAAGATAGCTCCGCGCGCCTTGCGTGATTCGGTGGACCCAAACGCTCACGCAATGCGAACCACGAGATTTGATGCTTCTGTCGAAGGTAGTATGAGCTAAATAATGTCGGTGAGTTGGAATAGCAGTGTCCTCGTGTAAAGTGTTTTCATTTGTCCCCCATTAAGAAATGAATGTCAGGCAATTTCTGGTATGCTTGAATATTCCTGCATATGCGGCCCTCTGTGGGCCCGACAACAGAACCTTCCCTTCTCACTTCAACGCCCTCCTCATCCCCCTGTCCTCCCTCCGCCGTCCTCGCTCCTCCTCCCTGTTCCTTTCCATCTTACCTCCTCCCTCTCTCCCTCCCCTCCCATCCTTCCTCCCTCCTCCCCCCCCCTCCCTGCTCACTCCTCCCCCTTCCCTTCCCTCCTCCCTCCCTTCTCCTCCTCCCTACGCTCTCCATCCCCGGAGCGGCTCGCCGACCCCGCCCGTCCCGCCCGTGGTCGGTTGTTTCCCTCCCCCCCCTGGGTCCCCCCCGCCCCGCCCTTGCCCGCGAGCTTGCCTAGACTTGAGTCGGGCGTGTCCGTTTACAGGAGGAGTAGTCAAGAACAGTAAAACATAGGCAGGTGACGATGTTTCGTGCTCTTTGGATTATTCTTGCTGTTTTTGTTGACCATGCCCTGTTTTTGTTCTTCCAGAAGCCGCCTGTAGGAGGACACGCCCGGCCTACGCCTGGCCCTCTGTGGCGGAGGGGCCAGAGAGCTCGAAAAATTTGGGGGACGCGGAGCCTGCCCGTGGACTTGGCCTTTGCTGGCCGGGGAGCTGCTCGCCGCGCTCGCCCGAGGGGCCGTGGCGCTGCTCGCCGAGCTCGCCCCGTCGGTCGTGGAGCTCGCCCTCCTGGCCGGGGGGCGCTGTCCGCCGAGCTCCCCCGCGGCTGGCGGTGGAGCCCTGCGCGGTGGTCGCAGAGCTGCTCGCCGAGCTCGCCACGTGCTGGGAGTGGGGCGGCTCGCCCACTCCGCCCGTGCCCGCCGGCTCCGTGCCCCACTGCCCCCCGTCCCTTCCCCCCCCCCCATCCCTCCCCGCGAGGAGACACTGCGCCATCCCCTTGCGAGAACGGGCGTGGCGGGGGGGCGGGAGTGTGTGCGTGTGGGGGGGGGGGCAGCGGTCGCGTCACGATTCGCGCCGGCGCCGTCCGGGAACGCTTAAGAATGGCGCATTCCCGGACGGCGCGGGCGCGAATCGTGACGCGGTAAGAGCGGGGGCGAGCTCGATCGCGGGCGTATCGCACATCAGACAAGAGTGGGGTCGAGCTCGCCCAGCGCTCTGTGTCGGACGGGCCGGAGAGTTCGGCATGGGGCACGTGGAGCTGCTCGTCGAGCTCGTTTTGCTGGCCAGTTAGCTGCTCGCCGCGCTCGCCCGAGGGGCCGTGGAGCTGCTTGCAGGGCTCGCCCTGTCGGTCGTGGAGCGCGCTACCTTGGCGGGGGATCTGTTCTAAGAGTTCGCCTTTCGGCTCGTGGTGCCCGTCGCGTTGGTCGTGGAGTTGCTCACCGAGCTCGCCACGGCGATCATGGCACCCCCGGGCGCGGCGGCCGAAGGCCCAGTGGGCTGTGTTGCCCCGAGCCGGGGAGTTGCCGGGTCCCACGGTCATCTCCCAGGGGCTGACCAGAAAAACATAGTCCGAGGCATAGTCCTCCTCCTCCTCCTAATCCTCCTCCTCCTCCTCCTCCTCCTCCTCCTCCTCCTCTCTTCTCTTCCCTTCTCCCCCTCTCTTCTCCTCCCTTCTCCTCCTCTGGACTCCTTCCGTCTTCCCCGCTCATCATCAGTCTCCCCCCTCCTTTCCTCCTCCCCCTCCTCCTCCTCCTCCTCCTCCTCCTCCTCCCTTCTCCTCCCTTCCTCCTCTTCTGGATTCCTTCCGTCTTCCCCGCTCATCATCATTCTCTCCCCCCCTCCTTCCTTTCTCCCCCTCCTCCTCCTCCTCCTCCTCCTCCTCCTCCACCTTCTCCCTCTCCCTCCCCTCGTTACGTCCTCTTCTTCATTCTGCGAGCGGTCGCGCCTCCTTCCTTCTCTTGCATGAGGATGGGCGGCAGGTGGGCAGGGGCAGTGGATGAGACCTCAGGGGGACCCCCCCGCCGATCAGCCCTCATGCTTCGAATTCAGTTGCACATGCAGGAGAGGAAACAGTCCTCACGTCCATACACGACCTGCACCCGCATCACAATTATACACATGTGCGGGTCATGTAACCACCTTCTTTCTTTCCTCCTCCCCTATCTCCTCCTCCCCCGCCCTCTCAGGATCCCCCCTATTAGGAGCTCCTTCTCCTCCTGAGCAGTTTCTCTGCTCCACCTCGATAGTCAGTCCCAGGGAATGGGTCTACACTTCCAGGACTCCCAGTTGTGTAGCGACAGGTCCGTTCTAACCTCAACGTGGAATCATTTCAGAGTGGATCCCAACTCGTTTTTTGGTCTTCCTTCTTCATTCGCCTCCGCCTCCGCTTCCGAAACCTCCTCCTCCTCCTCCTCCTCCTCCTTTGGCGTCTCCTCTTCCTCCTCGCCCCCTCATCCAGGGACGGGCATCTCATTGGGACATTGCTCTGGAGCTGGACCTCCCAGGAACTCACGTAAGTGGCGACACTTGTGCTGTTGGCAGCCCGCCAAGAGGGCGAGGCCCAGTTCGGGTCCCTTTACGACTGCGCTCCGCTGGACCTCCCAAGAGCTTGCGAAGGTGGCGACAGCTGCGCAGTTGGCAGCACCCAGGGTGGTGAGGTCTAGTCTGGGTCTCGGCAGACGGGCGCTCCGCTGGACCTTCCTTGAGCTCACGAGGGTGGCGACAGTTGCGGAGCTGGCAGGTAGCCCCCAGAGGCGTGGCAGGATGCATCCAGGACGCAGGCATAGGTGAGAGGGATGCATCCAAGATGCAGGCAGAGGGGGTAGGCAGAGGGAGGAAGGCAGGAACCAGGCATAATAGAGGATGTACGGAGAGGGGGAGGAGAGGGCAGGAGACATGAGGAAAGTGGGAGGATGCAGCAGAAATCTGCACAACACGATTGCCTAACACATCGGGGGGCCGTGACGAAACACAGCGCCCAGGAACCTCGATCCTCGAACCTCGAGCCTCAATCCCCGAGGGAGGAAGAGGAGGAGGAGGAGGAGGAGGAACAGAAGGAGGACCAGGAGGAGGACGAGGAGGAGGAGGAGGAGGAGGAGGGAAAGGAGGAGGAGGAGGAGGAGGAGGAGGTGAAGGACCAGCTCGCTTTGCCGCAGCCCAGCCATGGCGCCGTCGCTGGTGGTGGCCGTCTGGCTTACCTTCCGGGCGGGGCTTCTGGTCGTGCAGGTCACAGCCTTGCTTTGGTTTCTCTACGTGGCCTATGAGATCCGAATGTACCCCATTCGGGGAACAACTAATGGCATACATGTAAAATGTTGGAGGTCCTCGCCGATTTCTTGGACGGGCGCTGTGCCCTGGCGGCACCTCCGGTGCAGCCCCTGGCGCGCGGAGCGCGCCAGGGAGGGGGATCCAGCGTCGATCCAAAGCCGCGCGGACCTCCAAACGCTCATTCCCCAAACAGTGCTTGCACTTGGGGGTCCTCCCCTGTGTGTTCCAAGGAGGTGGGCCTGGTTGGCGGTCTGGCGGTTCCGTGGGCGCCGTCGCCGCCCCGTCGCCGCCTCGTCACCGCCCGTCGTCTGGGCTTGGTTGGCGATCTGGCGTTCCGTGGTCGCCGTCGCCGTCCCGTCGCCGCCTGGATGGCACAACGCAGATGCGCAACACAGATTCTCCTTTCCGAAGAGAGAAGAGACTCTACCCCCAACGGGATGATCATCACCCCTTTTCGTACTGCAATGTGCAGATGATTCTGCCCCATCGTCCATCGAAGTGAGCTCATACCATCCCAGCCACGCCAGTATCGCATCCCCGTCATTCTCTTGGACAAAAATGTTATGCGCGCGCATTCGTTTATCAAAGTTCAGAAATTTTCCAGATTCCCTTGCAAAAGCAGTAGACCAAGGGCACACGCGCGCGTCGTCGCGCGCGCATGCCGAAATCCTCGAAGAACCATGAGTTTCGTAGAAATTTCAAAATCGAGTGCACCAAACTCATATTAAAAACAAGCCGTTTCGCAACACTGATTTTCAAAACAAAAAAGTGCGCGCGCAGTCTTGCAAATTCTCAAGAAAACCGTTTTGGTGTTATGTGTTTGTGTTTTTTTCCCCCTTGTCCTACCTGTTCAGAACATGCTACCAAACGTGTACCTCTCGCGCGCATGACGAAATTGTTTGAACGCCCTTGCGCGCGTGCCGTCGCGAGAGTCTTTCTGCAAATAATGGGACGCAGTGCGCGCACGCGCGTCGTCGCGCGCGCATGCCGAAATCCGTCAAAAACCGCGGCTCCGTAAGGAATTCCAAGCCGAATGTCCATCATTCATACAAAAGCATTTGGTTTCGAAACATCAGTTTACAGAAACATGCGTGCTCTTGCGCATTCTTCAGAATACCAGAGGTTTTTGCAACATGCACATGGTATTCTGCCAAGCAGGCCTCTGGCGCTGCATGCCGACATGCACTTGCGCGCGTGTTGGGGGGGCACGATCCGTGTCAAATAAAACCATTCGGGCCACTCTCGCGCGTCGGCCGCGCGCGCATGTCGAACTCCTTCGGAAAATTTCGCCACCGGCACGGGGACGCCGTCATCGCCGTCGGCGTGATCCGCATCGGCTCCCGCACTGGCCGCGCCTTCGTCGGTGTCAACATCGTCAGCAGCATCGCTGCTATCGTCATCGTGTTTGCCGTTGTCGACGTTGCCATGGTAGTACCGCGCCCGCCCAAATCGCCGAGTCGCAGTGAAGTGCTCGCTGGGATGTGCCCAGCGGTCAGCGCCACCGCGGCCGAGCCGGTTGCGCCCACCTAGCTGGCCGGTGCGCGCGCATGGTTGGGTTGGCGCGGCCGCAGAAATGGACCAGCCAACGCCAAGCGCTCATCGCAATCGCGGCCGCATGGGTTTTGCAAACCAAGTTGCGGGTGGGCGGGCGGGATGTTTGCAAGAGCATGGGAGGTGCAAGTGCGTTTGTTAAAACCAATTACATAACATAGATTGCACCACGTATATTGCACCGCGTCGTGTGTACCACGGATATAGCACCACATTTTTCGCACAACATGCACTGCACCACGCAGACTGCACCACGTCGGCTGCGCCACATGCACTGCGCACCCCGTAGATTGCACCGCGTAGATTTCCATGATACCGCGTCCACCCACGTCGCCGACTCGCAGTGGAGTGCCCGTTGGGATGTGCCCAGCGGTCAGCGCCACCGCGGCCGCGTCGGTTGCGCCCACCTAGCTGGCCGCTGCGCTCGCGAGCATGCGCGGGCTAGCGCAGCCGCAGGGATGCACCAGCCAACACCAAACATTCGTCGCAATCGCGCCGCATGGGTTCAGCAAACCAAATTCGGGGTGAGTGGGTGGGTTTTTAACGCGAGCAGCGGAGTTGACAATTCATTGCGAACACACATTCGTCGCACCGCATAAATGGCACTATATTGTTCCATACAGGTTGCACAGCATGGAGTGCATAGCACATGTTGCACCACAGGTTTAAAACCATGTCGGTAGCACCACGCACATCGCACCACATCTATTGCACGACATAGCCCGTATCACACATCATGCACCACGTCGGTTGCACCACATATATTGCGGACCGCACGATTTGCACCACATGTATTGCACACTTATTGCGCAACATAGCTTGTACAACACATCTTGCGTTCCATCGAATGCACAGCATCTGTTGCACCACGTTGGCTGTTCACAACAGGTTGAGCAGCATAGGCTGCGCACCATATCCCCATTACTCGCACGCCCGCCCCGCCACCAGATCTGGGTTGTGGGTATGAAGCTTGTTGGATGTTCGTTGGGATCTCGTGGGGGGCCTTTTCGGGGGTCTCTTGGAGGCAGGTTTGAGGCCTCTTGGGGGCCGTTTGGGGGCCTCTTGGGGCCTGTTTTGGGTTTCCTTGGGGGGCTTCTCATGGCCTGCTGGGCACATCTGGGGGTCTTCAGGGGCCTCTTGGGGCGGAGAGCTCGGACTGGGCCCCCTTTTGAGGCCGTCTTGGGCGCCTCTTGGGCCTGTTTTGCGGCTCTCTTGTAGGCCTCTTGGGCCGTCTTGGAGCGGCAACAAAGCCAAACACCTTCAAACACGTTAAATCATGTATTTTTGCCTTTGGGAACCCCCTTGGAGGCTTTTTGGGGCATCCTGGAGGCCTACTGGGCCGCCTGTGGGCCGTCTTCGGCGTCTTGGAGGGTTCGTTCGGCGATCGGGTGCCCTCTTGGGCCGTCTTCGAGGCCTCTTGGGACCCTCGCTGGGCCCGAGTAAGTCACGCGCCACCACGCGGGAAGCCCAGGGAGCACGCCGGGAGCCCCGCCAAATTTTGGAATTTGGTATTGCAAGTTGTTCGACCCTCCCCCGGGATGATCCGCTCCGCTTTTCGTATTGCAAGTTGTTTATGGTTCAGGCCCATCGCCCACCCACCATATGAACTCGCACCATCCCAGAGGGGGCCGGACCGGTACCCCCCCGCCATCTTTCGAAACAAATGTTATGCGTTCATTCGTTTATCAAAACTCATCCATTCCAAGGGCCCTTTGCAAAACATGCGACGAAGTGCACTCGCGCGCGTTGTCGCGCGCTCGTACCGCAATCCTTCAAAAACCCTTCGTTAACATAAACAACACGGTTTCGCAACACGGATTTTTAAGAACAGCTTCCGCGCGCGTTCTTGCGAATCATTAAGAACCATCGGTTTGTCATCATTAAGAACCATCGGTTTGTCATCATTTTCAGAAAATGCTACCACACGGGCTTCGCGCGCGCACATCAAAATTGTTCGAATGCCCTTGCGCGCGTGCCGTCGCGAGAATCGTTTGCAAAAAACGGGACGGAATGCAAACGCGCGCGTCGTCGCGCGCGCATGCCAAAATCCGTCAAAAACGTTCCGGTCCGTAGCGATTTCAGACCGAGTGTTTAAAACACATACAAACACTCATGGTTTCGCACCGTCCGTTTTCAAAGCAGCATGCGCTCGCGCTCTTCCGGATTCCTACGACAACCAAAACTTATTCAACATGTACATGGGATGTTGCCAAACGGGCCTCTGACGCCGCATGCCGAAATCATTCGCACGCCCTTGCGCGCGTGTTGGGGGGGCACGATCTGTGTCAACTTCAGACGTGCAGGCTATTCTCGCGCGTCGGCTGCGTGCGCATGTCGAACTCTTTCCAAGACCTTCATCACCGATGCAAGGACGCCGTCATCGTCGTCGGCGTGATCTGCATCGGCGCCCGCACTGGCCGCGCCGTCGTCTTCGCCAACATCTTCACCAGCATCGCTACCATCATCATCGTGTGGACCGTCGTCGACGTTGCCATGATACCGCGCCCGCCCAAGTCGCCGAGTCGCAGTAGACTGCCCGCTGGGATGTGCCCAGCGGTCATCACCACCGCGGCCGAGTCGGTCGCGCCAAAGTACCTGGCCGCTGCGCGCTCGTGCTTGGGTTGGCGCGGCCGCATATATGGACCAGCCAGCGCCAAACACTCATCGCAATCGTGACCGGATTGGTTTTGCAAATCAAGTTGCGGGTGGGTGGGTGGGATGTTTGCCCTGGAATGTGTCATCGCGTTTGTGAAGTCAAATGCACGCCAGAGATTGCTCCGCAAATATTGCACAACATAGATTGCTAGAAAAACCCAGTTTGGGGCCCACGTTTGCGAATCTTGTCGGCCCGCATCGTAAGGTTGCGCAACTTTTCAAGGTTATCATTGCATCCGTCCCGTTCGGCCCATCCTTGGCTGGTTTCGATAGCCACTGCCCGCTCGCATAGTGTCGGCATGGCTTTCCAGCGCTGTTGCGCCCTTATCGCGCGTCCTTATTATACGGGCTGGCTGTATGTTTATGCCATGTTTTGATCCCCGACCCATCAAGGACTTCGGATATATTATCCACGAGTTTGACCCCTGGTTCAACTATCGGGCCACAGAGTATTTGGCAGAGCGCGGACTCTCTCAGTTCCTGAGGTGGTACGACTACATGTCTTGGTATCCCCTGGGCAGGCCCATCGGCACAACCATATACCCCGGGATGCAGGTCACCGCTGTGGCAATCTGGGAGGCGATGAAGAGGGTCCCCGCTTTTTCCCTGCGCTTGCCGGCGTGGGTCATGCGGCTTCGCCCATTGGTGGAGAGCCTCGGCGAGTCTGGCGTTCAGTTCCTGCCGCCTGTCCCGGAGGTCCTGAGTTACGAGCCGCTTAGCGTGAACGATATTTGCTGCCTGATCCCGCCGTGGTTCGGGTCGGTGGCCTCCTTGTTCACTGGCCTCCTGGCCTACGAAATATCCCGCAGCATGAATGTGGCCGTGCTGGCCGTGGGCGTGATGGCAGTCATCCCTGCGCACCTGATGCGGTCCGTGGGCGGCGAGTTCGACAACGAGGCGGTGGCCGTCACCGCGATCTGCAGCACCTTCTGGCTCTGGGTGCGCAGCGTGCGCACGCCCCGCTCGTGGCCCTGGGGTGCGCTCGCGGGGATCTCCTACGGCTACATGGTGGCAGCGTGGGGCGGCTACATCAGAAGACCAGATAACGACGAATCAAGAGATGGGAAACCACCCCGACCCCCATACTTCTCGTTTCTTGGACGGCCCCAGGCGTTTGAGAAACAGCCTGGCCCTGTTCGATTCCTTCCCTGGGTGCGTTGGCGAAGCGTCTTTGCCTGGCGGGGCGCTTCTTAAGTGTGTGCACGTGTGGTTTTCATTCGCAAGCACACCGTCGGAGGTTTGCGCGGAGCTCCTGGGTCGGTGCTGTGCCCCGCTCTCCCCGACCGCCAGGCGGCGCCGCGGGGGAGGGCCGACGCCGGCCCGGGAACCCCGCGCGGGGCTCTGGACAAGCTTGTGTGCGCATTCCGTTCTCTGTGGTCTCCTGTGCATCTTCGTCCTCAACATGGTGGGCCTCCATCCGGGGGGCCTCTCAGCGACTCCCTCCGCCGAGATCCGGGCCCGGCCCCTTGAGAGCCCAAGATCGGTTTAATCGACCTCCTGGCTCTGCAAGGGACCATGCACTGTAGGTTCGCGTCGTGTCGACCAGTCCGGGTCGACTCGACACGACGCGAACCTGCCGTGCACCAGTTCTGGGCCCAGGAGCGGCCCGGCCTGGACCCGCGAGGTGGATACACCCAGATCCCGGCGCCGTGCCTTCTGTTTGCCACGAGGATCCCCAGAGGTCTTGGGGGATCCGCGTTTGCCGGAGGTCTTTCTGTGAGGGGTTCTTGGGCCCCCCCCCCCCTTTCAATGAAAATTCAACATCGATGAGAGGTCTGGCCTGGACTCTTCTCCCAGGGCCGGAACCGGATCCTTCTTCTGAGCCGCTTCTCGGACGGTCATGGTGCCCAGGGAGGAGCCATCCGATGCCGAGGATGGAGAAAGCCCGCAATTGTGGCCACGACGCGACGAGGTGGGCAGAGGTGGATGATTCACCAATGGTATCCGCGGTTCGGTCGTCTCGGCTGCGTCGCAGTCGAGTTGGGCTCGGTCGGTTAGGTTCGGCTGGATGTTGTGTCGTTGCTGAGTCGCTGCGCCGTTCTGGGCGTCTTGCAGCCCGTCGGTTCCAGTCCGCTTCGGTCTCGCTGTCGGGTTGCAATCGATTTTCGGTTGCGCTGTCGCCGTGGACAGCACTGCGTACCCAGACACCGGCCTCCGGCGGAGCGGTTCAGCTGGCGCCCCCCGGCCCCTGCCGCCGCGCTGGTGCTGCTCGGCCGGTTCGGCTCCGGGCCGCACAGGTCGGGAGCGAAAGAAGGACGTACGCGTGCGTGAATCCACGCTGAATTCGAGAGTGCGCCTTGCGCGAACGTTCGTTTCACGGAGCCGGTCTCGCGGATTTGGGGGCCGTGTTCATGTGCATGGTTGGGCGCGTACCTCTTCCAGTGGCCTCCCAAGCAGGGCCTACTCGCTGTTCTTCGCCGTGGGCACGGCGGCAGCCGTGCAGGCGCCAGAGTCCACGAGCGGCGAACATACCCGTGTGTCCGCGCCCTCGCGGTCTGGATTCCGGGGCGCGATCCCGCGGGTCCGCGGTCGCACTGATGCGTTCCGCGCGGGGCATCCGCGGGAAACGTCCCGGATCCGCGAGGTCACGGATATGGATATGTTTTACGCCCACGAGCTATGGATATGGATGGGGGGTGGGGCGACAGGTTACAGGTTCGGGCGTTTTCGTTAGTTCTCGACGGTTTCCCTGCCTCGGGATGTCCTGCTGCGGCTGCGCCTCGCCGAGAGCGTTCTTGGCGAGCCTGGATCGTCCCGAACGGCCGCCAGGGGTGCATCGACCCCCGATCGCCCATTCATCGCCGGTATGGGACCCGACAGCCGACCCCCGCTCAGGAACGTGCGGATCCGCTATCGTGGGTCAATCGCTTCTCTTCGGCGGCGAGCGATGGGGGGAAGTGAGAAGGAGAAGGCCTTCTCAGAAGGCGGCGGGACTGCTCAGAAGCCCTCGCGCCTTCCGAAAAGTTTTCTGTGTCTTCGGGGAAGGCATCGAAAACTGCTCAGAAGGATGGGGGACTTCCGAGGCTTCTGAGAAGGCCAGCCCCTTCTCACTTCCCCCCGCGATTGCCGCCAGTAACCAATCGGTGATGATGAATGGCCGATTCCAGCTCGATGTTCCCCTTCCCCGTCAGCCTGAGCAGGACAGGAACATGACAACATGACCACGACACTACGCTCGCATGCCCCAAATTGTGGTCCTCGTGCGTAGCCCCCACGTGTAGCCCCCGACATGTGGCCCTGAGGTGTAGCCAGCTCCAAAGGGTAGCCCCCATGCTGTGCCCCAGGGCGTGGCCCTCACGTGCAGGCCCCCCCCAAGTGTAGTCCCCGTGTGTAGCCCCCAGAGGCCATGCCCTCTATCCACCCACGCGCGCGCAGGGATAAGGTATGAGCGTTCGGGCCCCCTCGCTCGGATGTGCTCCATGTTTCGGGCGAAGGCCCGCATACGTGCCTCAGTGTGTCAGTGCGGCTCCCAAGGTGCCCGTGGTCGGCTGGTCCCCGCTGAGGTCCCTGGAGCAGATGGGGCCGCTACTGGTGTTCGTGGTCTACCAGGTCTCGGGCTGCCCAATGCCCAGACCTCCGACGCACTGAGCAGATCAAGACGTGTGTTGTTCGCTGTGTTTGGCCTCTCAGGCCTTCCGCGGGCCTCGGGACCGTCAAACATCGAACAGTAAACTGCGGCATGAACGGACGCTTTCGGAGCTCTGCGCGGAGTTGCTTGGATCGGCGCTGGACACCCCTGGCGGGGACTCCGGCGCCGCCCCTGGCGCGCCAGGGGCGGGAATCCGACAGTTTATGTTATGTCGTCGTTTGATCTTCTTCTAACATCCTCGCGCTGCGAATAGAATCAGGGGGGGGGTCGGCGGGTTCTGGCATCTGGGGGGCCTTCAGCGGGCCTCGGGACCGTCAAAGAATGAACGACTCGGGATGAAAAGCTGGCAAGGGGGAAGATGTCCATGCTTCTGGAGGCCCCGCATTGAAAAAATGGATACATCGGATCTTTGGGTGCCCAGATTCAGATTCAGAGCAGGACGGGATACCGATACTGCTGCTCGTTCTGGAGAGCCCTCGTCGCCAGGGCTGAATTCTCCTGGAATTTCTGGTCAGAACGCACCTTGGAGAGGTCCGCGGCGTAGCGGTGTGGTATCGGTATCTGCTTGTCCCCCCATCTGCCCTGACATCTTCGCGCTGCGGACAACATCGCGGGGAGAGGTTTGTGGTGGTTTCTGGCCTCCCAGGGCCCGCGCCGGGCCCCAGGGCCTTCAAACAACGACTGGGGATGAAGATGAACAGATCAGGTTGACCCGGGGATGGTTTGGGACACATTTTGATCGGCTTTCGGTTGGGTGGGAGAGCTGCCGTTGTCTCAACTGGTCCTCCTCCGATTGAGGCGACCACGGCGTCCGGTGAGTCGACAGTGATCTGAGGTCAGCAGACGCTTCTGGGACTCGGACCGTTTTCCGCGCGCCCAAGGCTCCCAACCCCAATCGTTGACTGACCGTGCGGTGAGGCCTTCTCGTTTGATTTCGAGGTCACTAGACGGTCTGTCACCGCACCTCGTTTTGGGTCCCCCAAAATATCTGAGGTTGGGCTTCGAACATTTCCGCCGCCCGGGTACCGATCTTCCTGGACCTTTGGAGGCGAGGGGTATGGACAAGACAGATCCAGGGCTCCGGCGCCGCCCCCTCTTATGCTATGCTTATGGGATCGGCCCGCCCCCCCTCCCCGCGGGACAGGTCCCCCCTGCCCCACCCTAACGACGACGGCGACATCGACGTCGTTGTCGTCGTCGCCGTCGTCGTCGTCGTCCCCCCCCATTGCATTAGGGGTGGGTGGTGGGTGGGGCTTGTGAACCCTGGGACCCATCCCATTTGGGGGGCGGGGCTGTAAACCCTTGACCCTGGATCACTGATTCGCCCTCCTTGGGGCCGAGATGTGTCCACATCCGCCGCTCCCTGGGGTCCTGGGAGACTGCTCTTGGGCCCAGGCGGTTGATGTGTATGAATCTTGGCCTCGCAAAGTGATTCTCGAAGAAGAAAGAACGCCATAAACATAAACTCTTTGCCATAAACATAAGACTTTTTTCGGTCCACGCGGATTTCTTGGATCCGCGCTGGCCCCCCCCTGGGCGGCGCCTCCGGCGCCGCGGAGGCGCAGATCCAAGAAGTCCGCGCGGACCGTCGAAAGTTTATGTTCATGCCGTTTGTTCTTCCTCTAAGTTCGAGGCCCGAGTGGAGGATATGCAACGGAGTGGCGTCCATCCTCGACATGGGTACGTCCGGACCGCCCCCCTGGGGGTGTATGTATCCGCGAGTTTCTCGTCATCTTCTCAGTGACCTTTTTTTGGGGGGAGCTCGGGCATGGGGGGCGAGACATCGCCCGCGATGCACAACTTTTCGGAGATCCGCCCGGCGCCGCCCCTCTGGGGTCCAGCGCTGAGGACCTCCGAAAGTTTATTTTTATGTAGGCTTCCGTTGTTCTTCTACAGGTCCTCGCGCTCTGCGACGCGAGGCGGGCCAGGCGGGCTGGAAGGGTGCAGGGGCTCCATGTATCACTCCCCCCCTTTACCCCTGCCTCTCCCCCCTTCCTCCTGTTCTACACTTCTCCACTGATGTCCACGCCTCTTCTGCCCTTCCCTCGTCTCACCTCATCATGTTCCTCCGCAGGCTTCTCTCCCCAGCTTGCCCTTTTCCCCCTAGTTTCCCATCACGCTGTTGTCAGTTCGTTTATTGTGTTTTTGTTGTGCCGCTGTTGTTGCTGCTATTGTTGCGACTGTTGGCGTTGACTCAATTTCCATACATGATTATTGTTAGTCCTCCTCCATCCGCCCTGACGGGCTGGCTGCATTTTTATAACCGAGGCTCACGTTAGACCGGTTCGGGGGCGTGTGGCGTGTCGAAACCGACCCTCAACAGCACCACCAACAAGGACACCAACGACAACGACGACGACGACAACAGCAACACCAACAACAACCACAACAACAACACTCAATTTAATACTGTTCGCTCTGATCTGCTCGTGTGCCAGTCAACACTTCTATCCCAAACCCTCGATACCCACCCTTTTCGTCTTCGATCGTACCCCCTTCGGGGTATATCTTTCTTACCTGCAACGTGTCCTTCGTGCAGCCCTTAAGGCAGGGGAAGAGAGGACGGATGGAAGGAAGGGACAAGGGGCAAGCGGGTTGTTGAAGCATGCGTCGTGCATGAATCGCGAGAAAGTGTCGAGCGATGGCGCGATCCCCAAATAGATCGTAAGGAAATCCGCGGCGTTTGAATACATTGCGAGGAAGTCCCAAGCGATAGCGCGTTTCCCGTATACATTGTGAGGAAGTACCGCGCGAGAGCGCGATTTGGGAACACATCATGAGGCGGTATCAGGCGGAAGCCGCTGTTGTTGCAAACAGGGGGCCAGGGGCACAGTTTGGTGACATATCCTTTTCCCTTGTTAGAAACATGGTGCGAGCCCCGGGATAAGCACTTCAATTGAACATGTTGAATGTTACCGAAGGGAAGATCAACAATGTTTATTCTGTAGAACTGAGAATTTAACAACCACAACAACACCAACAATAACACTACCATCACCACCACCACCACCAACACCAACAACACCAACAACAACAACAACAGCAACAACAGCGCTCCCGCTCAATTTGTCCTCTCGCTTCGCTCAGGACTGGTGATCTGGTCTCGCTGTCGAGACTCTGGCTTCCAGCAGCAACGCTCCCGCTCGATATTTCAACGGTTTTTGCTTAGGAGTGGCGCCCTCCCCTTGGTTCCCAAAGCAGCTTCCGAAACCAGTAGCAGTGCTTCCGCCCGATACTCCCTCTGTTGTGTTCAGCAGTGGGGTCCTTGTGTTTGCGCCCAAGCCAAGCCCCCCGAACAAGTAACAACGCCCCCTTTCGACACGTCCTTTCTCTTCACTCGGGAGTGGCTTCCTCGCCTTTGTGCCTAAACCAGTCCCCCAAACCTGTCCAATGGCAGCTTTCCCGCTCGATGTGTTCCCGCTTCCGCATTCTGCTCAGGAGTGGGGCCCCCGCCACGGTGCCCAAACCAAGCGTGCTCCGAATATTACCCAGATGCACGCCGGTCATAGGAAGTAACTATTTCTTGACTCCCAGGTTCTAATCTTTTTTAGGCTCCTTACTTCAAGATTCGAGCGGTTTTCCTTCTTCCCTCCTCTCCATGGGGCGGGCGGAAGCCCAATCTACTTATTCGCCTTCGTATTTCATGTTTGAAAGAGCGCGGCGTTCTGTGGTCGCTTGGAGGGGGGGAGGCGTTTGGAACGGGACCCCGCCCCCCCCCTTAGATGGAGGCGGGGGGGGTTCGAACCCCCCCCCCTCCCGTGACGGAGGGGGGGGAGGAGGTTTCGACCACCCCCCTCCCCTTTTTCCTCCCCTATTTCTCCTCTCTCCCTCACCTCGGGCCGGTGCCTGCGTCGACGGCGGCTGGCGGCGGCGGCGGGGACGACGATTTCCTTTTCTGGGCCGGCGCCGGCACCTGCGGCGGCGGGCGGCGGCGGCGGGGAGCGTCGACGAGGACGACGGTGATGGCGGTGGTGGTGGGTTGTGGTGGTGGTGGTGGCGGTGGTGGTGGTTGTGGTGGTGGTGGTGTGGTGGTTTGTTGTTGTGGTGGTGGTGATGGTGGTGGTGGTGGTGGTGGTGGTGGTGGTGGTGGTGGTGGTGGTGGTGGTTTGGTGGTGGTGTGGTGGTGGTTTGTGGTGGTGGTGGGTGGTGGTGGTGGTGGTGTTGTTTTTGGGTGTGTGTGGTGGTAGTTTGTGGTAGTTTGTGGTGGTGCTGGTGGTGGTGGGTCGTGGTGGTGGCGGGGCGGTGGTTTGTGGAGGTGATGCTGGTGGCGGTGGTGGTGGCGGTGGTGGTGGTGGTGGTGTGGTGGTTTGTGGTGGTGGTGGGTTGTGCTGCTGGTAGTAGTGGTGTATGTGGCGGTGGTGGTGGTGGTGTGGCAGATTGTGGTGGTGGTAGTAGTGGCGGTGGTGGAGATGGTGAGTTGTGGTGGCGGTGGTGGTGGCTGTGGTGGCGGTTGTGGTTGTGTGGTGGGTTGGTGGTGGTGGTGGTGGTGGTGGTGGGTTGAGGCGGTGGTGGTGGTGGTAGTGGTGGTGGTGGTAGTTGTGGTAATCGTCGCTGCGTCCCCGCCGTCGCCGGCGCCATCGCCGGCGCTGCTGGCCGCCGCCAGCGCCAGCTCCGGCGCCAGCGCACGGGTGAAACGGGGGGTGGGGTTTTGAACCCCCCCTTGGGCTGCCTCTGGTCATCATCGCTGCATCCCCGCTGTCGGCGCTGCTGGCGGCCGCCGGCGTCTGCGCTGGCGCTGGCGCCCCGGGGGGGGGCGTTCGGGAGGGGGGGGATTTTGGGGGGAGGGGAATCCCCTTGGTTTTGATCGACGGCGCCGAGTGTTGGGGGGTGGGGGGCCCCTCCCTGGCTCGAAACGCGCCGCCGTTGAAACGCGCTCTCTCTCTCTCTCTCGCTCTCTCTCTCTCTCTCTCCTTCTCTCTCTCTCTGTCTCTCACATGTTTTCACACACGTCTTCCCACCGACGGGCACCTCATGTCTCTTTCAATTTCTGTTGGCGGGGATGCTTCAATCTTACCCCGGTGCGAATTTACTACCCCAAGGCGATCCCGAGACGATTTGAAGATGGCATCAATATGACCCCGGCATGATTCCAACGCGACGCCTTGGGACCCCATATGGTCCAAGGCGAACCAGAACCAATCCCTTCAAGACATCCTTGCGATTTCCAGAAAATAACCACTTGACCCTAAAAGGAACACATGACAACGAGATTGCTCCAGTGTGACCCTATGTTCCCAATACCACGTCGCAGCGACCCGATGATGACCCCAATGCCCCATGCGTGCTTCCATCAAATTTTCCGGGGTGGTGGTAAAGAGCAGGTGCAGGGCGATTGCGACTGTCGTGTGCCATCAAAGATGAAGATGGTAAGGTGCCCCGCGAATTTTGTTGGCACAACTATTTGTTGTTGCGGTGGTTGAGTTCGCATTGTTGTTGACCCCATACAGCCAGTGCGCATTGTAGGTTTTTGACTGGCGTGCGCCCCCGACACTCGCACCTTGTGTTTGTCGCGGAAAGTCTTGCAGCTCAAATTGTGGGTTTTGGGCCCCCAGCTACAACAACGGTTCCCGCCTGAGACTTTCCCCCCACGTATTCAGTTTTGCTTGCGGCAAGCCCAGCCACCGTGGCAGCCACGCATTCTGGATGGCGACTGTTCGAGGAGGCGCGAGAGGCCGTCGCGTGTGACACGTCGTGCTCCCCAGGCTTGGGAAAGCCGTGATGATGACTATGAAGATCGTGAGGGTGATGATGACGAAGAGGAGGAGGAGGAAAAGGAATAGGAGGAGGAGGAGGAGGAGGAGGAGGAGGAGGAGGATGAGGACCAGTGTAAACTCAATACGTACCAGCGACATTGGAATAAGCCTTCCTTGGAAGGTCCCTCCTCATAAGTCCCTACACGAATTTGGTGTCATTGCGGGAAGCGCCTCGTTTGATAATCTTCAATCGTGCCAGCACACAATTATTGGGGCTTCAGCGCAGCGAATCAACGTGACTGCTACGCCCTGACAGTCCCAAATCCCAAATCGTGCCAGAACACCAACACCGCGAATCAACGTGATCGCTGCGTCGTGGCAGTCCTGAATCGCGCCAGATTGCCATTCCTGGTGCTACAATCGCACGAATCCCTGAACATGCCGCGAGAACCACACTTTTGAAGAGGATCCGCCCTCCGTCCTTCGAATCTGCTATACATTCGTCAGGCGAATGTGCGCGGCGTTCAAGCGAGATCCACATGTTGAATCGGACCCGCCCTCCTTCGTTGAAACTGTTACACACGTTTCAGGCGAATGTGCGTGACGCATAAGCGAGAACCGCATTGTGAAAAGGATCTGCACTCCATCCGTGAAGAAGCGGAAACATTTGAAGACGGATGTGCGTGGCGCTAATGCGAGAGCCGCATGTTGAAAACGGCCCTCCCTCCATCAGCGAACTGGTTCCAAGTTTCGGGCGAACTGCCCGGCCCGCCCTGCCGACACGTCTGGGAGTGCGGCAGGGGGGACATGATCTTGAAGGACCTAGGATTGAGCAGGACGAAGACGAGGAAGCGGCACCCCGTCACATGTGCCCCGTTTCGACTTCACCTCTTCTCGAGAAGCTCTCATGGAGCTCATACGAACCGTTTTGAGGCTGCCTTGGATTCCTGTGGGACATTCTTAGGGGTCCCTCGGGGCCGTTTTGGGCCCTTTTGGACCGCTTTGGTGCCTTCTTGGGGCCTTCTTCGGCCGTTTTTGGAGCCCTCTTGGCCCGTATGGGCGTGTCTTGGGACTTTCTCGGGGCCGTCTTGGCGCTGTCTTGGGCCGTCCAAAGGCCTTCTAAGGCTGTCTTGGTTTTCTAGGGAAGCCCTTTTGGGCCAGCTTGGTGCCGCTTTGGAGGCCTCGTGAGTCATCGTGGGGTCCTCTTGGGGCCCTCTTGAGACCCTCTTGGGGGCCTCTTGGGCACCATCTTGGAGGCTTCTTGGGCCGTCCAGGGATGACGGAAATCCGACCAGGCGATACTGCAAAAACATTGAGGATAAGTTTGAGGAATATTGCTGATTTGATCTTCTTTGGGGTCCTATCGGGGGTCCTGTTGTGGCCCTCTTGGGCCTCCTTGGAGGCATGCTGCCTTTAGAACATCTTCGTCCGCCAATGCGGCGAGAGGGGCCTGGGGGGTCCTTAGGAAGATTGCAGAGACCTTACCAGGCAGCCCTTGGCATTCTACGACGCCTCAACGTGCCAGGGGGCACGATGGCGGATTCAGGAGTCGCTCTCTCGGCAGAGACTTTGCAATTCTTGACGGGACGACCGTGTTGACCCGTCCCGCGGTCCCTGGCGGCGATCCTCACGGCACCCTCTTGCTCCCTCGCCCCGGTGCTGAGACGCGGATCTCCCTGGTTTGGTCAGCTCTCCGTCGTCGGCTCCTGCTCGAGAGTGCGCGTGGCTTTACCTGACCCGGTCGCTCAGGCGCTTACGGTGTTGATTACATCCATCGTTCCCCTGGCTACTTTGCCCGTCCCTGGGCCCTTTCCGTGGACGGTCGTATGCAGGATCAGTACTCCCCTCAGGGGACTTGGTGTGCGACTTTGGTGGCGCCACCCGATGCACCAGTTTTGGGCCATTTTGGGCACCCATGGCAGTCGTGCAGCGTACTGGCTCGCTGCCTCCCTGGTCACATCCTGGTACGACGCTCGCGCCATTTTGGCTGCGCCCCAACCCTGGTTGGCTAATCTTGCATGTGCGTGCCCCTGGACCTGGTTCCTGGCAGCTGCAGTTTGCACCCCCCCTCTCGCCGGCCCGCCCGCCGAGGCGCTGCTGAGGTCGCCGGCCCGTCGGCGTTAGGCAATTCGGCTCTTGCGCGGCCCGCTCGGACCTGACTCTCCGCTGGCGCCCTCGCCTGCGGTCGCGACAAAAAAGTATTATCTTTGGCTTTTCGGTGTTCGGTTTTTCCTTGTTGCTTCGACGCGGCCCGCCCTAGCTTTGCCTGGCTTTCGACCTGCTTCGCGAGCCCGCGTACCAAAAAGTATCTTCTCCGGCCCATCCAGAAGCAAGGCCTTTGGGAGTTGACGGGGAAAGGGAGCAGGAGTCACATCTAGTGAGACAAAGCGGGCAACATGGGAGAATTGAGAGATCTTTGAGAGCCAGGGGGGGCCCTGAGAGGGCCCCCCGTGGGGCCATCACTGGAACCCACGCACGGGGCGAGCCGGCTGGCCACTTGCCACGACTAGCCCATGGCCACGGCCGCGATCCCGATTCCGCTCGACCTCCAGCCGTGCCCACGTGCCCCCAAGCAGTGGTTCCAATGGGTGGCTGCGTCGTGGTTATCGCTGTCAGGGCCCCACGCGCTGATGCATGATGCCCTTCGTCGGTCGCAAATCATGGGGGCCTCGTGTGCGCTCGTAATTCAGTCCGCAGATTGAGCGTCGATCGGCCGTCGGTTCGCGTCGATTAGAGTGACGAGCGTCGTTTAGCGGCGATGTCGCAAGAGCCAGTAATATGGCATGGGAGGCTCCAGTGCTTGACCACCGAAGCTATAGTTGCGTCGCGGCGCTGTCAGGACTCCACATGTTGATGCATGCTGTCCTTTGGTGCAGGGCCTTCGTGCGCACCCGCGGTGCAGCACTGGCTGCTGCACCGTGGGCGGCACCGTGCACTGGCGCGTACCACCCCAGGAGACGGCTGCACGCGGAAGTGACCCTTCCCCGGGGTGACCTTCGGTGTGCGGTTTCTGGGGTGCGCTGCGGGGCCGAGCCCCGGCACGCAGGCCGCCACAGAGCAGGGCTCGTTTCGACTCTTCCGGCTCGGTTCGATTCGATTACGCTCGATTCCGATTCTGATTTCGATTCGGTTTCGGCTTCCATTGTGGATTTCGGTTTCTCAGCGGAGGCCTTATTTGCCTGCCGATGTCTGCCGATTCGGCTTCTCCCGACTTGGCTGCCGTTTTCCGCCGATCCGATGCATTTCGATCGCCGATCCGACTTGCCGGTTCTGGTTCTCCCGCCACTGTCGCACCGCACGCAACGGCCAGCAAGCCGCGCACCAGAATGGCACTCTTGCCCAGGGTCACCCCTGCGTGTAGTCAAAGGAGTCGTCCCGATCGGTTCGAGCAGTTTTCGCGGGTGCTGCCGGCGGGCGCCGGCCGACCGTGCGACGGCCTCCGCCCCGGGCCTGAGATGGCCTGAGCCGCTCGGGGCCTCGGCGCCGGCGCGATGGCGCCGGCGGAGGCGGCCCAGTCTTGGGAGCAGCTCAGGCAGCTGCTGCATCAGCAGGTCGACCACGCCCAGGGTGAGATCGACAGGCGGCAGGCGGAGATGCGCGAGCAGGTCATGAACATGCGGGCCGAGAAGCAGCAGCTCGACACGGAGTGGGAGCAGCTCGGCGCAGAGTGGGCGGACGTCGAGAAGGCGGAGGCCGCCCTGATGGGGCAGCTGGAGGAAGTCAGTCGGCTGCGCGAGGAGGTCGACAAGCTCGCCGCGGCCCGCGGTGGCCTGCTGGGCTGCTGCACAGCCCCGGCGTCGCCGCGGTCCGAGGAAATCAGGATCGTCCGCGGGAGCAGCGAGGATGGCGGGCGTCGCGCAGATCGGGGGACCAATGGCGACAGAAACATAAACTTTCGGAGGTCCGAGCGGACCTTTGACAGTTTACGTCCCTGTCACTCGCTGGTTCCCCGGGGCAGAAGCACACGGCGACGCCATGTCCTCGCACCACACCAACGTGACAGACCCCGGCGGTGCGGCGGGCGGCTGACCGCAGAGTCGGGCTGCCGCCCTCGGCCTGCCAGGCAGGGCGCCGCCCACGCCGCAGGCGCCGGCGAAGGGGGCAGACGCGGCTGCATGGCTGCTGCCGACAGGGCGAGGGTTGCAGTGTGGAGGTGTTCGCCTGCCTTCGAAGGCGCAAGCACTGTACAACACGCGCCTTCTCGGAGGTCCGCGCAGGTGTCTTGGACCCGTTCCGGGGCACTCCTGGCGGCGCCTCCGACGCCGCCCCTGGCGCGCTCCGCGGGCTAGGGAGGGGGCGTTCAGCGCCGATCCAGGAGATCTGCGCGGACCTCCGAGACATGATGTTTATCGAAGACGCCTACGGCGAATTACCGCCGCCCCCTGCCTTTTTGGAAGCGCCTGTGTAGCCGAACGTTGAGGCCAGACCTGCGAAGCTATCGGACCCTGTGTTCCCCGAATCGGTTTGGAAAGCCTTCGGGGAACACGCGGGCATCTTGAAGGTCATCTTGGCCGTCTGGAGGCCATTTTGACCCTTTCGGGCCTTCTTGGAGGACGTCTTGGGCTCTTGGGCCGTCTTGGAGGCCATCTTGAGCGTCTTGGAGACCTCTTGGGCCGTCTAGGGGGCCTCTTGGGACCGTGTCTTGGCCCTCTTGGGAGATCTTTGGGGGCACGTGGGCCGTCTCGGGCCGTCGGAAGGCAGAACAACAGCAAATGCCACGCTTCTTCAAAACCCTCGGGAAATCAATGATTTGGGCCTTTTCGGGCCTTCCTGCAGGCCCTCTTGGAGGCCTCTTGGGCCGTCTTGGGCTATCTTAGGGCCATGTTCGGCCGTCTTGGTGGGCTCCTGGTCCGTGTGACGCCGTCGGAAACCGTTTTGTGGGCCTCTATGGGCCGACTTGGGGCCCTCTTGGAATGCTCCAGGGCCGTGTTGGAGGCCATCTTGGGCGTGTTGGAGGCCTCTTTGGCCGTCTTGGGGCCCTCTTGGGGCCGTCTTGGAGGCCGCTTGGGCCGTTCTGGGACCATCTTGGAGGCCTCTTGGGCGATCTTTCGGCGATCTTTGGGGGCTCTTGGGCCGTCTCGGGCCGTCGGAAGGCCGAAAAGAAGCAAATGCCAAATCCGTCAAACACCTTAGGAAAATCCATGTGTTTGGCCTCTTCTGGCCTTCCTGGGGGCCCTCTTGGGGGCCGTCTTGGGCCAGCTTCGGGCCAGCTTCGAGCCAGCTTCGAGCCAACTTCGGCCATCTTGGTGGGTTCCTGGCACGTCTGACGCCGTCGGGAGCCGTCTTGGGGGCCTTCCTGGGCCGACTTGGGGCCCTCTTGGAGCGCTTCGGGGCCGTCTTGGAGGCCATCTTGGGCGTCTTGGAGACCATTTTGGGCGTGTTGGAGGGCGTGTTGGAGGCCTCTTGGGCCGTCTTGGGACCCTCTTGGGGCCGTCTTGGAGGCCGCTTGGGCCGTCATGGGGCCTTGTTGGAGGCCTCTTGGGCGATCTTGGGGGCCTCTTGGGCCGTCTTGAGCCGTCGGAATGCCGAGAAGAAGCATGTGCCAAAATCCTTCAAACATCTAAGGAAAATGTATAAGTTTGGCCTCTTCGGACCCTCCTAGAGGACCTCTTGGAGGCCTCTTGGGTCGTTTTGGGCCGTCTTGGAGGCTTCTTGGGCGGCCTTGGAGGTATCTTGGACTCTCTTGGTCCGTCTTGGAGGCCGTCTTGGACCATCTTGGGCGGACTTGGAGGCCATCTTGGATCATCTTGGAGGTCATCTTGGGCCAACGTGGCCATCTTGGAGGCCATCTTGAACCATCTTGGATGATTTTGTTCCGGATTGAGCTCCTTGAGATCCTTTCCGGGTGGCCGGCGGGACGGGTCGAAGCCCCAGGGGAAAGGTTTTTTGGAAAAAGAACCCAGACCAAAACCATCTAGTTTGGCACGCCAGGCACCCCTGCGATGAATCGACAGGGGGCGGCGGATCGAATGGCCTTAGGCCTATCCTGCCACCGTGCCTGTGTTGTGGGTATGCAGCCTATTGGATGTTTGTTGGGGTCTCGTGGGAGACATCTCGGGGGCCTCTTGGAGGCAGTTTGGACGTCTCTTGAGGCCTCTTTTGGGCTTCTTGGGGGCCTCTCAGGGCCTCTTGGGGACCTCCTGGGGGCTTCTTGGGGCCTCGTGGGCGCCTCTTGGGGCCTCCTGGCGGCCTCGTGGGGTGGAAATCTCGGATTTCGATTCTTGTTCCCTCTCTTGGGCCCCTTCTGGGGCCGTCTTGGGGCCCATTTGGGCCGTTCTGGGCGCCTCTTGAGCCGTCTTGGGGCCCTCTTGGGCCTCTTGGGGCGTCTTGGAGGCCTGTTGGGCAATCTGGAGGCCATTTAGGACGTCCTCGAGCGATCGTTCGGCGACTCGGAGTCCTCTTGGACCGTCTTCTGGACGTCGTGGGGCCCTCGTGGCCCGTCTTGGGTCCCTCTTGGGCCCGAAAAAGCCACGCGCCACCACTTGGCAAAGCCCAGGGGGAGCGTGGGGAGACTTTAAACGGAGAAGGTTAAAGGCGAGGTATAAATCGAGCATGTACCGCTGCCGTGCCTGGCTCAAGCCGGGCCCGGCCTAATATGTGACTGTGCCTCACTGAGGCGCACTACTTGCATCCGAGATCGGAAAACATCTTTTTCCATTGACGATGCCCATCCTACTCTTTACTCCAGATCCCATGCTTCGTCTCGCTCTCTTGCTCATGCGCTATGAGCCTAAGCCTGGGATATGGAAGCGCCTAAGGCGGACTGTATACCTAAGCTTACCAGCTTGTTTTCGACTTGGTAGCGGAGCTGGCTACACTCTCGTGTGGCTGGCTCTCGCTCTGATTCCTGTAATCCACGGCACAACTTGGTGGACTACTACTACGGTGGAATACCATGTTGCGCCGGCTCTGCGAGGAGCGGAGCCAGTCCGCGATCGAGCTAGCGGGGCAACCCGCGAACTCGAGACGCTCTCTCCTACTTCACTGCGCTACTTCACTCCCGACTTCCACCAGATGCCAATCGGCAACTCGATCGAGAACGTGGTCACCCTGCGGGGCTACCCGCAGCGGGGCCACCTGCATCCCGTGCCGGTCAGGCGCCTCACGGCTACCACGCCAGAGCCTGACAAACCACAGCCTAAACCAATCACCGAAGCCGAAATGCATATGCATTGGATCAAGATAACTATCTTCGGCATTCTATGGGTGATAATGGGATGTGCTGTGGGATACATGCGGCAGGGGATGGACGACACGCGTACTACTGGCCCTACATGGGACCCTGCCGGTACTACGCCTTTCCGCGAATATGTTCGCGAAGTACATGCATGGTTAAACGTAACGAGCGGCAATATGACACCACCACAACAAGCTGCAGCACTACAACGAGGCCTTCAGGGTCTGGCTCGTCGTATCGCCATGCAGGTCCCCTCCCAGATCATCAATTATGGTGTAACTGTCAATGGACAGCCAACGGATGCAGTAACCTACATACTGTACTTACTGAGCACCAAATTTGAAAATCTGGAAGATGAGCGCCAGCTCAACTCTGGCACTGCCCTTATCGACTTCCGCGTCGAAAGGGGCGAGCGAATCGACTCAGTATTAGCTCGATTCGAGATGGCCCGTGACGAGGCTAACTCTGTTGGCTTTGTCATCCCCAACTTTCAGATCCTAACGCTGATTCTCTTCAGAGCGTTAGGCGTTGGCGCGTCACGAGCCCAACACCTGCTTGAGCCCTTCAATCATCAGATGCCCCGAACACAAGCAGACTATGACAGGCTGCTGACCAGGATGAGGAACTACGGACATGTTGCCGAGCGCTCTCCTGGTAACATAGCGGGTATCTTCACAGGGCACCACTCACATGCAGGTGTCTACGCCACGACTGCGGGGTCACCCGCTGGTCCTGGCGAGCCAAATCCCTGGGCTGACCCAGCCGATATGCCCAACGAGGCCACTGCCCTTCTAGGGCAGACCGGCCAGGCATCGGCAGAGGCAGCTGAGGCGAACGCCTGGTCGAACTACTCGCCAGGCGCCGCCTACACTGCAAGCCCGCCCTCGGGCACAACCCTCTGGGGCCAAGCGGAGTCATCCGCTCAATGGTCTCAGCCACCCTCACCGTTTGAATCTGGCACTGACACAGATACTTCATCTGACGATGAGCACAATGGAATAGTCTCTGCTGGTAATGACTATCCAGCGGACGACACTCACCTTTCTGAACAGCAAAGGGCGGAAGCCGCCTTTATGGCTTATCGCAAATCAAAACGCCGTTGGAGGCGCTTTATGAAGAAACCAGTCAGAAAGGTGAGACGTGCAGTACGCCGACATTTCAAACAATTTGGAAAGGGTCGTGGTAAAGGGGGTCGCAGACGCCGTATGCATGGTAGGGGTATTACTGCTTTCCTCACGTCCTTAACTGATATGGCTTTTGAAGAAGTTCTTATCGGAGGCAAAGGTCGAGGTCACAGGCGGACCTCCGGTAAGGGAAAAGGGCGGAGGGGCAACCCTAGGGACGCTTCTGGTAACACTATGAAGTGTCATACATGCGGTAGCACAGAGCATTTGCGCGATCAATGCCCGAAGGGGAAAGGAAAGGGATCCGTACATTTGGCTCAAAACTCTTTTATGGATGACATAGATTATATTGACTACGAGTTTTACGTCAATCCAGAAGCGGCTCCCGCTGCGGGCTCCTCCACGTATTACGTGATGGCCCGCTATGCTGAAGCAACTGTGGCCCTGGAAGACTACGCAGTGACGCTCTTCGACGAGTTCCACGGCTGGGACGAGGTCGATGAGATTGCGTACAACGCTTGGTTCGGTCTTCCAGCGGGGCCACCCGCCGGTGACGAGGTCTCCGAAGCCGAGACCGTCCCGGCAACAGAGGAAGAACTCACCGCCGCGCTGGCCCCACAAGTGATTGGCATGCCGTTGCTGCCAAATCCGTCGGGGGCTGGTTCGGAGATGGGAGACGCCGATGACGAAATGCGGGGCCATCCCGCGTATTCCGATTCCGAAGAATCCGAAGAAGATTACAACGACATGCTCCAAGAGCAGGTTTCAGAAGCAATCCGACTCTTGAGTGCGCCAGCACAGCAGCAGATGACGATGAACGAACTGCTGTCACACCCAGGAGTTGCACGTCTACGTCCATACTTGGATTCGAACATGTCAGCATCTCAGATGCTCACAGCACTCCAAGCTCTAGCGGGGTCACCCGCCGAGGAGATGCTAGACACAACAGCGGGGCCACCCGCTTGGTCTATGGATGTATTCATGCAAGGTTGCGATCAAATGAATATTAACGACCTCTCGATGGAGCAGTTAAATGACATCGGATACTTCAGGAGCCCGTATCAAAACGTGTTCATGGCCCAGGACAGCTCAGAGGACTCGGATGAAATGCGGTACGCCAAGAGGGACAGGCGACCGTCGCCTCCCCGAGACTCCGAGCAGGACGATCAAAGGCCAGTGACACATGGTAGTGCGTCGGCGGGGCCATCCCGCGGAAGTGCGTCAGCGGGGCCAGCCCGCGGAAGGAGCCGCTCTGCTCCTAGACGCCCTACGCACGACGAATCGGGCTACCCATATAGCACTGAGCACTCCGTTGGAGTATCTGCTCAGCAGGTGCCGGATTGGTACATTAAATGGTACCCCGGCTACTCTATGGAGACTCTTCGGCATTGGTATTCTAAGGAATACTGCGCCAAAAGGGACGAGACTGGCGCAATAATCCGTACCAAGGGCGGCAAAACCAAGACGCCAGAGGCCTGGGACAAAAGGGCGAAGAAGCAGGAGATCATCACTGACCGCAAAACGTACAGAAAACAGGTGTGTCAGTGTGAGCCCTTTAAAGGCCACATGCGCAGGTGTCCGATGGACCGCCCTTCCAGGAGCCCTCACCACGGAGAGACCCCGTGGAATTGGTCTCATGGAGACGACGCTGGCAACGTCCATGACCCAAACAAAGAGGTTCCTGGAGGGGGGAAGCGCATCACTGAGGCCGATCGCGTCCCTATGACCGAAGAAGTGGCCAACACCGTCAGGGAGAATTGGGCAAAGCTCCCCAATGACCATCGCCTCAAGGAGTGGAACCGCCGATTCCACAAGGAGGCGGGGTCACCCGCAGAATCCAGTGGGGAAGCGGGGTCACCCGCAGAACCCAGTGGGGAAGCGGGGTCACCCGCAGAATCCAGTAAGGAAGCGGGGTCACCCGCAGAAGCACCACCAGCCGCTGGAACTGCGGAGGATGAATGGATAGATGTTGCCTCTGCCGCCGGCACTGACCGAACCGAACTAAATGAGGAATGGGCGGCAGAAGATGGCTCAGAAAATCCGTTCCCTGACGGAAGCGCCTGCTGGTACTACAGCTCTACGGCGCAAAAGTGGTTCTGCACGAGGGTACTCTACCGCCATGAGAATGGCAAATACAAGCTGGCCATAAAGGGTGTTGCCGACATCGACCAGATGAGGCAGGTTATCCATGATCATGGCCAGCCAGAAGGCCCTCCGAGAGACCCTCCTGGTCCACGACCAGGCAAGGGCAGCAGACCACCTCCAAGACCTAAAGCCGACTCCTCATCGTCACCGACTCCTGCAAAAAGGCACTCGTCCAAGAGTCCCGAAGACACGCAGGGGCGGGCGAAGGTCAGGGCGGTCGCCAAGACGGACGACCCTGAGCCGGCAGATCCTCCTGGTCCATCGGTGACAGAGAGGAAGAAGGTCTTTGCTGGACCATCGACCCCGATGCCTCCAGCGACCCAAGGCGATGTCAAGGATGAAGTTCGTGACAAGCCTAAAGCAGCTTTCCGAGGTGACTGGACTCCAACGCTGCATCAGCCACGCCTTACACCACAACCCGGCTCGGCACGAATGAAAGCGCAGCCGAAGCCCGAAGCCGGGATGAGGTCGGTGCGGGCAGAAGAGGCCGCCAAGGCCAAGGAGGACAAAGGTTCTGCGGGGCCACCCGCTAAAGCGGCACCAGCCGCAACAGCGGGGACACCCGCAGGAAGTACTCTCTCAAGAGAAGAGCGTTTCAGAGTCCTCAAAGAGTTTGGCGACCAACAAAAGTTAACCGATGATGCAGCTACTGACAAAGGTCACCCGAACCCTGGCGCGGAGTCATCCGCAGGAGCTGCCTCGTCAGCCGCAGGCTCTGGCGGGCCACCCGCTAAAGCGGCGCCAGCCGCATTAGCGGGGCCACCCGCTAAAGCGGCGCCAGCTGCATTAGCTGGGCCAGCCGTTAAAGCGCCACCAGCGGCATTACCAACACTGTCCGCTCTGAGGACCATTCCCTTGGAATGTCTGTTGTATTGGCAGGGCATTGACGACAAGGGGCCGAGGCAGCCAATCAACCCACGAGTCACTCCAGACGACACGGACCGATATGAAGTCATCAACTGTCCGGTTCGTCGGAATTTCAAGTGCCAGAATGACTGGGAGCGCGAACAACAGAAAGTGGGAAACATGCTGCGAGACAGGCCGCCACTACGTGTTGCGCAGCATAGAGAATCGCTCCTGAAGGTCATGCAACAGAATGGCGCTGATCCGACCCTGCCGAGTAAGGAGCAGATGACCAAGATATCGATCTGGTTTTCGACGGCTCTGCGCCACAGTCCATATTATAAGGACAAACACAATCGATACTTCGAGAAGGTCAGCACTTTCGATCCGTACGACGGCTGGGTTGTCATCGACGATCTGCTGACAAACTGGAAGGAAAATGATCAGTATAAACACTATCATGACATGCACGAAGTGCTGATCAAGGGCAGGCCCCACACGTCATTCGTGTACTGGGTGCTGCTAAACTGCTGTGAGATAATTGATCATCACGGCATGCAGAAGGGCAGGCTCCAGATGAAGTGCGTTGATGATAGCCTGCTGCTGCCGCAAAGGTTTCGACCAACGAACCGCAGGCCACAGTACTTCATCAGAGCTACGAATGGCCACAGCAGTCCAGGCGTCCACTGTCCCGAGTCGTTGTTCAGGCCTATCACAACATGGGCGAAAGAACCGGACGACCCGGTATATTTCATCCACGGGACAAAGTGGGAGTATGTCAAGAGCATTCTGGACAATGGCCTTTCGTGCCTCGCACAGGACAACCCGAAGAGGAAGGGGGGGCGCCAATTTGTGCATGGCTGCCCCTACCTCCCGGGCGACAAGAGGATACAATCGGGTATCCGTCCTGACTCGGAGGTGCTCATATTCTGCAGCATCAACAAAATGCTGTCCAGTGGCTTCTCTCTATGGAGATCAGCAAATGACATAGTCATGACAAGGGGCCACGATGGACGTATACCACCCGATCATATCATGCAGATCGTGAGCATTGCGAAGTATCGGGTCGGCGAAGCCTGGAGCAATCCGCTGTTTTATGACAAGACGCGGAAGCGGGGCCAACCCGCAGACAGGATTCGCACTGACGACTACCTGCCACTCAAAATGTGTGACAGAACTCTGGCTGTAATGGAAGATCACGCCATGTACCTCAAGGGTTGGATGAAGACGGAAGGTCGTCCATTCAATTTGGTCATGACCGAGCAAGATGTTGCTCCACGACCGTTCGAAACACAGGCAGTCCTCATGATGAATGCCCAGGAGGACGAGGCTATGCCTGCAGCGGGGCCACCCGCAGGTGCGGGGACACCCGCAGTAGACACTTCAGACGGTTCATGGCAGCAAGTAGTCACACCGGTGGCGACGGTAGCATCTCCTTGGAGGCCGGACCAGCAGTCCTGGGTCCAAGCTCTCAACAGCCATTTGACATCAGCCGACGTTTCTGGACTGACCGATCAGCTATACCGTGCTGACCCGTGGGCGGTGCATGCAGGTATCCAAGATGCACAGCAGAGGAACCTGCGCCCTCCTGCGGGGCCACCAGGCGTCCTAGGACCACAACCACAACGCCCTCCACAGCAAGCTGGAGTTGCGAGGTTTGCTCCTATGGGCGGCTCAGATGGTGGCTCGCCGTTTCGGACTCCGCCGTCTGAAACGAGCGAGAACAGCCTGTGGCAACGACTCCAGGCGATTCGCGGAAATCCGGCGCTCGCAGCAGCACTCCAGGCGACCACTCCCTTTGGCACTCCGAGGGGTAGTGAAGGAGGAGTGGCTGCGGGGACACCCGCCGAGCGAACGCCTGCGGAGCCATCCGCACACGCGGGGCCACCCGCTGACGGACAGCAAGGCTCAGACTACGAACGTCGGGCAGCCAACTTGAGAGCACAGGCTACCTTCTTGCAGCAACAAGCTGACAGAGTGCCCAGCCTGTTGCGGAACCGCAACATAGATGTTACGAATCATGGCGACTTTCGGCCTCTCTGGAGCTGGACTTCTGATGACGCTCCGAATGCTGATCCCGCGAATCCATATCGACAGGTGTTTATTCCAGGAATAGCATCACACCCAATATATGGATGGGATAATCATGGACCAGCAGAGGCACAGGCCATGGATGCGCCGATGTACCCGGAGTACTACGCGCAGGTGAATAACACTCCTATGATTGCGGGGCCACCTGCAAACGAATACACTCGAAATCTGGCCAATGAGATGTTTCGTTTGCAGTATACACGAGCAGTCGATGCGCAGTCTATGCCGCACTACGCCTACATGCCCACGCCGACGGACCCCGAGACCGTAGTTCAGCCAGCTGGTCTCGCGGTGCCAGCCGCTCTGGGCAGCATGCCAGACTACATTCGCGACGTGCACAACACGCAGCAAGCGATACTGGCATCTAGGCAGCAGGTTCGGGACAACGCTAGGCTGCGCCAACAGCGCGCGATCCAGAGAAGGATCGAGCGTGAGAACCAAGCGGGGACACCCGCAGGTGCGGGGCCACCCGCTGAACAGACAGACAGACTGCCACCACCGACGCCATATCGGGAGGGCGAAACTACTTTCGAGCGTCAGGCTCGGACTCGCCCCGACGTGCCCACGCCAGTCATTTCAGATTACAATTTCACACAGTGCCCGATCTGTATGGACCCCTACGAGATGGGCACCACGGTGTGGAGACTGGCATGTGGACATTTCTTCCACGATATATGCTGGGATCGTGTTGCACAGCAGCACGTCCGCAATCAGCGGCCAGGTACGCCAAACGAGGCACCTTGCGCTGTATGTCGTGGGCCGGGCATAATCACAGCACACTTTCCGTATGCTGGACAGCGCGACGCTGAGTCGGAACAGGCGCGCCAGCAGGAAAGATACGTGGTGGATGCTCGGGAACTGCGTCGGCTGCGGGAAGCAGTGGAGGCGCTAGAGGCTCGTGCCGCAGCGCCAGAGCAAGGCATCCAGATGCCGATCCTGCCTACGCTTCGAGCACAGGGGCCCCCAGCAGCGGGGTTACCCGCCGAAGCGACTCCCGCCGCCACAGCGGGGCCACCCGCCGAAGCGGCTCCTGCCGCCAAAGCGGGGTCACCCGCAAATGGACCTCCGAATCCGGGATTCCTGAGGGCAATGGAGGCCAATATTAGGCGGAGTGGCAGGAGCGGAGGCGGATCCAGAACCTCACGTGTAGAAAGTCCGGTAAGCGCTAGAAGCCGGGCCAGTGCCGAGAGCGCGGAGGCAGCCCAATTCCACAATACCTTTATGATCAACACGGAAGGGCTGACCTACACACGCGACGTCACGGATACGCTTCCGCCAGGAGGTGAGTGGACCTCCACACTCTCTGCGAATTATTGGGTTCTCGAACAGGAACCAATTACCGTGGAGGAGCGCCGCCAATATGAGCAAATATGGTGCACCGAGCTAACAATGAGCCAGTGGGTGCTGGAACAACGCCTACTGAAAGGCACGCTCGGTTCACAGATTACGTACCATCCTGATGGCCATGGTACGATGGCTCTGGCGGCGCGGACAGGGACATTCTTCCCCGACGAAGACGGAATGCCCTGCATATCGTTCATGCTAGACATTGGCTCCAACGTGAACATCATCGGAGCTAATACAGCACGAACCTTTCAGGAGGTTATGGCCAGGTACAATCACAGACCGGCCATGTGCACACTGAGCAAAACCCTCTACATCAACGGTGTAGGTGAGGGTGCTGCGATCTGTCGGAAAATGGGCAACTTCAAGATCGGGGTGCAATACGCCAATGAGGCAAGCCCCCGCATCGAGGAGTATGCTTCCAACATCGCAGAGGGCTCAGGTGCAAACCTCCCAGCCATCTGGGGCCTGAGTGCCATGGAAGCACGTGACACAATTATCGTGCTAAAGCCAGGCTTCCAGAAGGTTATCTTCCCCAGCGGAGAGTATACTCTTAAGCTGGGGAAGGGCGCCAAGGTCCTGAGGGCAAAGAAGACCCCCTCAGGACACCTAGCCATTCCCTGCGGGTTGTATGACGGGGCTAAAAGCCAGACGGTCACCAACACCTTCACAATCCGCAGTAGTCATGACGGCTACACCGAGACGGAGAACGACGAGGACTCCGTCAATGCGGGGCCACCCGCCGGTGTAGGTGCGGGGTCACCCGCTGGGGTAACAGCGGGGCAACCCGCGATGGGACAGTCCATGACCGTTACGACTGATACGTTCATTGTCGAGCCGTATCTCGACAAGCAGCTCCTGAAGGACACGACCCGTGCGATCGTAGACAGGACGCTCGACAGCTGGTGGAAAGGCCAACAGTGTCCTGAAGGGACCTGGCCACACATGAAGGATGCCCTGAAGTCTAAGATTTTCTGGGCAGTCCAGGAGGCGGTGAATAATTGGTCGCCTGAGAACCAAGCGGGGCCACCCGCGACACCGCCACCACCACCAAGCTGCACGGGCGGAGGTTCGACGGACCTTGCGGGGCCAACCCGCGTGGAGATCGTGAGCGCAGCCGCACCAGTGACGCCTGCGGAGTCATCCGCTAACAGCATGCCCCTCTGACGGGGGCAGGCGGGCGCGCCGGCGGCGCTCGCTTGCGAAGAGAAGCCGAATACCGGCCTCCTCGCGACATACGTTGGCCGCGCTGAGGCCCGAGAAGAAAAATATCATTCAAAATGCCTCGTCATCGAAGATATTCGCACAGCTTGCGCTGAACTCCGAACCCGTGGATATATATGCGACCGGATTACCCATAATGAGGTAATGACTTCAACTGGAACACAGTATTTGGGAAATTTGTTGGCAGGAGACTACAATATGTTGTGGGTGGCCACACCCTCTGATTGGTACGTTCGTACTCCAGGAAAGAGGGCGGGACCACATTATCAACGTATACAAAATCTCCTGATCAAAGCGCGTGCTCTGAGAATGCAGATAGTTATCCTGGGGCCACCCGGGTATTTCTGGAAACAGGGTCCGATCAAAGATGTTATCGAAGATTTGAAGCTAAGCGTTATACGAATCAGACTCTGTCATTTCGGTATTAAGTTTGACCGATCCAGTAAACATCCCAGTGGTTCTTATATACAAGTTGCTACATCTTGTCCTCATATACCGATAAACTTATGGAAATGTACTTGTGGATCACACAGGGAGCATGATTTGGATTGGTATGGCCAAGATCAGCAACGTGCCGAGTTTCGGTATAAAACTTTGGCTATTATTATTGCACGCTTCCTTGATCTCGATAAAGCCAACATGATCAGGAATGAGCGGAGTGCGGTACACCTCAGTGTGTGTACACGCGTTGACAAAAAGGTCAGACACTACGTTCAATGTCCACAGAAGGGCCCTCAATGGGACCATGTGGTTCGTAGGGTCACGACCGACCTGGACACGAACAAGATTGTTCAAGACATTAGGATCCAGGATCAGCCAACTGGGTACAATTATGTAGCTCCATTACCTGATGGGGTTACAAACATCAGTACTCGGCTATACTGGGAGCCTCCGGCTCCAGTTCTTCATGGCAATGGTGAGTCGCGAAGGCCACGCCCAAAGCGTGTGACGATCGTCGATGACGATCGATCTCCTCCCCCTTCGATTGAGCGTTGCCAAACGCGACCCACCAACGACCTTCCTGAAATTCCGCCATTTCCTGATTTTACAGCGGATTCCTCCGCAGCGGATCTCTCCGCGGAAACTGCGTTGCCCACTGATGCCAGGATAAAACAGAAAGAAAAGCAGAAAGCTGACAAAGAAGCCGGCATCAAACCGAAGAAAGTCCCGAAGAAAGTGGAAGACGGTAACGACGACTGTGGAGAGGACCTCAAAGGGCTTGACTGCTCCACATATTTCAACGACGTTCCTCTTGACGACTCGGACTCGGACAGCGAATCAGAGGACATCTTCATGATGTTACCGGCGGGGCAACCCGCTGACTCACATGCTGATGTCTTCTCGATAGTCCAGTCGTTATGCTACGGCAGAAATAATCAAGTGGACATGCTTGAATTATGTGGGGGCAAGGGTGGTATATCCATATTAGCCTTCAAGAGGGGACTCTCGTCAGGCGGGAACCTTGACAAGATATCTATGGTTGACCTCGGAAACTCGGAAGTACAAAGAGCAGTCCTCCACTACCTCAAGACTTGCTTTGTCAAGATCACGATTCTGCAGCCAAGCTGCAGAACTACTGGACTCCCTTCCTACTTCAACGCACAGGTCAATCATGATACGTGGCTTAAACACCACAAAGAGGACCTGCCTCATATCACGTTCTGTGGAACAGTCGCTCTACTACAAGACGACTTAAGACGTTTCTTTCTCAGGGAACAACCAATGGGCACGTGGGTGGATGAGATCCAGCCATGGAAAGAACTGGCACAACGCAAGGTCACTTGCCAAACAATCATTGATCAGTGCACGACTGGTCTCAAAGATTCATTTGGACAATACATCCGCAAGCCAACACAGATAATGGCAAATAAAGAAGAGTTGTTGGCACCTTTCAAAGGTAAGCGTTGTCCAGGAAATCATGTGCACGCCAATGCTTGTAACAAAGAGCTAGCAAGGGCGGCACAGTATACCTACAGAATGCAGTCACTGATCGTTGATGCGGTGCAAATCGCCAAAGACCTGTTTGCTTACGGTCGCGATCCATTCGCGAATCGTGAACGCAGCTATGCGTTCGTAACAAACAGTGCTGGCTACGACTTGGACGACCCAACAATCCGGAGACACCCAAACGGAGAAATCTGTCGACCACCACCTGGCGGTCTTGGGTGCCCTGGCTGTGTGGACAACAACTACAAGCAATCACCAAAGCACAGTAGGGATCCGAAGATGTGTCGGTGGTATGATGTTGAACCGTATTACTGGGACTGTCCAAGTTGTAAGAAGGAATATCAGAAGAGCAATCCTCACCACACCAAGATATCTGGCCAATGCAGATTCGCCGAAAAATGGAAGCTGCCAGATAACTTTGGCCAGCCGCGCCCGGCGGGACAAGCCGCTCCTGCGGCGCCAGCCGCGGAAGCGGCTCCAGCCGCAGAAGCGGCGCCAGCCGCAAAAGCGGCGCCGGCCGCGAGAGCGCGCATACGTGCGCCTAGGCCGCCACGGCCTGGTGAGGGCGATCCAACCGCAGGCGCCAGCAGCCATGACATCACCAGAGCCGACGGGGCTAATGGTGGCAACAGTGGCGCTGGCAGCTCTGACGATCACCGTAGACTGCCACAAGTTGCAGCAAGGCGCGGACGCATGGAGGGAGGAGATCCTCCACCACCGCCGCAGCCTCAAGCAGAGCCGAGGCCAAGGCCAAGGCTCCCTGATTGGACTCGCTTCGACGTTCAGCTCAGCCTCCAAAACCTGCGCAGCTTCGACCCAGCTGTAGTGCAGCGAGAACTCCGCAAACTCCACCTGAGATGGTTTCATGCCAAGGAGCCAAAAATGCGGATGATTCTAACCAAGGTTGGTCTGGGTGAAACCCGTTTGAGTCTGATCAAAGGCATTTGTGACTCGTGTAGAGAATGTCGAGCCTGGGATAAACCAGGCAACACGGTGATGCCTTCCGTGTCACTGCCAGGACGTTTCAACGAAGAAGTCGAATGTGATCTCTTCTTTTATAAACAGGAACATATTGTTTTTCACATCATCGACCGTTGTATTCGCTGGGCAGCTGGCACAGAGATTCCTGATAAAGCTATGCATACTGTTCTCGATGCCTATCATACGACTTGGATGCAGCATGGCCCTGCTAAAATCTTATACTCCGATGGGGAAGGAGCACTGAATAATGATACAGCAAAGGCCATCCTTAAGGCTAAGGGAACAGAGCTTCGTATTCGAGCGCGTGGCCAACACGCTACAACTATCGAAGCTAGGAACGGCATCCTTCGACACCTCCTACACGTGATGGGAGAAGAATTGAATAGATTACATATCCCTCTCAATTTCACTCGTCTCTTACATGAAGCCTTGTTTGCTAGCAACGCATTTACCTTCTACAATGAAGTGTCTCCGTACAATGCGCTGTATGGTAGACAGCCAGCTATGCTTCCTGATTTCCCTGTCTTGGATCATGATCAGCCCACTGAATCATCAGATCACTCAAGGGAGGAAACAATCAGGAGGGTTAGTCTGGAGGCAATCACGCAGGCCACTGCGGTTGCCAAGACGAACAGGGCACTCCGTACAAAGACTACTGCTACGGGTGAATTTCATTATAAAGAAGGAGATCTCGTGGACTATCACCGTCCGACCACCACGAAAGACGACTGGGGTGGATGGAGTGGTCCATACCCGGTCGTCCGCAACGAACCCGACCGAGGCCAGGTCATCGTGAAGGTCGGCAATCGCGAAGTGCGAGTACAGTATCCTGACACACGACACACACTGTACATCGAAGCACTTATGGTCCGCGAGATAGGATCGGACAATACGGCCCTTCGAACAGTATTGGCCTTTATTGCCGGTCTGCCAGCGGGGAAACCCGCCATGACTTTCGGATATCTACCAACGAAACAGGGTCGGCTGCAGATGACTGCTGCGAGCCGACTTCACCTAAGGTGCACTTGGCTCTTCAGTACCTCATACGCAACTACTTTCGTATTGAAAACGTTGTTGCTGTACGACTCGCCAAGAGCTTGACGAAGCTGCCTGCCGCACCCTATGCAGACAGCTGTACACTAGTGCACTATGATAACGATGTGACCCCTGGGTTTCATTACTATGAAGCTGATGGCACTGCCTTGAACATCTATGACATCACAGGATCTACACACTCACGCATCATCCAGTGTCTTAAATCCAGGAAGCCGTCTGCTGGGTTTGACCAAGATCTCACTAAGTTTGAGGAACTCGCTGATGGTCCACCACCAAGCGAATCACCTCCAGCAGCTGCTCCTGAGGAGCCTCCTACGGACAACGATGGTCGGCTCCCGACCATCATAGAGGAGACAGAAGAGGATCTAGATGCTTTTGTCTTGAAGTCGTGGTATGCTGAACTGATGGATGACAGAACACTCCTTGAAGCTGACACAGAGGAAGTCATGCATACAGTTCCTACATACATGACAGACACACAGTGTGTATTAGTCTCTACGACCTGTGAAGATGTGCAAGGCCACTTGCCGGAGCGGGGTCACCCGCCAGGATACGACATGGACACTTCTTACTACGTTCCTTTATGCTCCACGGAACCGGATAGCAAATATGATCTGGACTCCGATGAGCACGGGAAGTATATCGAGCTCTGCTTCACAGCAGACATGTCCAAAGTCGTCCTGTCCGAGCAGCAACACCGACTGTTGGATGACAGCAGCGTCACAACTATGCGAGTATACGTTAGCGCTGCCTCCAAACGTGCCGTGGTCGTCAAGGAAGACGATCTACTCACGAAGGCCGACATCCAAGCAAATCCGGTCAAAGTTTCCAAAGCCCTCTACACAGAGCTGAAGACTTGGCTTGACAACAAATGCTTCCAGATGACTGACTTAAGCAAGGCGTCTAACATCATGACGTCACGCTACGTATACAAATGGAAGTTTGTCAAGAACGAAAAGGGCGAAATGGAAAGGACGATCCGGTTACGCTTGGTACTCCGTGGCTTCATGGACCTCGAAGCCTTTGATGTCGAAACCTTCTCTGGCACGGCAAGGAGGTCAAGCCAGAGACTGCTCGCAAGTTCTGCTGCATGCAACAAAGCTTGGATCATCGCTTCCCTGGACATCAACATGGCTTTCTTGAAGGGACTGACCTATGGCGAGCTCGCCGCGGCAACGGGCGAGAAAGAACGTGTGGTGTGTTTCACACTACCACCTGGATCAGCAGCTGTCCTTCGCACACTGCCAGGCTTTGAGTCATATGACGAATCAAAGCATTGTCTCCGGTGTCTGAAACCGGGGACAGGCACGAAGGATGCTCCCAGGGCATTCTCGCTGAAGCTCAGGTCCATCACTAGGAGCTTTGGGCTACAGCCTACTTCATACGACGAAGAATTCGAGATGAGCCCAAACCTCTTGACAGCCAAGCACGTTGATGACATCAATATGACTGGGAAGGAAGAGGCTATCGACAAGTATGTCAAGTGTGTTGAAGATACGTTTGGGAAGTGCAAACTGAACAAGCACACATACACGAACTGTGCTGTCCGGTACAACAAGACCGATGATGGGAGCGTCACTCTCGACCAGGACGAATACATCAAACAGCTTCGTCCTATCACACATCCAGAACTCACAGGAGCTGATCCTGAAAGCAAGGCGACGAAGACAATTTCTGATATGTTCGTCAGTCTTCGTGGCGCTCTAGCCTATGCGTTGATCACGCAGGTATGGCTAATGGTCTATGTTGTCTCACTACAACGTATCCAAGAACCGACAAACATCCAGGTACGACGACTAAACGCGGTTACCAGAAAATTGCAGGCAGGTCCGAAGAAGATCGTGTATCATGCTATGACTCCAACAGGAGAAGTCGACCTGCATAGCGATTCTGGCTATCGTCGTCTCAACGGAGATGAAGACGACGAAGTCAAAGGCTATGGTATCCGCGGGGCTAACCTGCTGAGGCGTGGCCACACGCAAGCGGGGAAACCCGTCGTGCACCTGGTGGACGCATACTGCAAGTCTCATCGACTGCAAGTGCGTTCGAGCTACTCTGCGGAAACACTGGCAGCAGCCCACAACTTGGAAGACTGCTACCCGACCATTGTAACGCTCCACGAGCTACACTCGGGACCATTGACCCCCACACAGTTGAAGAACATATTGGAAATGGGTGGTCTATGTATCAAAGTCACTCTGACTATTGATGCCGAGTCTGTCTTCAAATCTTTGTCTAGCAAGGATCTGAAGAAGCCCACAGAGTGTACTCTGCTTGGGCACATCAGCTGGATTCGCCAGATGATGGAACGTGGAATCGTGGAAAGCGTCCAATGGTGTGACACGCGGGATATGACTGCCGATGGTCATACCAAAGGTAGCATTGACCGCGCGTTGCTCCTACAAGTAATGGCCGGCCAGCAATCCTTCAAGCACGAGCTGAAGAAACATACGCCGTATAGGGCGGGCAGGTCGTCTCAGGACGGCCCTGCCTCCCGAGCCAGCGGGGAAACCCGCGGGCAGGTGCGCTTTAGCAGCGAGGAAACTCGCCGGTAGCGAGGCTACTCGCGCGCCCTTTCCTTGTAGGCAGCCGCTGCTGCTTAGCACTGTTTTTCCGCATAATAGAAGTGCGGTACCTGCTCGTCTCCTCCCCCTCCGACTTTAAACGGAGAAGGTTAAAGGCGAGGTATAAATCGAGCATGTACCGCTGCCGTGCCTGGCTCAAGCCGGGCCCGGCCTAATATGTGACTGTGCCTCACTGAGGCGCACTACTTGCATCCGAGATCGGAAAACATCCTTTTCCATTGACGATGCCCATCCTACTCTTTACTCCAGATCCCATGCTTCGTCTCGCTCTCTTGCTCATGCGCTATGAGCCTAAGCCTGGGATATGGAAGCGCCTAAGGCGGACTGTATACCTAAGCTTACCAGCTTGTTTTCGACTGGGAGCCCCAGGGGCACGCGGGAAGCCCTCGGGGGCACGCGGGAAGCCCAAGGAGACTTCGCGATGTGGGGTCCGGGCCCCTCACGGACCCCTCGGGAGTGAGGATTGGGGCAGAGGGCCCGAGGACGCGGTGGCGGATGCTTGTTCTGTTCCTCCGAGCCAGGGCACCCTGCGCGGGCGGGGTCGTGCACGGGCTCCTCCTGCGAGCTGGCCTTGTAGTCCGTAGGCCTTCAGCGGGACTGGTCTGGAGCTTCCGCCTCCTCTGTGCTTCACCGCAGCAGGGCCCTGCTCTTCCTGCCCAGGTTTTTTGCATCTGCATGTGTGCTCCCCGCTGCCTACCCCTCATCCATCGAAGAAGGAGCACGGCATATGCAGAAACTTGTGGAGCTCCGCGCGGATTTCTTGCATCTGCGCTGGACCCCCCTTGCGACGCCTCTGGCGCCGCCCCTGGCGCGCTCCGCGCGCCGGGATGGGGTTCCAGTACAGATCCGAGAAATCCTCGCGGAGCTCCAACAAATTAGGTTTATGCCATTTTCTTTCTAGTCCAGTGTCAGAGATGTTAGCTTGGTGACCCGCGAGCTGGCTTTTCGGGCACGAATCTGTTGCCCAGCCCGCGTCTTCTTACAGGCTGGCATGCCACGCAGCGCGGAAAAACAACAAAACTCATGCTCAATAGACGTGAACACCTAGGCCAGCTACAGGCAAGCTGAAGGCGATATACAACAACGCAGTGGCGAATGACGAGATAGCTAAAACATACATTCAGTCGCAAGTTGCATGCACTTCTAATTCACATTGACACCGACCACTCGTGACCACGTACTCGCAAGCGCGGACATATATGCATTCAACGAGGTTGAGGGTAAGCGGCACATGATATCGAAGACGCGGACAGTACGCAATTGCCGCCCCCCTGCCTTTTGGCACGCCTATGTGGCCCAACAATGTGCCAAACTTTGGCCAAGGTATTGGACTACGTGTCTGTTCCCAAGCCGTTGTGGAAGGTCTTGCGGGAACACTTGGGAGAGACAGAAATAGAGAGAGAGAGAGAGTGAAAGAGAAAGAGAGAAAGAGAGAGAGAGAGAGAGATGTTAGAGATATCAGAGGGATGAGAGAGATGAATAGGACGAGCTTCTTGGGTGCATCTTTGATGCCTCAGGGGGCCTCTTTGGGGCCTCTTGGGCCGTCTCAGGGCACCTTGGCCCGTCTGACCCCTTCGGAGGCTGTCTTCGGGGCTCTTGGGGGCTTCTTTGGCCGCGTCTTGGGACAATTTTGAAGGCCTCTGGGGCTGTCTTGGGCTGTTTGAAAGCCGAAAAGGGCGAAAACGCGAACATCATTCAACAACTGAGAGGGTACATTATGTTTTTGCCTCTGCGGGCCCTCCTGGAGAGCCTCTTGGAGCCATCCTTGGCCGTCGTGAGGCCATCTGGGAAACCGTGTTGGAGCCATTTTGGGTTGTCTTGAGGCATCTTAGGGCCATCTCGGGCTCTCTTGGTGCCATGTCTCCGGACTTGGAGGCCTCTTTGGGGCCGCCTTGGATGCCACTTGGGGCCATCTTGGCTGTCTTGGATGCCCTCTTGGAGCCATCCTGGATGGAAAAGCCCAAGGGATCCGGATTTTCCGGTTAGACGGAGGCAGCCGGGAATTTCTTTCAAGGAAGGGGTAATGAAAGTTATAGCATGTGGCATCTGGCACGCCGAGCACCCCTCAGGCCGGCTACAGTGACGGCGGATCTGAGAATCCTCAATCCTGCCACAGCACCGTTCCTGGAACTTCAGCGCCGCGGATCAACGCGATTGTCAGGTCCTGATCACTTCAAATCGTGCCAGAACGCTTTCCCAGGGACTTCGACCATACGAATGCTAGGAACTGTTCCCAACATATAAGACATGTGCTCGGCACTAAGGAGAGAGTCACATGTTGAATAGGCACCGCTCTGCATCTATGAAACTGCTGCTAACTTTTGAGACGCATCTGCGCGGCGCTTCGGCGAGAGCCACATTTTGAAAACCACCCACCCTCCATCCGTGAAGTTGTTGCAAGCTCTAAGACGAATGTGCGCGGTGCTAGTGCGAGAGCCACATTTTGAACACGGCCCGCCCTCCATCCGCGAAACTGTCGCAAGGTTTTATGTCGAATGTGCGCGGCGCTAGGGCAAGAGGTACATGTTGAAGACGATCCGCCCTCCATCCGTGAAACTGTCGCAAACTTTTTTACCGAATGTGCGCGGCGCTAGGGCGAGAGACACATGTTAAAGACGATCTGCTCTCCATCCGCGAAACTGCCGCAAGCTTTAAGACGAGCCCTCTTGGAGACCATATTGGGCCACCTTGGGGCCATCTTGAGGCCATGTTCGGCCATCTTTGCGGAAGACGGTTGTTGTTTCTCCGATGGTTTTTGGTAGTCAGGGGTGTTTTCCGAGTGGCAGTCGAGTTGGGCCAGAGAGCATTGGGATTTTTTGGAAACGCCAAGGAGAGTAGCAACATCTGGCAGGAGGAGGAGGAGAAGGAGGAGGAGGAGGAGGAGGATGAGGGAGAAGGTTGGCTTCGTCAGAACGAACATGCAGCCACCAGGAAACAGGAACCAGGAGAAAGAAGAGATGGAGGATGAGGAGGAGGCGGAGGAGGAGGAAGACGGGATGGACACAGGGGAGGAGGAGGAGGAGGAGGAGGAGGAGGGAGGGAGGAGGGAGGAGGAGGAGGAGGAGGAGAGGAGGAGGAGGAGGAGGAGGAGGAGGAGAGGAGGGAGGAGGAGGGAGGGAGGAGGAGGAGGAGGAGGAGGAGGAGGAGGAGGAGGAGGAGGAGGAGGAGAGGAGGAGGAGGAGGAGGAGGAGGAGGAGGAGGAGGAGGAGGAGGAGGGAGGAGGAGGAGGAGGAGGAGGAGGAGGAGGAGGAGGAGGAGGAGGAGGAGGAGGGAGGGGAGGGAGGAGGAGGAGGAGGGAGGAGGAGGAGGAGGAGGAGGGAGGAGGAGGAGGAGGAGGAGAGGAGGAGGGAGGAGGAGGAGGAGGAGGAGGAGGAGGGAGGGAGGAGGAGGAGGCGGAGGAGGGAGGAGGAGGAGGAGGAGGAGGAGGAGGAGGAGGAGGAGAGAGGAGGCATGAGGAGCGAGCGGGAGCAGGAGGAACAGGAGGAGCAGGAGCGAGCAGGAGCGAGCAGGAGCAGGAGCGAGCAGGTGCAGGAGCGAGCAGGAGGCGCGAAAGCCACCCTCGGCCCTTCCTCTGCCGGCCTGCTCACCGCGGGACGTGGGCGGGCGCAGGACCGGCATGGACGCGCGCAGCTTCGCGCCGGGCCCTCGGCCGCGGAGGAGGAGGAGGAGGAGGACCAGGAGGAAAACGAGTGTAAACCCAAGAGTCGTCAACGATTGTTGGAGTAAACCCTCCCTCCAAGCTCCCTCTCCATAGGCCCCTACAACGGTTCGTTACCATTGGAGGAACTGCCTCGTTGGAAGACAACCTTTTGAAGACCCTGAAGCTTCCCCAAACACTGTTCTCGGGATTCCAGCGCCACGGATCAACGTGACCGTTGCGTTTTGACAATCCTGATTCGTGCCAGAACGCTATTCCTGGCATTTCAACACAGAATCAACGTAATTGTTGCACCCGCATAGTCCAGAATCCTTTCAAAACACCATCTGGTACGATGATATGGGAACCCGTGAAATTCTCAAAAGTCATGTAAACGAATGTGCGCCGCGCTAAGGCGAGAGCCACATTTTGAAAACCACCCGTCCTCAATCCGTGAAGCTCTTGCAAATACTTGAAGACGAATGTGCGCCGCGCTAATGCGAGAGCCACAGTTTGAAAACAACCCGCCCTCAATCCGTGATTTTCAAACGACTGCGCGCCGCGTTAAGGCGAGAGCCACATTTTGAAAACCACCCGCCCTCAATCCGTGAAACTGTTGTCAATTTGTTTAGCTTCAGGCGAAACGCCTGGCCCGCATTAAAAACTGGCCTCGGGGTGCGACAGGGAGAAGTTATTGAGAAGGAGCAGGAATGGAGGAGGAGAAAGGGGTAGGAGGCCAGAATTGGGGGGGAGGGCGAGGAGGAGAAGGACGACCAGGAAGGGGGGAGGACGACGAGGAGGAGGGCGTCGACCTGGCATCGGTACGTTGCCGATAGATTCATGATATGCCCCCTGGCAACGGCTCCGCGCGCTCCCGGGCTCGGGGACCATCGGAGCACCGCTCGCGGGGTGGAGCTCTCTGAGCAGATGGGGCAACGGACAAGGGCGACGACCAGCTCAGGGGGGTAGGGGGAGAGCGCTCCTCCTTCCTGAGTTGCCTCGGCCCTCACTTCCCCTGATCCCGAGGCCCGGGTTTTTTGGGATGCAACTTCTAGAGGTTAGTTGCGTAGATTCAGCATCGGCGCTGGTATATCCGTGGTCGAGCCTAATCCGACATCCTCCTGCTTATTTCCGCTGAATCCCGCTTGGTCTGGCTTAGCCCAGGGCATCATTTGGCCTAATCTGGTTTATTGCCCCCCAGTCGGGCGCAGTAGCGCTTACGAAGACATCTCAGCAATTGCCTTTTCACTTGGTTGCCCTTGCGCACCCTCGCGCCTTCGGCGGCGCCTCGGGCCAGCGCTCAGTCCTTCAGTCCTTGGTGTGCCGAGGCGGGTGGGAGCCCGATGGCCTTGCTGTGCGCGAGGTGAGGCGGTTTCCCTCCTCGGCGGGCGGTCCCTTCTCTGGACGGTGGCCTGCCCCTTCCGCGGGGACCCATCGGTCGAATTTCGGTTGTTCTCTACGTTTTCGGCCTCTGGGGGCGCTGGCAGGGCCCCAGGACCGTCAAACAACCACTCGGCACGAAGGGCGGTTCTTGGGGAAATGGTCGGGACTTCCGGAGGCCGCGAATGAAAGAAGTCAAGGCATCGTATGCTTTGGTCTGGATTCCCAGATTCCCGTTGGGCGCCTTCCTGTTTCAAGTGTCGAGTGGTTGTCATGTTCCTTCCTCGTCGGAGGGTGGGCGGACACCCAGTCTGCTTTCACGGCCCTCCTGCTTTGTGTTTCGATCCACTTCTTCCGAACTGTGGATGCACGCGCTCCCCCCTGGTCCTGGCACTCCGCAGCCTGCCGTTCGCACGCTGCGCGATGTCTGGCTCGGAGATCGGACACGCAGGCCACCTCGCAATATTCGTGACTCAGGTCTGAAGCGGTCTGGCAGTCTTGGCAGTTTCGCAGTTACGGGCCAATCGTTGTTTGACGAGCGGTCGTTTGTGGTTCTTCGATGCGCAGTCACGGATTTCGTGAAACAGATGGTTCCTTTTATCCCTCCATCAGATTCAGGCGTCGCGAAACAGCATGAAAGCACGACGGAACGTGTTTCCCCAATCTTGAGTGTGGGTTCGGTATTATTCGTGTCATGCTTCCGCCTCCACAATCCCGCCTCCTAATCATTTTTCCTCTCGTGCTCAGACCATTCACACTCGAAATGATATTCACTCGTATCCAGAATGCAGACTCACTCACATTCATACCTCTCGCAATCAGCATCACGCGCATTCACATTCAAGCACACAAGCACACACACATTCATGCTTACACAATCGGACTCGCTTACACTCATATTGACTCATACACAGAGTCTCTCGCATAGTCATGCTCTGACTGAGCTGCACTCAGACTCTCTGATCGCAGACTCACTGATGCTCAGACTCATTCACGTTCAGACTCACACATGCTCAGATCCCGCCCACCCAGATTGTACTCAGACTCCGATTCTCTCAGAGTCCGACTCACGCACCGCGATGTAGCAGTCACGGTGTTGGGACCTCCACTCCAGGAGGTGTCGACCCGGGGTGTTCATGGGCCCGATCTCACCCAGATTTGGGGGCTGTCTTCAGCGAGGCGCCCGTTTTGGCATGGAGACGAGTGTCTTCTTAGGGCCTCACGGCCATTGCGATGCAGCAGGCATGGCGTCTGGATGTCTCGAGTGGTGATGGGCGCAGACTGGGTGCTTCACGGGCCTACTGGCGCCCCAGACTGGGGATGTCTTTGATGAAACTCCTGTTTTTGGAAGAAGTCTCGTGTCTTTGCAGGGTCCCATGGTCACCGCACGTTGCCGCCAACACGCTCTCTGAGGATCATCAGCACATTCGGTCGCAAATCTTATGTCCGCGACATTCAGTCTTCGGAGCGCACTAGCGTGCGCTAGCGTCTGGTAATCGATGAACAAGCGCCGATCTGGTCTCGATTCACGCTGATCCAGTGCCGCTGACTCCATCGGTGTCGACTCGCGCCGGCCAGCGTCGCATGAGCTGCCACAAATCGTGATGAGGATCATCGACGAAAGTCCTCCGAATGCCCTCCGATCGACGGCGACGGCGGCCGTCGCCTCCTCTCGACGGCGGCGACCGCGGCCCGCGCGGCCGAGGCTCTACCGCGCCCGCGCCCTGGCGTGCCTCGCCGCCGCCCTGGCCGCGGGCGCCTGCGTGCTGTACCCCACGGGCTATGCCGCGGGGGGCCGGCGCCGTGCTCCGACGGGCGGCTCCAAAGGCAGTCCGACGGCCCCCAGAGCTCCGACGAGGCTCGGGGAAGAGAAGAAGCGGCATACGCAACTTTTCGTCGGCGGCGAGGCAGACGCGGTCTGCTCCATCGGGTGGCGATTCGGGGCAGCCGAACGGCGAATTGGCCGGCATGCAAGTGGGGGGAGAAGGGCAAGGGCGGCCGCACAGAGGACAGGAGGAGGAGGAGAGCCACGATAGCGGCATACACATGAGCTTCCGGAGCTCCGCGAGGATCTCTCGGACCGGCGCCGGGGCCCCCTGGCGGCGCCTCGGGCGCCGCCCCTGGCGCGCCCCGCGCGCCAGGGAGTGGGCCGTCGGCGCAGTTCCCAGGAGCCCGCGCGGACTTCCGAAAGCCATGATAATGCCATGGATTGTTCCTTTACGACAGCGCGCCAGGCAGGCCAGGCACCTGGATCTCCGGCGATGGTTCCGAATGGAATGACGCAGAAAGACGGGCTGCGCGGGCACTCGTGCGCAAGCTGCACGCGCAAGGTCGCGCGTAAAGGCGCCTCGTTCCCAATGTAGCGTGCCGCGCTGGCGGCCCGTGTTAGCTGCCGCGTGAGGTCGCCGTGCCATCGTGACTAACCAGCCTTCTTTTTTCGTCGCTCAAGTGGGCTTTGCCTGAGCAGGCTGCGCGGACACTCGCGCGTAAGCTGCACGCGTAAGGTCGCGCGTGAGCGACTTTGTTTCCAATGTAGCGTGCTGCGCTAGCGGTCCGTGCAAGCCACCATGTGAGGGCGCTATGCCATCGTGCGTAACGAGCTCTCTTTCTGTTCGTCGCTCAAGTGGGCCTTGCCTGAGGGGTCCTTCCTCGTTTGTGCAGCGGGGGGGACGCTGGGCCAGATCCCGGCCTGCCCCGGTATCGAATCCTCACAAGGGCCTTCACCGGGGGTTCGCCGGTCTTGTTGTTTCCTCACTGGGCGTTGCGCAGGGTTGGTTGGTTTTGTTTCCATACATGGCGTTGTGAAGGGGTAATTTGTTCCCCAATGGAGTTTTTCCTAAGTGGGGTCTCATGTTGTCTCCCAATCAAACTTTGCCCGAAGGGATGGTCTTTTACTACTTGTTGTTGAGGAGCCGGTGGGTGCAGGGCGCGGTCCGCCCCAGTCTTCCTCGGGGTTCTCCGGTCTTGCTTCATGACGATGGCCTTCCTCGGGGTGTCCCTGGCTCTGTTTCATTGCAAGGGCCTTGGGTTCCCCAGTCTTGCTCCTTGCCTCGGGTTCCCCAGTCTTGCGTTCGTTGGTCTTGTTCTGTGTGTGGGTTCCTCGGGTTCCCTGGCCTTGTTCTTCGGGTTCCCTGGCATTGCAAAGCAATGCCAAGCGACGCAAAGTAACTAAACATACGCAAACCAATGCCAATCCATGCAGCGCAATGCCACGCAGTGCCGAGCAGTGCCCAGCAATGTCAAGCAATGCCAAGCAATTCCCAGCACTTCAGAGCAATTCAGGCAATGTACCCATACCAGAGGAAGCTTTCCCCTAATTGGGATCGCGCTGGGCTCATGTTTTTTCCCAATCTGGGCGTTTTTCCTCGATTTCGGCCTCCCGGTCCATGATCTGGCCGGAACGGATTTGGGACACAAAATCACTCCTGGGGAAGCGGTCGGGACTTCAGGGGCCGCGCAACAAAAAAAACGTCGTCGGATGTCTGGGTGTCGCTGTCGCGCAGCTGTGCCGCTGCTTGATATCTTCGGACCCTGGGGGGTCCAAATGTGTCCATGTCCACCGCCTACCGAGGTCTGCGAAAATCGATCTCCCGTGCAGGGTTGGGCATCTATATCCCAGCCTCGCATCACTCAGTGTCGGACGTGTGACGACAAGTATCAAATCCACGAGGCCCGACGCCCCGACCCAGGATGCAAAGCTGGTCTCGGGGGGGAGCCCTGGCGTGCAGGACACGTGTCCCGCGCCCCAGCTCGCTCCATGGAGTTGTGACACGCTCTCGGAGCGTTCCGGGGGCGCTCTGATGCCACGGCAACCGGGGCACTACACATCGGAGCTTCTTGTGCCAGATCTGGCGACAGCGTCCCCAGACATCCTCCGATGTCTTAGATTTCTCAGTGCGGGGTCCCCAGGATTCTCGACCCCCTCCCCAGGGCCAGTTTTGCACCCCGAGCTGTTTCTCGGCGGTCCTGGGGCACGGCGAGGGCCCCAGGACACCGAGAACGGCAATCTGCCTGTCCGCTACCATTGAAACAGCGGGAGCACGTCTGGGTCGGGCTGCGCTTCCAGCTGGCCGCCCCGCTCCGCTCGGGGAGGGCACCCGCGCCAGCGCCCGTCGCTGCCCGGGCTCGGGGGAGGGCCTGCGGACTTCGGGCCGCTCTCGTCGCGGATCAGGGCGCTCTTCGTGGCGCACACCAAAACCGGGAACCCGCTGGTGGACTCCGTGGCAGAGCACTCGGCCCGTTCCGCGCTTTCTTTTCTTCCGGGGCTGTGATTGTGAAACGTGCCACGTAGGAAAGCAAGGGGGGGGGGGAAGGACCATCATCTTTGAAGTTTGCACAGGACGCGCAGTTCATTTCACTAGCGGATAGGCATCTGGGCATCACTATGCCTCTATCTCTATACATATTTGTGTCTACGCTCTCTCTATATATATAGCGTTCCCGATCCAAAACGGCTTAGATGGCCTCCAAGACGGCCACGATGGCGCATGATGGCTTCAGAGATGCCTCCGAGACCGGTAAGATGGCCTCAAGAGGGCCCATAATGGCCCCAAGATGCACACTACACGGCCCCATATGGGCTCAAGATACCTCCTCATAGCCTCCAAGGCGGCCAAGACGCCTCCAATATATCCCTTAGGAAATTTGGAGGCGGCCGCTGAAAGGCTGACGCGCGCTCGCACCGAAGTCTTGCGGGAGTGAGCGTGCCCGGAGCGCACGGTGCTGTCAGAATTGGACGGGCACGCTGGAGGAAGATACAAGAGAGGGAATTGAGCAGTTTGGGGAGGATTGGGGAGGCATACGGCTCTCGTTAGAGGCCAACCTGGGGCCCAGCTGGTCGCCGAGCGCGCGATACGGTGGCGGCGGCCCGCGCCCCCCCCGCTCCCAAAACATGCGAACGATAAACCACTCCTGCCTCGGGTCGCTGTTGCGTGCACCGGGCAGTGGGCCCCCCGGATCTGTTCCTTCGTCCGGCGGGTGGTGAGTGGGGGGGGACCCGATTTGGGGGCGAAGAAAAGGGCCCTGGCCCCTTTTGGAGCCAATTGGTGCCCAAGAGGGGCCCTGTCACCCCCCATCACCACCCGCCCGACTTCGGGCATGCCCTGCCTCTTTCTGCTGCGCCCTCGTCGAGTTCATGAGCCTCACCCCCAGCGCCGCTTGAAGATCTACAGGTTCTGGGAGAGCTTTCTCCGGCCGCTCTGCGGCCGCTCCCGCCTCCCTTCCCTTGCCCCTCCTTGGCATTCGCCGCAGTTCAGGAGGAGGGAAAAACACAGTCACAATGAATCGTCGATGCCCCAGACAATATGGGAAGCGATGAGAGTGGCAGAAAGAGTAACATCCGAAACATTTGGGAAATATGGGGAATCCTGGGATTTGTATGTATTCATTTGCGTGCCACTGGGCCCTTTCAGTAATTAGCTTCGGACGCGTCCCGCCGTCAGCCCGACCGCTTGCTGGACCCAACTTGCCGCAGAACCAAACAAAGTGTATTGGGTATTGTGAGACCCAGACAAGGCGACTATGAGTAAATCTGCACCGGTGCAGACCCCAGTCTGTTCCAGGTACGCTCCCTGGTTTGTGGACGTCGATTTGCTAGCCCGCCCAGGTCCACTTGGGATGCGGTGCCGTGCGCACGCGGAGTGTCCTTGGGAGCTTTCACTTGAAGGCGTTTTGCTAAAGGTTGTTTTGTCAATCCACGATGTGTAGCTTTTCTAAGGTGGCAGAGAGGGGGCGACTCTGGCGGAGGGGCGGATGCATGGTGGCGTCCCCCCCCCACCCCTGCACGGAAGAGGGTGGTTAAGGAGGAGCACGACAGGGGCTGGGACGAGGGCGAGGCTGGGGAGGAAGATGAGGACATTCAAGAAGATGATGAGTGAGGGTCGAGGGAATAATCTCGATGAGCATGGCCAAGATGTCGCGGGACCTTGTCGACGCCGATCGTGGTCATGGTCCATGCTCGCGAGCATTTCCCGCGAACTGACGATCACCAAGATGGACGAGGACCAACATCGACACCGACGTTTCCACGTTCAGTCTTTTACCGTCTTCTTTCCGTCCAGACGGGGACAGCGACACCGACATCGTAGTCTTTGTCTTCTTTCCGTCCAGATGGGGATTTTTGAACAACATAGTGCAGCATAAGTTGGGGAGCTTCTGGATAGCGTCTCGCTCCGCCTGTTCTGTCCCACCGCGCTTCGGTGCGACACGCTACCCACTTCCAGGTCCCCGAGCGTCCATGTCCCGAGCTTTTCGCAGCCTCCCGCCCCGCGGAGAGGAGCGACACGCCATCCCGCCTGCAAGGCACAGCGTGTCGCCGGGGCCACCGCCGCGACACGCTGAGCAGCAGCTCCCGACCGTAAGCCTGCATTGTCGGAGGTCCCCGCAGATCCCTCGGGCCGGCGCTGGGCCCCCCCCTGGCGGCCCCCCCTTGTGTGCTCCGCCCGCCGGGCCTCCACGGTCGGGCACTTGTCCGTGGGGTTGTCGGGGGGGGGGGGCAGGTCTGGCTCCCCGCTGGGTTGTCCCAGGGGACTGCCCGGGGTAGGCCGTTCTGTCGTCATTCCGCCGCCTGGGTATATCCAGGCTGTGGGGGCTGCCCGGGGATGTCTTTGAGATCGGGTCGTTCTTCCATGGAACATAGTAGCGTGTCACGCCGACGGTTCTGGCCCACGCTATCCACGTCGCCGTCTTCAGGCGTCAGCGTCCCGAGCTTTTCCCGACCTCCCGACCCGCCGAGCGGAGCGACACGTCATCCACTTGCAAGGCATAGCGTGTCGCCCGGGCCGTCGCTGCGACACGCTATGCAAAAAGTTCGACCGTAGGCGTTAATCCTTCTGATGTTTTTGCTGTTCTTTTGGAGGATGGCCCAGACATGCAACGTCTTGAGAAAACAACTGGTCGGAGGTGTTTCGTCGTTTTTAGCCTCTGGGACCCCTCGCTGGGCCGCGGGAGCGTCAGGAAACGACCCAGGACGAGAAGCTGGCCCTGGGAAACGGGTCGGGACTTTTTGCGGGGACCGTGCATTGAGAGAAACAAGACGTCGCATGTCTGGGGAGGAGAAGGAGCAGGAGGAGCTGGAGAAGAAGGAGCAGGAGGAGGGGGATGAGGAGGAGGAGGAATGGGAGGAGGAGGAGCAGGAGGAGGAGGAGGACAAGTGGGGATATTAAAACTGAATGGTGGCTCGCAGCCAGCGGACGACGCGATGTACTTCGACTACCTCGGCGACAGGGCCGACGGCTGGCGTGCCGGAGACGTCCAGGGGAGCGTACACGCCCGCACGCGCTTGACACACGCGTGCATGGACGACTTTGATACGACGATGGGATCTCGCCCCTCCCTGACTCAGGCGGTCGCAGACATGGATCAGGGGGGCGTGCATTAATGGGAAATCGCGGATTTTCGCCCCCGAACGAGGCGGCACCGGCCGCATTTTGTGCGCCCCTTCCCTGACACCGATCCTGCCCGATCGCCCCCCTTTTTCTTTCTCACCCTTCCTTAGGTGTTCGATCATGGACCTCTTGTTGAACGCAAACGTCCCGCGTTCGCGCCGAAGGCCGCCAGAAGCCGCCGAACACCGCCGGAAACCGGAGAAGACCGTCAGAATACCGCCGAAGACGACCCAGGACCGATGAGTGACAGGGGGTCCATGGCCGATCACGTAATAGTCCCCTCTCGCCCTTGCCTCCCCTCCCGTCTCCCTTCTTTTCGCTCGTGTTCCCCCTCTTCTGCCTCTTGTCCCTGGTCCGCCCCCCGAGCTCTTCCCTCCCACTGCCCCTCCTTCTCCCGCCACTCCTCCTCACATCTCCTTCCGTCCCGCTTGCTCCGCGCGCTCTTGCTCTCCATCCCTCCGGCCGGACGAAGAGGGCGGTTAGGCAAAGGGGAGGGGGAGGCAAAACATTTGCTGCATTCAGCTGGCTTCGGCCCTGCCGACGGGCGTCGTCCTCGATTCATGTGCAGTCATGGGCGCGCCAGGAGGCGCGGGAAACCAGCAACGTGAGCTGGTTCGCGGAAGCTCCCTTTACATTAGGATGGGGAGCAAGCGCGCGTCGTCTCTGAGGCTGCGTGTACTTCTCGATCACGGCAGTCTCCCCAGTCACAACACCCTTCTTCGCCCGACCCGACTCTCATCATGCCGCTCTTCACGCGCCTCGTCTCCGCCTTTTCGCACCTCGCTCCGCCCTTCCCTCCGCCCTCCCGTCCGCCCCTCTCGCGCTCCCTCCGCTCCCCGCACCTCCTCTCGCCCTCCCCACCCCGCCCCTCTCCTCCGATCCTCGCTCCTCCATTGACTCCCCATCTCCTTGCAACCCCCACCCCCTCTCCTCCCTCTCGCTCCTTTTTTCACACACACATACTCTCTCTCTCTCTCGTTTCTCTCTCTCTCTCTCTCCTACCCTCCCCTCTCGCACTTCTCCTCATCTCCCCCCCTCTCGCCCTTCTCTTCCTCCCATCTCTTGGCTCCTCCCCTCCCCTCCCCTTCGCGCTGCCCGCCCAGACCTCCAGAGGTCTTTGGATATGACGAGACGGAGAGCAGGAGCCGTGGCCCGGACACGGATCCACATCCACGGCTTCGCAGCCCGAACTCTTCGGCCACGACATCCGCGCGGATGCAGAGGGGTGTTGCGCGGGTGCCCCGTGCGGAGCGTGCCCGCGAGAGCGCGTATCGAGAAGATCGCGCCCCGGCGTCCATGCCGCGAGGGCATGGGTATGGGATGTGGAGTTGTCCGTCGCTCGTGAAGGAGGGGGTGGAGCAGGCGGAGGAGGAGGAGGAGGGGCAGGAGGAGGGGCAGGAGGAGGAGGAGGAGGAGGAGGAACAAGTACTGGACTCTTTCGAATGCACTATGGCTTATGGAAGAGGCGCACATGTCTCCTCGCTACCCAGTAGTGCTCGCCATCAAAGGCTCAGCAGAGGAACCAATGGTGAGGGAGGAAGTGGCCTGCAAATCTTTCCCGTTGCACCCTGTCGGCTTCGACCCCAATGATAAGTCTTCGGAATTCCCAGAGGTATCGACTCAGGACCCCACCCTTCTCAGGCGCACGGAGAAAACGTCGGAGGCGCTGAAGGAGTGGTTCGTCTGTTTGGAGACGGAGCTGTGCCTCAAGCTCAAGTCAGACCAGGAAGAGTGGGCCACTTACCTTGGGCGGGGGAAGGGCCGTATACTTCGACAGGCAAAGTTATCCATAAGGCTGGAAAGGCTCAAGCAACGCCAGGACACGGAGGACACGTCGACTTGGCGAGCGGTGTTGAAGTTGTGGGGGGCACTTCGAAGTATGGAGTTGGGCTCCAACGGGTTCTCGGAGGCGACGGCCTGAGAGAAGGGACAGGCTTGTCCTTGAACCCCGAGAGCTCGCCATCCCGCCTGCGTTATCCAAGTCCGAGCTGCTTCAGGAGCTGCAGCTGGACAACTGGGTGGAGCTGGCGATCAGAAGAGGCGCAGTATGTGAATGGTATCACGACCATCCGAGCGCTGAGGTCAGGCTCCGACAGCTGAAAGACTCTTCGGAATGAGTTAAGCATTGGCGCAGCTTCACGAAGGAACCCCTCAGGCCGGCGCCTCCGAGAAGTTCCAAAAGTTTTGGAGGCGCAGAGGTTCTGTTTCGACAACGACAGGCACGTTCTGGCTCATGGGGCCCCTGGCGAAGACTCCCATTGGCCAGAGGAGGCGTATCGGGGCCCAGAAAGGTCGGGGGCAGGGCGCGGTAAAGATAGCCTCCAGTCTGGACATGTTCGGCGAGGGAGAGGCCGTAGCCGGGGCGTTCAGAGCGGCGCCCCTCGCCAAGTCCATCTGGGGCGCAGCCAATTTTCGGCATTCCCGATACCAAACTTCGACGATTGCGCCTGCTGGCGGCGCAGGCAGCTGGCTGAGTTCCACACGGGGCCAGCATCGGCTCCGCCTTTCTGGCGAGTCCGTCGGCTTGGGGGCGAGGCCCACTTGTCGTCAGCGCGGCATTGGCAATGACAGAATTTGAATTGGTTCACGTCGTCTGGGCCAAGTGGGTCAGCCTGGATGTTAGCAAGAGTGGCGGACGCCGAGAAGATCGTTGCGTTGTCGGGGCCTTGGGCGGCGGTCAAGCAGCCCAATGCAGCCTTGGGCCTGGCTCTTCCTTGTATTGTCTGGAAAGTTTATCTCGAGAAGCAGGCTATCATCGACGATCTCAACAAGAGCTGGTCTTTCCACAAATCTCCCCACGCCTTTTTTTGGTCATCCCGCGCGGGCGGGGGCTTTTCGCGTTGTCGGAGGAGGCAAGCCGTACCGACAGAGCTCCTTCAAAAGTTGGATTGGGCAGATTTTTGGGCCACAGTCCATGAGTTGTCATGGCAGGATAACAGTCCTGCATGGCGCGATCATCGGAAGAGCGCGCTGAAGGCCGCGATCGCCCCTGTGCATTGGGTCCAGGGGCGCATCCATTTTCACGCGCGAGATGTCAGCAATCATTGTCAGAACGCCGCGAAGGAGTAGGAACCACCTACCACGAGATAGTCTGCTGTCCTGCCCACCAGATAGTGAGGAGGCGCGTGAACGAACCTGGGCGACTCTCTGAGACGGGCAGCGGAACAGATCACGAACTTCTCGGTCGAAGATCAGCACATGTGTTGTCTGGGATTTTCCTTGGCCCTAGGCGCTTTGCCCATATGCATTCCCGCATTGCGGAGGACCCACATGCGATGTGAATCCACTGGCCCTGAGATGGTCTCATGCTGCAGCCAGACGTTAATGTATGCTTGGACGGTTCTGGTTTTGAGATGGCGTGGCCCTCCCTGAGAGCTGCAGGGTGGGTCATGGTGGCGGGCGGTCGAAGTGCAGAGGTGGCCTCGGCGCTGTGTGGCGCAGTGCCGTTAACTGAAGGACTGGCCATTAATTACTGGGAGTGGCGAAGGTTCCGCGGTCCCCATGATTCCCCGCGATGCAGCGGCGGCGCCGTGGGTCAGCATTCATTTGAAATGTCTAACGGCTGGGCTGTGCGGAGTGATTCGGAGGAGACACTTGCTTAAAATAACAGCGCGCGCATGGGTCGGACATCAGAGGAATCCCGCTCTTCCTGCTACTCGCTCAGAGACGGCAGAATCACGCGCAGAGATCCGCAGGGGATTTGAGAGGCCGTGCCGGACGAGGACCTGCTGCTGGTGGGAGGCTTTCACGAGATGGCAAGCAGGCCGCGCCATCCTGCTCCGACAGCTGAGACCGCAGAGAGTTCGAGTTCATGAGTCACACTTGGCCAGAATCCGTTCCTTGCCCCGCCATCCCGCCCCGTGCTTCCCTGGGGCCCGAGGCTGAGGAGAAGGGCGAGGCGGCGGGCCTGAGAGAAGATGAGTTCGTCCCTGACCCTTGGTCTTGGAATGGGCATGCGTCGCGACGCGGGGGACTTCTGGATGATGGAATGCCGTCGGGCTCGATGATTTCTTTCGCGATGTGCGGGAGCAGTGCTTTCGGTGGGAAAAGAGGAATCACGCGACGAGTCGGCGCGAGCTCCTTGGGCCCTGCAAAGTCAAAACGGTCGCGGGGGCCACGGGCCTTGCCGGGATCTCCAGGGGCCTCCACCCTCTCCCTCAGGGGCAACGATCGCGGGGGCGCCCCTCACTCCCAAGCTCGAAGTCAGTTGTCCATGGCGACGGCGGTCTGACAGCCCTTGCGGCAGAGCACTGGCTGCCCTTCGTCGAGGTCTGCGAGGAAGCGCGCGGCGCCAAGGAGAGGACCGCACCTCAAAAAGGAACCGCCGCCCGTCCGTGAAGCCTTTGCGCAAACTTTGAAAAGCGAATGCAGGCGGCGCTCAGGCGAGAACCACATTTTGGAAAGCACCCGCCTTCCATCCGCGAAGCTCTTGCTGAGTTTAACGACAACTGTGCGCGGCGCTGGAACGAGAGCCATATTTTGAAAACTGCCCGCCCTCCAACCGCGAACATATTGCATACTTGTAAGGCGACAGTGCGCGGCGTGACGGCGGTGACCAGCTTTAGCAGAACGGCCCGCCTTCCATTCGTGAAGATATTGCAAAGTTGGCGCTTCAGGATCAGCAGTGCTGCGGGGTCTCAGACGAAACGCCCGGCCCGCCATACCGTCACGTCTCGGGGTGCAACGGGGAGGGCGCACTTACAAGGAAAAGGTAATGGAGGAGGAGGAGGCGGAGGATGATGAGGAGGAGGAATCAGGGCGGCCATGCTACTGGGTAGGTGGCAGACCCGTTTTCCCGACACCCTGGAGCCCGCCGCCTGCTGGTCGCGCCGCAAGAGGTGTGAGAAGGGGGTCCATCGCCGACCCTAGACATCTGCGAAAACGTTCATTCGCTTGTGTTCGTCTAGTTGTTCTGGCTTGTGCGATGATGTGCAGAAGTCTGTGCAGTGTTTGTGTAGACTTGGAATCGTTTAGTTGCCATTATGTGCCAGTGTTGTGTTGTGTTGTGTTGAGTGCGAATGCGACGCGTGTGTTTGTGTAGTGCTTCGTGTAGGCGTGGGAAAAGAACGTGCCGCCCAGGCGAGCCGCTGCGGTACTCTGTCATGGGCGGAGCTCTTGGCCTTCTGAACCGCAACAACGGCTTCTATTCTGGGGGGCTGGCGCCGCCGTGCCGCCTCAGAGGACGACGGGACGGACTCGACCATGACGAGGACGACCACGACAACGACGTCAACAACAACGACGTAACGGCGTCGACGGCAACGACGAGGGCGACGAGTAAGGCGAAGACGACGAGGACGATGACGTGGAGGGCGAACAACGCAAGCAACTCATCACAGAAGTTCAACACCAGATGGGCGCTGGCCGAGGCCTTCGCTTCAGCTTGTGCCGACTTCCACTGTTACGGGGATGCCGTGGCCGGCGTTCTTGTCGGAGCGCGCTCTGGGCTGGATCTGGGGCCCCAGAGGGGTCTCAAGACCCGTTCGTTTCCCTTGTGCCAACCATCGTCATGGTGACCTCTGGCTGCCTCGCTCGCGCAGTGCACGGCACGAACGAGTGATCGCGGCCGCCTCCGGCCCAGGTGACGGCCAGGAGCACGGGACGCGCCGCCATTCGAACCGTTTGGCTGAGCTGCGGGGGTGCACCACGCGCCACGCCCCTCCGCCGCTCCGAACGGCGGCGACGGCGGCGGCGACGGCGACGCTGTCGGATGCCTACGGAATCCGAAGGATTTCCGATGATTCCCAAGGATTCCTAAGGATGCCTTTTGATCCCCGAGGATTCCTCAGGATTCCTAAGGCTCTCATAGGATTCCTAAGGAGTCCTACGGATTCCGAAATATTCTGATGGATTCCTATGGATTCCTGGGGATTCCCGGGGAGGCCAGGCTTGCTCGAGCGGTTTAAGGCTACCGTGCCAGGTGGGCGTCACCGGCGACGGTGCGCCTGCCACCCGCGCGGGCCGCATGTTGCGTTACGGCCCATCTGGCGCCGTAGCGTATACCACGCACAAGCCCACGCCAGATTTCCCGTGGGGCCGTCGGTGAGGTGGTGTCGTTCGTTGTCTGGTCCAGCACTGTGGCTGGCCAAAAGGAGGTTGATGACCAGGGGACTTCTCTGCGGACTTCATGCTGTCCTACTTCTTATTCCAGTACGCCCCTTGGGCCGAACCCCTGGCCCCCGCGACGCTGCACTTGGGCTGCGCCGCCCTGGGGGGACGCCCTGCCCCTCCCGAGTCCTCCCCCCCGTCGTCCCGAGCCCAGACTTGTGAGGAGGAGGAGGAGGAGGAGGAGGAGGAGGAGGAGGAGGACGTTGGTGTGTCAGTATGTAACATACACGGAGTCTGCGAAGTATCGGGAACATGTGATTCACGTACGAAGTCGAGATGCAGGTTCGAAGGGCTCTGGGTTCAAAGGTACGAGGAACGAGCTGCCCGAAAAACCCAATGCCCAAAAAGGTTACACACATGTACACATTCAACAACTAAGTGTCGGAAACTTTTCAAGCACAGCACGACTCTAACAACTGAGGATGGGTGGCTGATTTATTCACACGTGTCACACGTAGGATGTACAGGCGCATATGTTTCTAAGTTTCATATGTGAATTTCTCATTTCGGATGCGCCTTCATGCATCCCAAACTTATCACATTGCCCACACTGTCTTCACATAGGTTTGCTGATGTGTTTTCGCACTCGCGCTTGCGAATTGCATGTGCTCCACACTCGCACTTCCGATCCGTACCTGTTGAACTCTCGTGCTCCCGATTCGTTCTCTTGTCGAACTCGAGCTTCGAGCCCTTCATTTGCAGCAGGATCGAAGGAATCGAAGGAATCGCCAGGCCGCGCGGTGCAGGAACTCCCAAGTCCAGGCGTCGACGCCCCAGAGCCTCCACCTCCCGCCCCCGCCCCCGCGCGCGCCTCCCCGCAGGTGCCCCCGCGGGCTCCTCCCCGCGGGCCTCCCCCACGGGCCTCCCTGTCGCGGCCGCTTCCGCCCGCCTCCTCCCCCTCCCGCCGCCAGTGCATCCGCGCCCTCCCTTGCCCAGGGCCGCCCGACCGCGCGCGCGGACCGCCTCCCCGTGGCGGCCCCCCCCGCGGCCCTCCCCCCGCCGCCGCCGTTCCGTGGGGCCCTCCCCGCGGGCCTGCCCCGCGGGCCCCTCCGCCCCCCTCTCGGGCCTCCGCCGGCGGGCGGGCCCCCGCGGGCTTCCTGCTGCTCTACGGCGCCGTGGCCTCCCACTTCTCGGGCAAGATGTCGCGGCTGCTGCTCATCTGCGGCCCGGCGCGCCGCTGCCCCCCCGCCATCTCTCCCCCCCGTCGCGAATCGGCGGCGGCGGCGCCGCCGACCTCTCGGCGTGCTTGCCTGGATCTCGGAGGTCCGACTCCGTGCCGATGCTGCCGGGCACGGCCGTTGGTACGGCTTCGACCTCCACCGAGCAAGAGCAGACAGCATGCAGTGAAGGTTTCGGGGCTCCGCGCGTGCTTCTTGGATCGGCGCTGGACCCCCTTGGCGGCGCTGGCCCTGGCGTGCTCCGCATGCCCGAGCGAGGGGGGTCCAGCGCGAATCCGAGAAATCTGTGCGGGCCCCCTCCCAATATTTCTGCTTGTGCAGTTGGTCCGTATTCTCTCGTCTTGCCCCGAGCCTCGGGCTACAGGCAGGGTCGCCAGGGATGACTGGAGTCATCGTGCCTCACCCCGACCCCGGCAAAAAAGCCGGGGGCCGGAGGAAACTATGCAAGTCGGGGTGCGCGCTCGAGGGGATCCGCATTCATCGGGGTCAGACAACGCTTCTGGCTGACATGGGTTTGGGGGCCACGCGGAGCCGATCGATCCTCCCTCTCCGCCTTTGCTGGCCCGGGTCTGGATGCTACGGAGAATCGACCGAGGTTCGGGACCTGATTCACCCGAGTTAGCGCTGACCCGGGCTAGCGAGTTCCCAATCAAGTAGGCGCCTCCTCCTCCTCCTCCTCGTCCTCCTCCTCCTCCTCCGCGCTGCTGGCCTCAACGACGTGAAGGCTGTGAGAGAGCACCTCCTCGGGCGTGATGCCGAGGACGGCGACGATTTCGAGGAGGGGCCCGAATAGCCCCATAAACATTAGAACTCGGCTCCAGGCCGTTCGCTCATGTCGTCTCATCCCCCTTCCTCGCTCCATCCTTCTCCTCCTCACCCGGCCCCGCTCCGTCATCCTCCTCTTCTTCCCCGCTCCATCCTCCTCGTTCGCTTCCTCCTCTTCCTCCTCCTCCTCCCGGTCATCCTGGTCCTCCTCCTGCTCCCCCTCCCCTCCCGCTCATTCTGGTCATCCTTCTCATCCGCCTCGTCCTCCTCCCTGAGGAATGAAAATGCGTGTTGCTTGACGCTCATTCTGCCTTTGTAGGAGGCTGGCGGCTTGCGGAGGCCGCTGGAGGCTTCAGGGTACCCATGAGAACCTCTTGACCCCGCGTCTCCTCTCGAGGCTAGACAAGAGACCGCTTTGTTCTGTTATCCCCTGGCGATGACGGGCGTGACTGGGGGGGGGAGGGCGAGGGGGGGGGAATGTCTAGGGACTGATAGTTCCCAGACGGCGCAGGCGCGAGTCGGGACGTGTCCAGGAGGTGGGGTTGGCCAGTCACGGGCGTTACCACGAACAATCGAAAACGTGTTCCAGCCATCCAAAAAGTGTTCGAAGGCCCGCGCGGATTGCTTGCCCCTGGAGGCGCTTTCGCCGAGATCCAGCCGCTGCATTTTTCACACCCGGCGTCTTCGCTCAGTTTCGGGCCCTGGGGCTATCACAGGTCGATCTGGCTCAAAACATGAAGCAAAAAGATGGTGTCCAGGGCTCCAGTCCTGATTCTTCGCGATGCTACACCATGTTGGAGCATGCCAGGGTCTGGCGTAGCTGGCGGCGCGCTCCTCGCAGCGGGGAAAGGGTGCACGTTCGCAAATTCCCGTACTCGCACCTCAAGGTTCTTGCGTAGGCTCCTGAGGGTAACTGGTTGGGTGTGCCGGGTGTTCGGCTGGTGCCCAGTTGGTGGACTATCCTGGGAGCGCCTCGTGTTGAGTGGATGTGCCGGAGTTTCGCCTGGTGCCCGCCCGTGGGCGCCTCGCGGGGTCCAACCATGCAAGCATAGTAGTTCTTTCTCTGGAAGCGGACAGGGTTGAGGCGCAGTTGGAGGATAATGAGGGGCAGGAGCAGGAGCGGGAGCAGGAGCAGGAGCAGGAGCAGTAGCAGAGAGGGAGGGTCAAGGGGGAGTGGAAGGAGGGGAAGGATAAGGAAGGGCGGAGAGGCAGCAGAGCAGAGGGGGAGAAGCAGGGAGGAGACGGAGGAGAAGTTGGCTAAGGAGGAGCAGGATGAGCATGATGAGCAGGATCACGAACCAGCAGCATAGGGCATGGAGGATGAGAAAGCAGGAGAAGGAGGATAATCAGCAGCAGAGGGCATAGCGATGTTCCCCTTCTCCTCCACCAGTTGCTCGCTCAGTTACTCCGCGGGCACCTCGGCTGTTTTTGTCTACTCTACGAGACGGGTGTATGAGACACACGATGGTGAGCCGACGATGATGATGATTACGACGATGCTGATGATGGTGATGATGCTGATGATGATGAGGCTGATGATACTGATGATCAGGATAATAATCATGCTGTTGATCGTGGTGGTGATGCTGCTGCTGGTGATGATGGTGCTGTTGTTGATGATGCTTATGATCGTGATGCTGATAGTGATGATACTGATGATGGTGATGATACTGACGATGATACACCTGTTGCTGCTGGTGATGATCACGATGTTGATGACTATGATGATGCTGCTGATGATGAGGATGATGGTGGTGATGATGATGATGACGATGCTGATGATGCTGATGATGATGATGATGTTGATGCTGATGATGACGACGCCGATGATGCTGATGATGATGCGAATTACCATGGTGAATATTATGATGCTGCTGATGAGGTTTGTGATGCTGAGTCTGCTGCAGCTGATGCTGGCGATGCTGATGATGATGCTGATGTTTGTAATGATGAATCTGATGATGATGATGGCGATGCTGATGATGATGCTACTTGTGGTGTTGCTACTGATGGTGGCGATGCTGATGCTGCTGATGATGATGCCAACGACGATGATGATGTGATGCTGATGATGATGTGAATGATGAGGAGGATTAGTATGTGGATGAGGATGATGCTGGTGATGATGCTGCTGCTAATTATGATGAGGATGCGGATGACGAGGCAGAGGAGGATGAGGAGGAGAACGATGTTACTGCTGCTGATGATTATGCTACTGATGACAATGATGACGATGATGTTGATGCTGATGTTGGTGCTGATGTTGATGTTGATGCTGATGATGATGATGATGCTGTTGAGGACAGCACAGTAGTTCGCCATGGAGTGCCAACAGTCCACGCGGGTTGGACGGCAAGGGCAAAGAAGTTCGCACGACCACCTCGTTGTCCTCTCTCCGTGCTTGCTGGACGCCAGGGTTCAGCGCTGACCACACAGAGACAGCGCAGGCAGCCACCTAAATTTAGATGACGCTGCATTGCATCCCCGAGCTGCCAGAGCCAGCGCAGTTTCGAAGCCCACCGCACCGCAGGGCCTGGTCTTCAGAGGCATGGGTGCATTGGCACCTGCACGCCGAACGGCCAGGAGCTGCACCGACTCTCGGTGCGGGCCTACGGGTCGGGAGCGTGATTGTCGGGATGGGGGATTATGTATTCTTTGCTTTTGTGCCCACCTCGATGCCCGAAAGGGCACTCCTGCTTTTTGTTCTACCCCTCGCCCATTCTCTCCTTCAGGTCACGCGCTGGCTATTTTGTGGAATCATGGCCACACGCTTTTGCCGGGGAAACCAAGAGATACCCATGCCACAATTCCACTGACCTCGCCTGACAATGGCTCTCCAGGACCAGCAGCGGCATCGTTGTTGTTCTCCTACGAGTTCCAATGGTATTTGCTTCGCCTTGCCGCGTAGAGTTGGGGCGCGACGGCTCTCGCAGGCCCACGCGGGCGCAGCGTCGAAAGGCGGACCCCACTTCGCTCCGATCGATACGATTCGGTATCGGTTGCGGCCAATTTGATCAGATTTAATTTCGACTTCCTGGTTATCCGATGCAGCGCGATGTGCGCATGGCGCTGATGTGCATTGTGGTGCCGCCGATCCGATTCGATACCGACTCCGTGCCGATGCGGTCCGAGTCGATCTGTGTTCCGATCCGACCCGACTTCCCGATTCGATGGTGCCTGCTCCTGGCGTTGGACGGCGGGGCGGGCGGAGGCGAGGCGGAGGCGAGGCGGAGGGCCCTGTCCGAGTGGGAGGCCCTGCCCTCCGCCGCCGCAGGTGTGCTCCGTGGCGTGCGCGATGTGGGCGGGCTCCTCGGGGGCGATCCCGCAGTTTTCGGCCGTCGTCGGTCGTCGGTCGTCGGTCATCGTCGCGCGGTCGTCGTTGTCGTCGTCGTCGTCGTCGTCGTCGTCGTCGTCGTCGTCGTCGTGTTTTGAGTCTCGGGGGCTCGGGGATCGGCGGTTTCCCCCTCCGGCGATAGCGACCCAGGGGGGGCACTCGGACGGAACGCATCAGTCCGCAGCCCCAGCCGCAGCAGCCGCCGTCGGCCCCTCGGCCCCGTGCTGCCGCAGCCGCGGCCGCGGCCGCTTCCTCCCCTGCCTTTTCCCTCCTCCTCGGCGTGGTCCGACAGGGGCCACGGCCCCACGGAGAGACGGCCCCACGGAGAGACGGCCCCCACGGAGAGGAGGGGAGCAAGGGTGTCCGCTGTTCGGTCGGTTCGGTCGGTTCGGCCGCGTCGCAGGCGCTTGCGCCCGGTCCGTTTTCGGGGGTTCGAAGAGGGGGCCCGGAGGAACAGGGTCTTCAGGACGGGCATGGGCGGATGGGAAAGGGCTTCCAGGTTGAAGTTGTCATTGTTCGATGCCCTTCCCTTCTCGCAAGGGCCTCATCTTTTAAGTGCCGAGGGTAGGTGCGGCCAGTCCCTGGCAGAGCTCACCGTGCCTAGATCTGATGAGGAGCTCCTGCTGTCTGATGTTCTGTCATTCGGCTGCGGAGCGCTCGATGACTGCAGGGAGGAGGACGGGCGGGTGTCTGTGCTTGGGGACGGGTCAGGGGGGGTACTCGGACGATTATCGTGTGCGGCGCTGTGGAGCGGATGTTGCCACCGTTCGATTGCGTAGTGATCGCAGTTCCTGGGAGATGAGCTGCATGACGACGGTCTCTGTTTCGCGTTTTTGCAATCGGCCTCGCGGGCCGAAAGCCTGGTATTCAGAAAATCCACCCCGATAATAACCACCCCAACACGCGAAGCCGTATAGTAAACGTATCCAGATAAGAAACCAAACAGGGCAGGACTTTTTAGTACACACCCAGGGCCGTTTAGTAAACGCCAATCCTGGCCCTCGAGTGAACCTCTTGGAACGTGAGGCTCGTCACCGACCACCAGGTCCTGGTCCGAGCTCTGCCCTGGAGGCCCAGACCGCTCCAGAGGGGAGGAGCACCTGTAGAATCGTATCAGGCAGGCGATGCCGAAGCGAGATGAGGGGCGGATGTGGGCTCCCTCCCATGCCGAGGAGGACCGCTATCGGCTCTGCTCGCCCAGAGACGTGCGCCTGGCTGCTGGCGGCGCCGTTGCGGATCTTGGGGCGGGGAGGGCGGCTGCGCGGGCGTGGGAGGCGGGGATGGTGCGCGACGCGGCGCACGGCGACCGCTTGCGATGCAGCGGCGAGCCCAGTTAGAGCCAGGGCTCGCAAGGCGCTCCAGCTTTCGCTCGAAGCCGACTCGAATCGAGCTGACCGGGTTACCACGCAACGGGTCCGGCCCCCTCGCAGTAGCGGGTGGCCATGCCCTCCGGAAAGTCGGCTCGAAGTGGCAATGTAGCGAGTGTCAGCACATTGCACATACCATGTTTCTCATCGAGTTTTGTGATAAGACCTTTTGCGGTGTGCCAGAGCTTCCTCGGCCATGCCGTGTGGCACAGGTGTCGTGTGGGAGTTGAGGCGCATTGCACGGCCTCTTGTCGATGTTCACCCCTCGCAGCCGCATAACAGGGGATGTGGAGTGCATACGATGGTGGGATACATACCCATTGCGCCTCTGCCATGAGTATGGCTGGCATTGTTCTGTGGATGATTGCAATCTGACGCGACCTTGTCTTGTGCAGACCCCCCAGTGGAAGGATGAACTTGGCCAGGATCGCCAGAGGCCTCTACCCGAGACGTGAATTGGCACCTGAGGCGACCCGTGAAGTAGCGTGGCCAGTCGAGAGCCTCAAGAGCTGGGGGCCTGCGAAGCCTCGGTCGGGGCCCCGGGGCTGAGTCCAGGGATCTCGAGGCTTGTGGTGAGGCGAGGTTGGTCTCTGTGTAGCCACCTCCCGCGGCACCAGAGGAGGGGGTCCCAGCTGTGTCACGGTCGGCGTCAGTTCTCGTCCCGAGGCGGCTTTGCGCAATGGGAACGCTTTTTTCGGAATCCGTCCTTGATGTACCCTTTTCCTCCCCCTGTTCCTCCTCCTCCTCCTCCTCCTCCTCCCTCCATCTCCTCCCTCCATCTCTCCGGGAACCGAGTTCGGCCTCCTGCTGGACTTTCTTCTGGAGCCCTTCTTGCTGCTGCTCGGCAAGCCTGGCTACCGTTGGCGCTCGATGCCGGCCGCGAGTCCGGGTCAGGCGCGGAGGGGCGGGCATGATGAGGAGAAGAGAGGGCGGAGGGGAAGGAGGGAGGAGGAGTAGGAGTAGGAGTCAAGTTGGCCAGGTTAAGCGAGTCAGAGGGTCCCATCCCATGACGTAAGGATCAGGTTTGGCACAACCTGATGCTGGGATCGGACCGCGTTCCCACCTGGCGAACGGAAGGCGCTCGCGCGCGGCCACGCTTCCGACGATTTCTGGCGACGGGAATTCTACGCGGGCCAGTCAGGGACGGGAGCGGCAACGCTTCCGACGAGCGCGGCGAAGAGAAGGCTTGCGCGCGCCGACACAGCACTGCCACCTTCACTCACAAGCTGCGCAGCGCCTGGGCGAGGGGTTGGCATTTCGCCATCGCTCGCGTGGCCTCGCTGCCGCTGTCGATGTCGTGCATTTCGGCGGAGAGGAGAGAACGATGTTTTCGTCCGCTCGCGCGTCAAAAACGCGTGCCGCGCGTCAGCGGGAGCCAATTCTCTTGAACATGAGCGCAGCGCTGGGGCGAGATCGACATTTGGATGTTTCGCGCGGGGTGTGCGCCCCGTTCTACTCTGGCTGCTCGTTTGGCAGCGTGGGCGGTGTAATGTCCCTGCTGACAGACCACAGGTCGACTTCGATTTGCTGGGTACAGGTCGGGTAGGAGGATCTTGGCTTTGGCTAGCTATAGGCCAGATAGGTGGCAAAGTGTGAGCGTATATCAACAAGGAATATGCGAGGAGGAGGAGGATGAGGAGGATAGGGAGGGGGAGGAGGAGGAGGACGACGACCAGTGTGAACCCAATACGCATCAACTATTTTGCGACACGCCCTTTCTCGGAGCTCACCCTTCGCAGGTCCCTGAAATAATGTGTCTTCATTCCGGGAAGTGGCTCATTGGAAGACAACCGTCTGGCGTCTGAGTCCACGATCGTGCCAAGACGCCGTTTTTGATTCAGCGCTGCGGATCAACGTGACTGCCGCGTCCTGACAGTATTCCATCGTGCCAGAAGGCATTGTTGCGTCCTGGCAGGTTTACATCGCACCATGGCACACTTCCTGTAACTCCGACCACCCGAATATTTGAAGTTGTTGCAAATTGTAAGACCTATGCGCGCGGCGCTCAGGCGAGAGCCACATTTTGAAAACCATCCACCCTCCATCTGTAAGTCTGCTCCTATCTTTTGAAACGAAAATGCGTGGTCCTCTGATTTGAAAGTTGTGCAATTTTGTAAGGCGATTGTGCGCGGCTCTCCGGCGAGAGCCACATTTTGAAAACCACCTGCCCTCCTTCTGCAACGTTGCTTCGAACTTTTACACGATGAATTCGCGCGGCGTTAAGGCGAGAGCCACATTTTGAGATCGACTCGCCCCACATTTGAAAAAGACGGTTGCAAATTCCAAGCTTCAGGATCACAGATAGCGAGTCAGTCTTAGGGGAACCTTCCGGCCCGCCCTACCAACACGCTTGGGGTTGCGACAGGGAGGAGTTCTTTCTCGAAGACGCATACGGCGAAATTACCGCCGCCTCGTGCCTTTTTGGAAGCGCATATGTGGCCGAAAGTTGGGCTAGAACTATCGGACCATGTGTTCCCCCAGCTGTCATTGAAACCTTTCGGAGAACACGTGAGGAAGTGGAGAATGTGGAGAAGAAGAAAACAGGAGTAGGAAGAGGAGTAGGAAGAGGAGGAGGAAGAGGAGAGGAAGAGGAGTTGGGCCGTCTTGGGGGCCCTCTTGGAGGCCTTTGGGCCGTCTTGGGGCGGTCTTGGGGGCCTCTTGGGCTGTTTTGGAGCGTCGAAAGCTCGACACGTCGAGAAACCCCCAGACATTGAAACACGTAAGGGAAACCACTATTAGCCAGCGTGAACCCCAAACAGTGTGTGGCAATATATGCTGTGCAGCATCTGTGGAGCAATCTACGTGGACAAACGGTGTTGTTGTGCAATATATAATTTGCGATCTATGTTGTGCAATCGGTGTGGTGAAATCTATATGGTACACTTTAAGCGATGCAATGTAAGGCATCAATGCACACCGATTCGACACAATGCAACGCAAGACCAAGCAATGCGAAGCAACGCACAGCCATGCAACGCAATGCACCGCAACGCAACGCAAACACAACGCACAGCAATGCGATGCAAAGCACCGACGCATCGCACAGCAACGACACGCAAGGCAAAGCAACGCAATGCAAAGCAATGCAATGCAAAGCAAGTCAAAACAGCGCAATGCAATGACGAAGCGGCGACGGGGCGGCGATGTCGAGCAAGGAGCCGCCAGACAGGCACGCAGGCCCAGACGACGGGCGACGACGGGGCGGCGTCGGCGAGCACGGAGCCGGCAGACAGGCTTGCTGGCCCAGACGACGGGCGGCGACGGGGCGGCGACGGCGAACACGGAGCCGCCAGACAGGCCCGCAGGCCCAGGTCCTTAGAAGAGAAGCGACAACCTCTAGGTGCAAGCACTGTTTGGAGAATGATTTTGGCCTCTCGGTGCCCCTCTCAGGTAGGTCCTTGGGGCCTCGCGAAGGCTTCTTGGGTCATATTCGAGCCACCTTGAGCGTCTTGGACGGATTGTGCGGCGATTCGGGGCCCTCCTGGACCGTCTTGGGGGCCTCGACCCTCCTGGCCTGTCTTGGGGCCCCCTGGGCCCGAGCAGCTCACGCGGGAAGACACCCCGGGATGCACGCGCCGAGCCCAAGAAGATTTGAGAATTCTGAGGTCCGGGCCCTTTTGAAATATTCTTCGGTGTTGAGGACTGACGCTCAAGGGTTGAGCGAGGGACCAGGGGACTCTCCACTTCGTGCAGCATGGGCACCGTGGCAGAGTAGGACAAAGGATGGAGGAAGAGCAGGAGGAGGAGGAGAAGGAGACAGGACGAGGGAGCAAGGACGAGGAGGAGGAGGGAGTCGTTGTGGCTGTGGCTGCCTCGGCCGTCAGTGTCCCGCCGCGGCCCGCGCGGCCGCTGTCTTCCCCGCCCGTCCTGAAGCACCAAGGAGACAAGAGGGAACAAGGAGGGAGGAGGGGGACCCCCCTCCGAATTTTGGCGATACCGCGACGAAGCAGTAGCCCATCACTCCTCCTCCTCCTTCTCTTCCTCCTTCTCCTCCTCCACTTCCTCCTGCTCCTCCTCTTCCTCCGCATCCTCCTCCTCGTGTTCATCCTCCTCCTCCCCATCCTCCTCGTCTTCGTCCTCCTCATCCTCCTCCTCCTCGGAGGTCTCGGAGGGGGACGGGTCAGTGTGGTGAGTGGTGGGACACTGCAGCAGGCAGTTTGCCTCGGTCGAGCAGTGTATGAGTGCTTGATGCAGATGCCGTCGGCGAGCCTGGCCAGCAAGATGCACTTCAGGGGCAACGTTAGGGGAGCATGGGCTCAGGGAAGGATGGATTCATAGCCCACCCCGCCCAGGAACGAGTGGTTTCGCTGTCGGGGGCCGTCGACCTATCGGCAATATATCGCCGACTCCAAGTCGATGTTCCCCACCAGGGGCGGGTCCCCCCACTAACGTTCCCCCCCAGCATTGGGCCACGCCGCTTTGCGCTCCTCACCTCTGCTGCTCCCCCGGCGCCGCTGCATGGGAGTACAGGTATTGCCTCCGGATGCTGGCGCAGCTGCTGGCCGCGGCGCGGAGAAGCAGAAGCAGAGGCAGACCAAGAAGAAGCCGGCCGAAGGCCCTCCAGCTCGAAGAAGACAATTCCATGAGCATATGGTTGCTGAGATCTGCGTGATCTGCGCGGGGGTTCAGCTCAGATTCAGGAAATCTGCGCGGACCTCCGAGAGGTATGTTTGTGCCGAGTTCCCTTCATCATATCACCCTCCTCCTCGCCGTGCTCGCTGCATCCTGTCGAGGTTCGGGTGCACTTCCTTGGAGGCTCAATTCAGCATCGACGCTGGTAACCCTTGGTCGAAGTCCGGCCTAATCCTGCTCAATCGGGTTTTCTTCTCGGCTTACTCTGGCCTGGTCCGGCTTCATGGCCGGTCCTCGTTCCCACGAGGGCCTCCCAGGAGTTGCCTCCGAGTCGAGGGGCGGCGACGCTCCCCGCTCCCCACAGCTGCTCCGCTGCGATGCTCGTGCGGGCGGGCCTGCGAGTCTCACGCTGAGCCGATCGGAGGTGGAGCTCGACGTTGCGTGCAGACCTGACTCGTATGGCGCTCTCGAGCCCGTGCCTTTTTTCAGTGGCTCTGTCTAGCGTTCGGCCTCGGGGGCCTCTGCAGGACAGCGCTTGACAGAAATGGCTACGGCATGAAGTCCGCGAGTGTACACGTGGCACACTACTCAATGCAATGTTGTGCGATAGGCGAGTAGTCACACATGCAAATGCTCGGGTCCTTCGGAGCCCGATTCCTACGGGTGGAGTCCAATGGAGTCTTGTGGAGGCCGACTGCGTCCTACGGAGTCCAATGGAGTGTTCCCAGTCAGTGGTAGTTTGACTTTCCCTATTTTTGGTCCACGCCGAGAGTCGATGTCGGAGAGTCCAGGGGCCCGAAACGCCCCCCCCCCCCCCCATCCCCCTCCGCCCAGGAATCCGAAGTAGAGGGAAGACAGTGAGTAGAGGGAAGACAGTGACTAAGACATCGGGCGCGATTGTGTGGCGATCCTTTGTTCTCGTCCTTACTGTGCTGCGGGGGAGGCAGCCCCCCTCCCCGGCGCCCTGGAGTCTCCCGCATTTGTGTCGTGCAGTCCAGCCGCTGATGGAATGAGGGGCTATGCTCTGGCTTGCGCCGTCCCACCAGAAAACGGGATCGCCGAGCCACAACAACGGGATCTGAGGAGTGCCGACGGGATCGCCGAGCCATAAAGACCAATAATCCGGGTATTCAAGCCAATGGTCACTGGCCCTCCTGTCCTTGGGAGGAAACGAAGGAGGGAGGTGGACAAGCGAGCGGGAGCAAGGCGAGGGTCAGAGCGGCAGGGCCACTTCAATCGATTCACGGGGGGGGTGGAGGAGATGGAGGAGGAGGAGGAGGAGGAGGAGGAGGAGGAGGAGGAGGAGGAGGAGGAGGAGGAGGAGGAGGAGGAGGAGGAGGAGGAGGGGGAGGAGGTTGACTACGCTCATTCTTGCTATTCCTCCCCATCCTGCTTTCACTGCTGCTATTCTCGCTCCTTCCTCCCATCATTATCATCCGCCTCGTCCCTGTGCTCATCATCTCCCGACTGCGTCCCCTCGAAATTCCTACTCCTACACATTCCTCCTCATCACCTTGCACGGCGACCGCCTCGTCCTCTTGTTCCCTCCTCCTGACATGCCCCGCTCGGTCGGGAGGCGGCTAGTAGAGTTCGGAAGCTGGGGGGAAGACGAAGCCGAGCTTTTTCCCGCGGCCTCTTCCCCTCCCCCGAGAAATCCTTTGGCCGACCCGAGGCTTCTGAGGAACACTGGGTTCGGTTCGTCGGGCCTGGATGGCTCTGGAGAGGGCCCACTGTTTGTAGACGGCTCGGTCTTCGGCAGTGAGCGCGGCTCCTGCAGGCGAGCGGCGAGCGTCATGGCCAGTTGTCCAAGTGGACCAAGGGGCAAACTTCGCTGGCTGCAAGTGTAGGTGGTGCCGAGGTCGTGTGGCCCGAGCGGTGGGCGCGGGATGGAGAAGATTACGCGTGCCACATGTGTGTGCGGTTCTTCGACCCCCCCCCGCAGAGTGCAATGACGTCGTTGCCCTTGAAGTTTACAGTGATCGTGTTGGCTCTGTAAGTTGTGTGCATAACTCGTCGAAGGCCTTGGACCCCCCGAGTGAGCTTCGCCACACCTGGAGGCTCTGGTGGGACAACGGTGAGGCCGCTTCTCCTATGTACAGGGCCAGGGCTCTCAGGAGCGTCTCCGAGGCCACGCCCGGAGAGGATCTTTGGGCGCTTCGGGGGAACCATTTTGTCGACAATTGGGCCAACGCAGGGGCCAACCGTTGGGAGGTCCCTGAGGATCAGGAACCGGTTGTAGAGGCTTGCGAGCGCAGGGCAGAAGACGTTGCCCTGTGGCTCGGCGGGCTGCGTGAGCGGTTGCAAGAGCCAGGCTGCCAAGCCTCAGACGGGGTTGGAGGCACGGCGGGTTCTGTGCTCGTCCTTGAATTGGACGCCTCCCAGCTGGAACCCGAGGAGGAGGTTCAGGCCTGGGAGAGTCGGGGAGCAGACACAAACATGATATACAAACTGGGAGGACCGCGCAGATTTATCGGATCGGCGCTGGACCCCCCCTCCCTGGCGCGCGGAGCGCGCCAGGCGCGGCGCCTCTGGCGCCCTGGGGGGCCCAAGCGCCGATCCGAGGAACCCGCGCGGACCTCAGAGTTTTTCATGTTCATATCATTGTTTGCTCTCCTAGGGGAAGCACTGCGAACGCAGAGCGGCCTCAGATCTCGCACATCGCCCTCACACCCGAGCTGTGCCCCGGAGGAGGGCCTGCCGCAGCTCCCGTGGCGGAACCGCTGCTGGGAGCGCCTCTTCCTCTTCTCCTCCTCCTCCTCCTCCTCCTCCTCCTCCTCCTCCTCCTCCTATGCCGCCTCCAGCCATGGCTTTGTCAGGGGCGCGAGGTCGTGCAGGCGTCTAAGAACCGCCTGTTTTGGTTTGCACGGGCTGTGGCGCCAGCTCACAGAAAAGTGGTGGGCTTGGGTCAGGTGTTGCAGCGGTTTTTAAGGGGGATGCCCATCTTGGGCTAGCCACTCAAAGGAGCAGGCTTCGAAGAGGCCTGCGTCCACATTTGACGCTGTCCCCACCCCCCAAGCTCGAGTCGGTCGTTACTTCGTCGGTGGACGTTCGGGCCTTGAGGGTGGGGAAATTGCGTTTGTCTTCAAGTTCGGGTCCTCGGGCCGACGGAGATTCTTACGGCCTCGATGTATAGGGTGGCTGCGTCGCATGGTTTCCTAGATCCGATGATTGCGGTGTTTCGGCGCCGCTCGGAGCGGAGCAGGGAGGCCAGTCTGGAGCAGGCCCTCGGGGACCCTGGGTCCCCCCTCAGTGCAACTTCAGCCTTCAAATTCCGCTCTTCAGATTTCGCAGGACGCGAGGGAGCGTCGCTCCATGTTCTATTTCAGCATAGTTCAGTCTGCTCCCTCCTCGTCCTCCGTGCGTATCTTGTGCCTCCTCCTGCTACTCTCTCCTTCGGTTTCTTCCCGTGCTGCCCGTCCACTTCCTGCTCCTGACGACGACGACGAGCTCTTCCGTTGTGTGTTCCTTCTTCTCCCTTTCTGCCCCCCCGCTCCCATGTCATCCTCCTCCCCACCCTCCTCAAGCGCTCTTTCTCGTCGCATCCTCCTCGCCCGCCTCCTCTTCGCGACGACGACGACTTCATCGTGATTATCCTGCTGGATCTCTTATGCCCGTGTTCCCTCTTTCTCCGACTCATCCCCCCGGGCCTCGTCGGGCCCCTCGGCGTGCCGCCTCTGCTAAGCCGCACCGAGGGGTGACAAAAGATGATGGCCCCCCTTGCGGGACTGTTCCGCTCGCCTTACTTGGCAGTGAGGTCCTTTTGGATGGCTTGACGCCGCTCCTGGGCACTCTTTTGTTTTGATGCCGCTGCGCCTTCCTTCCTTGGATCTTGCATCTCGGCCTGCGTCCCTGGGTCCCCGCATCCTCCGCTTCCATTTCCCCTCCTACACTTCGGTTGCCCCTCACGAAGACGGCAACATCCGCTTCCTTCTCCTCATCGTGTTGTTCCTGTTGCCCACGCTTGATTTCTTCCTGCTCCTCCTCATACTCATCCCCTTATCCCTCCATGCTCCCCACGACGACGACATCCCCACCCCCATTCCTTTTCCTCCTCTTTCTGCGCCTCCTCCTCCTTCTGTCCCTCCTCCATTACCACTCAACCCATCCTCCTCCTCCTCCTCATCCTCCCCATACTGTCACTCCTGCTCGTCCTGCTCCCCCTACTATTTATCCAGGTTCGCCTCCTAATGACGACGAGGATGATATGTGCATGTTTTTCTTCATGCTCGTCCTCTTCCTCCCCGCCCTAATCCATCTCGTCATCTGCCTCGCCCCCGTGCTTCTCCTCCATTATCCGGGACCTTCGCATCCCCATCCAAATTGCGACGACACGATCTCATCATCATCTTTATCATCATGCTGGGCTTCCCTCCCCAGTTTCTCTATGTTGATTATTCCTTCTCCTCCCCCTTCCGTTTTCTCGTCATCCAGTTCATGTGCACGACCATCTCCTCGTTTTATGTTTGTTCCTCCTTTCTCCCACTCTCTTTCCTCTTGTCCCCGGTTCCTCCTCATCATCCTTCTCCTCACGACGACGGGACACTCCTCTTATTGCTCCTGCTCCTCCCCTTTTATCCTCCTGTTGATCATTCCCCGCTCCTGCTCCTGTTCCCCTTCCCCCGCTGCCGCCACCTTTACCTTGCCGCGACGACGACAACCTCGTCCTCCTCCTGCTCCTCTTCCTTTCTCCTCTTCCTCCTCCTCCTATTCACTATCCCTTCATCTTCCTCTCGACGACGAGGGCAACGACCTACCGTTCCTTTCCTTATTCCCTCTCCCTTCTCCTTCCCATCACCTCCTCATCCTTCCCCCTCCCTCCCCTGCTCGTCCTCGACCTCTTCTTCCTCGTGAGTTAGGGCGCGGCGCCCTTCCCGAAGTGATGTCGCCTCCTCGGCGCCGCTGGGCGCCTGCCAGGGCCTTCCAGGGTGCTTTCCCGATTTTCCGGCGGACCTGATTTACTGGCGGACCCAGAATCCAAGCTTGGAAAAAGCGCGGTCATTAAATCCAATCAAGCCGCGCCAGTAATTCAGATGTTGTTGTTTACATATACTCTTTTCTGGCGGGGTTAGTTACGCGGGTTTTCCCAGCAGACCTGGAATCCAAGCCCGGAAAACGGCATTCCAAATATTTCTGGGACGCACGAAAGGTTTTGGGGCCTCATCGAATACTTCAGGGCCCAAAACATTTGGGAGAGGGGCCGGAGGGAGGTGGAGGGGAAGGGGGGTGGGACAAGGAGGAGCAGTAGAAGGGGTGGGTGGGCCACGATGAGGATCACGAAGCAGGAACAATAGGAGCAGCAGGTAGGAGAAGGAGAAAGGGGGTGGAATGGGAGGAGGAGGGGGAGGAGAAGGACGAGGAGGACGAGGAGGACCATCCATTGTTCATCCTCAGTTCGATTTTGATTCATCCTCATGCTCTTCGTTTTTCTCTGCGCCCTTCCTCTCCTGCTCGCTATTCGCCTTATCTTCCCCCTGGCCCTCATCCTCCTCGCGTCGACGACGCCGACGACGACCTCCTCTGACTATTCCCCCTCCTGCTCCCAATCCGTTTTCCGCATCAAAGACTTCACCTCCGCCTCCCGCTCCTTCCCACCGTCTTTTCCCGAAGGAGGATCGGAGGGCCAAGAGGAGCACGAGGGAAGACCGAGGTTGAGCACGAGGAGGACGACGAATCTAATGCCGTCGCGTCGTGGTCGTCGCCGCCCTGAGGAGGAGACCGAGGGGGGCAGAGGACAGGATGGTGACGAACGATTGGGAGGAGGATGGAGGACGAGGAGGGCTACGACGACGACGAGCAGGGGGATTTCGAAGAGACGGAGGAGGAGGAAGAGGAGGAGGAGGAGGTGAAGAAGGAGGAGGAGGAGGGACATGGTGAGAAGCAGGAAGTCGTCGTCGTCGTCGCGATGAGGATGACGAGGATGATCAGGCGGATGGTGGAGGAAGACTGGAAGTAGGCGGAGGAGCAGGAGGAGGAGACGGGTGGAGGAGGAGGAGGAGGAGGAGGAGAAGGAGGAGGAGGAGGAGAAGGAGGAGGAGGAGGAGAAGGAGGCAGGAGGAGGAGGACAAGAAGGAGGAAGAGAAGGAGGGGGAGGAGGAGGAGTAGGAGGAGGAGGAAGATGAGGAGGAGGAGGATGTCTTCGTCGTGAGGATGGGACGGGACAGGAGAAGGTGCGTGGAGCAAGGTGGAGATTAATAGCAGAAGATGGAGGCGGAGGAGGAGGAGGTGGAGGAGGAGGAAGAGGACGACAGGACGAGGAGGGCGAGCACGGATAATGCTGAGTATCGTTGTCTTGGGGAGGAGGGGGATGAGGAGGATGATGGGAAGGAGGAGAGCATGTTGATGGAGGGGGGCGACAGGACGAGGGGGAGAAGGAAGTCACGGAGGAGGGAGGAGGGAGTAGGAACATGAGGAAGATAAGGAGGAGAGGAGGATGAGGAGGAGGAGGACGACGCGCATGAACAGGAGGAGCAGGAGGAGGTTGAGGAAGCCCATGCCGTCGGCAGGAGGAGCAGGAGGATGAGGCCCGGGAGGATGGGGCTAGGGGAGGCGCAGGAGGATGAGGATGGATGGTGGCATGGAAGAGGATGCGGAGGAGGAGGATGAGGAGGAGAAGAAGACGGAGAGGAAGAGGAGGAGTAGGAGGAGGAGGAGGAGGAGGAGGAGAGGGAAGAGGAGGAACAGGAGTATGAGGAGGAGGAGAAGGAGGAGGAAGAGGAGGAGGACTGTGACGATGGTAATCGTGGTGGTGATGGTGATGGTGATGCTGGTGGAAGAAGAGGACGGAGGATGGGGGAGGACGAGGAGAAGGGGGGGCGGAGAGGTGGACGAGGAGGATGAGGATGAGGAGGGGGATGATGATGATGCTGCTGATGGTGATGATGATGCTGATGATGATGCTGCTGATGATGAGTCGGATTATGATGAAGACGATGTCGATGGTGATGATAAGGAGGAGGATGATACTGATGCTGATGGCGATGCTGATGCTGATGATGATGCCGATGCTGCTATTGTTGAGGTTGATGATGCTGATGCTGATGATGAGGATGATGCCGAAAACAATGATGATTATTCATGATGATGCTGCTGCTGCTGATGATGATGATGATGATGATGACGATGATGCTGGTGATGATGAGGAGGATGATGAGGAAGAGGAGGAGGAGGAGGAGGAGCAGGAGCAGGAGGACGGGGAGAAGGAGGAGGAACATGCGCAGGACGAATGGGAGGAGGGGGAGGAGGAGGAGGAGGAGGAGGAGGAGGAGGAGGAGCAGGAGCAGGAGGACTGTGATGATGGTAAGTGTGATGGTGATGGTGATGGTGATGGTGATGATGGCGGAGGAGAGGAGGAGGGGGAGAAGGAGGAGGAGGAGGAGGAGGAGGAGGAGGAGGAGGAGGGGAGGAGGATGGAGGATGGGGGGCACGAGGAGGAGGGGGACGAAGAGGTGGAAGAGGAGGAGGATGCGGAGGAGGGAGAGACTGAGGAGGAGGAGGAGGAGGCGGAGGAGGTTGAATAACATGTCGAGTGGGACCAGAAGGACGACGACCTGGGGCCACGAGTGCGGGGGGGCCCGCCAGAAGGCACAGCCGCGCCGTCCGCCGCGCCAGCCGCCGCCGGGGCCTCCGCGGCTTCCGAGCTCGCCGAGTGGGAGGCGCCCCGATCAAGTTGTGGCAGTCAAGCCGCAGACGCAACGTCTGCCACTGTTGGGCTATCGTTTCGTCCTTTGCGGTATTCGTCAGAGCTGTATTCGGCGCTGCAGAAGGGGCCTCGCCTTCGAGGATCGAAGGAGTTAGTATCTCTTCCTCGGTGGAAGGCGGCGGAAGGCCAGCGGAAGATGGCGGAAGTAGACCGAGGCCGCTTCCGCTGACGGAAGCCGACGGAAGGCGGCGGAAGTAGGCAGTAAAAGATGCGCCCCCAAGAGATGGTAGCATTTTTGGGTGGAGGTCGAGTGGAACCCGCCACATTGATTACTCCTCCATGCCTCCTCCTCCTCCTCCTCCTCATCCTCCTCCGTCCTCCACCTGTCCTCCTTCTCCTCTTCCGTCCTCTTCCTCCTCCACGCCTGCATCAATCAGGCAGGGCACCTGCTAGGCGGGTGGCGGGCGGGGTGGCTCCGCCGCCGAGTCTGCCTGAGCGTCTCCCTCCTTGGGCTTCGAGGGGGGGGGGGCTCGGAGAGGCCAGGGCCGCTTTCGGCCCGATCGACCTGGTCATGTTTCGGGCTGGGCGTCCAGGTCTCCTCCGTATTCTCTTCGTCTTCCTTTTCCATTCCTTTGCCTTGCACATGATTCCTGGCGTTTCGCCTCAGACCTCCTACCACGTATGATTTTGACGCTTTATACATGCACATGTTCACGGATGTAGGATGAGTCTTTTTCAAATGAGTATTTCGTCCTAGCACCGCGCATATTCGTCATACAAGTTCGCAGGGGTTTCACGGATGAAAGGCGGCTCGTTTTCAAAATGTCGGTCTGGCCCCAGCGTTGCGCACAATCGTTGTACAAGTTCGCACGAGTTTTAAGGACGGCGGGTCTTTTCCAGAATGTGGATTTGGCTCCTGCACCGCGCACATTCTTCTCGAGTTCGCGAGAGTTTCACGAATGAAAGGCGGCTCGTTTTCAAAATGTGGTTCTCGCCAGAGCGCCGCGCACATTCGCCTTGAAAGCTTACAACAGCAAGTTCACGGATGGAGGGCGACTCGATTTCAGAAAGTGGTTCTCGCCGCAGTGCAGCGCACATTCGCTTTAAGAGTTTGCGAGGTCTTCGCGGATGGAGGGCGGAATGTTTTCACAATGTGATTCTCGCATGAGCGCCGCCCGCATTCTCTTCAAGAGTTTGCAGGAGCTTGACGGATGGAGGGCGGGTCTTTTTTACAATGTGGTTCTCTCGCTAGTGCCGCGCGCATTCGCTGGAACAGTTCGCAAGAATTCTACGGATGGAGGGCGGTCGTTTTTCAATGTGTGGCTCTCGCTTGTGCGCTGCGCACACTCGCCTTGAGAGCTTGCAAGAGTTTCACGAACAGAAGGTGCGTCGTTTTCAACATGTGGCTTTCGCCTGATCGCCGCGCGCATTCGCTTGAAAAGCTCGCGCAAGAGTTTTCCGGATGGAGGGCGGTCGCTTTTCAACATGTGGCTCTCGCCAAGGCGCCGCGCACATTCGCCTCAAGAATGTGTAAGGTCAGCATCCAAGAAATGATGTTCCAGGACGATTTCGGATTTTCAGGGCGCAGCGGATATGCTGATTCGCAGTGTTGATGTCCCAGGAAGTGCGTTCTGGCGCGATGCAGGATCGCCAGGATTTAGCAGTAAAGTTGATTCGCGGCGTTGAAGTCCAAGCGTAGTATTTTTGCACGATGGAGGGTTCTCAAGCGGTTGTCTTCCAACGGGGTATTTCGAGCAGTGAAATCTCTGATCGTAGTGACTTGTGAAGGGTGAGCTTGGAGGGAGGGTTTATTGCAACATAGCTGATGCGCCGTGGGTTTGCACTTGTCCCCCTCCTCCTACCCTGTCAGCTCTGGCCCACAGGTGGCCGAAGGGAGCCCGGAGGGCGCGGTGATGTTGATTTCTTCGTCACCGCGCCTGCGCTTCTGCCGCCTGGATCCAGGGGCCTCCGCACGGCTTCTTATCTCCAGCGCACGGGCCCTTTCCTCGAGGTTCCAGGCAGTCCAGGCTGGTGGCCTCCACAGGCCAGCCGAGTTGCCCTGGGCGGTCTCAACACCTTGGCGCCCCCTCTGGCGGCGCCCCTGGGCTGGGGCGCTCCGCGCCCCAGGCTTGGGGTGCTGAGACCGCCCTGGACTTTTCGGGCGGCCTGATGAGGCCAGCCAGGACTACCTGGGAGAGGGGTTGTCGGCACGCGGCCTCAAGCCTTGTCAGGACGATTCGCGAGCCGATCTGTCGATTCCGCCTGGCCCGGCCCGCTTCGACTCCCAGGATTCTGGCGCGGCCTGGTGCTCGCATGGCGCTGTTGTGTATCCTGGCGCGGCCGATCCGATTTGGTTTCGATTCCATGTTGACGCAGCCCCATCCGACACATTTCGGGTCGATCCGACTTCCGTATTCGATGCTGACGCATCTTGTTTGGACGCCACTTCCCAACGGTATCCGTGAAGTGCCTGCGGGCAAGGAGGATCCTACGTATTTCAGGAAGGAGAGCGTTTCCGGGGGATCTGGGCGTCCAAGGTCGTGGGAAGATCTGAACGACAGTGTTCCCCCACCTGCGGCCTCTGGTGGCCGTTTGTTTCTCGGCCCTGGGACCGTGAACAGAAGACACATAATCGACGCAAAACAACGGGTCGTCGTCGCCGACATTGGCGCGTAAGCTGCCCGCGTAAGCTTGCGCGCGGAAGCGCCTTCGTCTCCACTGCAGCGTGCTGCGCCAGCGGACCGCGTAAGCCACCCTGCCATCTCGCGCAAGACCCGTTGTTGTCTCCTTGCTCACGTGCATGTCCTGAGGCAGCATCGACAGGCGGATGCTTGCTGCGCGTGGCTGAACGGGCACGCGGCCGCGGCACGGCACGCGCACGGCACCCGCCACGGCACGGCGCACGGGCGGCACGCCCCTCGCCTTCGGGGAACGCGGGCGCGGCACGCGCACGGCTCGGGCACGCGCATGGCACGCGGGCACCCGACCCGTTGCCCACGCGGCCTGCGGCCGTTGTTCGGTCGAGCTCGGGCCCGCCAGGACCCGGCCCGCCGCCCGGTGCCCGCGGACGGCTCGTGTGCACCGTGCCGCGCTGGCGTCCAACGAGGTACCGTCAACCTCGACCTCCTCCTCCTCGTGGTCCTCATCCTCCTGCTCCTGCCCCTCCTTCTCCTCCTCCTTCTCGATCCTCCTCACCTCGACCCTCCTCCTCCTCCTCGACCCTCCTCCTCCTCCTCCTCCTCCTCGACCCTACTCCTCCTCGACCCTCCTCCTCCTCGACCCTCCTCCTCCTCCTCCTCCTCCGCCTCCTCCTCCTCCTCGACCCTCGACCTTCGAGTGGTACGGTGCAGGGTGTTTCGGCCCATCAGGTCTGAGGGGCCGAAGGACTGCGCTCCGTGCCGCGTCGGAGCGGGGCTTGACGGGAGCCCAACCATGGTGTAGGGTGGTCCAGGGTCCATTGTCGAATACAATCCCGATCCAGCATGTTTCCGGCCAGTTCGGGCCAACCTCGCCGAGTTCCATTCATTCTAGCTGAATCCCGTGCGCGATCTAGGCTAATCAGGCTCAACGGCCCCTTCATCGGGCTTGGCTTCATAGCCCTTCATATTTCTTACGAAGACCGCCTCGAAGTTATCTGCTAACATGTTATGGAGCTTTGGCGCTGTTCCCGTATTGGTGGCCCCCGCAGGGTTCCTTCGATCCAACCGACCAGAGTCGACGTCTATTTTGGTCTGCCCGGTCCGATTCGATTCCAAGATTCCGACGATCCGATGCGGCCCGATGTTTGCATCGCGCTGTGCATCGCGCTGTCGTGCGTCCCGGCGCAGCCGATCCAATCCGATTCCGACTCCGTGCCGATGCAGCCTGGTCCGACGAAGCTTTGGATTCGATCCCATTTCCCGATCCGATGCTGACAGATCCAGCCTTCTCGGCCAGACTGCTCAGATCAGGCGGACACGGGCCCGGATGTCGCCAGGGAGCACACGTGGACACCAGGGAGCGGCCGGGGGGGGGGGGGGGGGCAGCTGCTCGGCGGCGCGGGCGGGACTCGATTTCGCGCATGGCTATGTCCGCCTGGCGCTCGATCCCTTCCCTGAGATCCGACGTAGCGAACAAATTGCAACACCGTCACAAATCGCGCCCAGAGCCCTGGACCCCATCTTGCATCATCTGTCGAGCCGGATCGATCTGCGAGGGTCCCCGGCCCCCAACACACGGCGAAACCGCCCGGCTCGAAAACATTGAGCTCATGCCAGGATCTCAGGGTTGCCAGGCGACCGACCAGCCCGATTCCATGCTGAGCGGCCCCCACCCCGCGCAGGAGGAGCTCCGTCCAGGCGGCGCGGCGGCGCTGCGGCGGCTCGCGAGGGAGCGGTGTGCCTCGCTGCTGCCCGCAGGCGCCGCCCGCCAGTACGCAGAGGCGCGCCGCCGCCGCCGCCCCCCTGCGGCTGCCGTGCGGCACCCTTTAGCGGCACGCCACGTCCTCGTCCTCGTCCTTCTCGTCGTCGTTCTCCGCCTCCGCCTCTCAGAGAAGGAGAAAGTCCGCATACCCGTACTTTGCCTCGTTTCCGCCTCTTGGGCCTGTGAGGCCCTCGCGCCACCGCTGGATTCGCCTCGAAGTCGTGGTCAGAACGCACGCCAGTAGAGGTCTGGGGAGAAGCGGTATCGGTACCTTTTGGTTTCCCCATTCTTGCCGTCGTCCTCCGCCTCCGCCTAAAGGCTGCCGCGTCGGAGTGGCGGGCCCTCCTGTCGACGATTCCTGCGCCTCTTGGCCTCGAAGCTAGGCCTTGGAGTGGTGCTTGCTTGAACTTGGGCCTGACCATGCCGTCGAGCGTGTCGCGGTCAACCTCATTCGAAGCCTCGCGCTATTTGGGTTCTCCTCGTCCTTCTCATCGTCGTCCTCCGCCTCCGCCTCCGCCTCCGCCTCCGCGCTACCTCCGACGGTCCGATGCGGCCCGAGATGCTTGCATGGCGCTGTTGTGCATCCTGACGCGGCCGATCGGGTTACCATATGTCCTCGACCTGTGACCGTTTTGATCATGGGGCATGTCTCCTTATCCACGTCCCGTACCCCTTTGACCACTGATCAAAAGTGCCGTCAACAGAGATGACAAGCACATTGAGTAAGAACTGCTTTGCCAGTGCGTTCTGGCAGGAGATACTTTCAGGTTGCCCAGTTCCTTTCTCTCCCTCCTCCCCTGTCCCCTTCTCCCCTTCCTGCTATCCCACCAATCCGCGAACTTTCACTGCATATGTTTGGCTCGCGCGCAGTTGTCTCTGCCCACGCGTTTATGGCGTATGGCTGTTCGTCCGTTCGTTCTCTCTGTATCGTATTAGATGTTGATCATTCGCATTCGCATCCGAAGCGAAGGATGACTGGTGATCGAGAAGGAGGATAGTGGAGGAGGATCGAGGATCGAAATTAACGAAGATGACCGAGGAGGAGGAGGAGGAGGAGCAGGAGGGGAATCGAGGAGGATGAGAAGGATCGAAGGGTCGAGGAGGATCGATGTGTAGGGGGAGGATGACGATAGAGGGTCGAGGACCAGGATCGAGGATCGATGAGGGTTGACGAGGAGGATCAATGAGGAGGAGGAGGATGCTCGAGGATCGAGAGTCTAGAACCATCGATGAGCATCGAGAAGGAGGAACGACAATCGAGGAGAGTTGATGATAAGAAGGATAACGATTGAAGATGGATGACTGGAAAATGAGAAGCATGAGGATGACGATGGGCATGATCGCGGATCCAGGATTGAGGATCGGGGGTAAGGGAGGATGATGAGGAGGACGAGGTTCGAGGATCGGTGGTGGGGGTGGGGACAACGGAACGGAGGATGGCCCAGCGACATTGTCCATGCAAATTCAGTGCGAGGGCGGGGTGGGCATTCAGAAGGACTATCTGTCCTGACTGCTTTGAAGAGCGGTGCACGAGGTGTGGATCTCAGCACACCCTACAGATTTGTATGTGGATGCGAGTCTTGGGCTTTAGAGAGCTCAGACTGAGGAACAGCGTGAGATTGCAGTGCAGAGGATGATTCTCGCATTCTGTATTACTTGCGGCTTGGCCGCATTTGTGGTCATGTCCCGTTTCAATGTCGGCTCCCGCGGCCCAATCTCAGTTTCTTCAGTGCTATGGGCAACTGGAGTTACGTGCGAAGAAGAGCGTCGATGAGGATCGGGGAGGATCAGGATCGAGGATCGAGGGGGAAGGGGAATATCACCGATTGAGGGAATCGAAGATCGAGGGTCGAGGAGGAACTAAGAGAATGAGATGAGGGTTGAGGGGCACCATGGTTCCTGTGGCATGGTTCGCTTGCACTCCCCCACCCCCGCAGCGAGCTTCACCGACGGCTTTGGTGGCAGGGTTCGCATGCGTCCCCCGACCACGTCGGCGCACTCCTCACTCGTTTTGTGGCCCCACAAGGAGCGCCACCGAATACTTCTGTGGCAGGGTTCGCATGCGTCCCCCGCCTGTTTCGGCACACCCCTCACACGTTCCGTCGCCCCACATGGAGCTCCACCGAGGGCTTTTGTGGCAGGGTTCGCTTGCGTCCCACCGCCCATTTCGGTACACCCCTCGCACGTTTCCTTGCAGGGAGTTCCACCGAAGGCCCCAGTGGCAGGATTCGCATGCGTCCGCCGTCCATGTTCGACACACCGTTCGCACGTTTCCTGGCTCCACAGGGAGCTCCACCTTCCCTTGTTCCACTTGCCTTGCGGCACTCACGTTTGCATACGGTTGGGCTCTCCGTCGGGATCTGTCTTCTGCTTGTGGCGTAGGTATGTTCGCATTATTGGGCGAGCATAGGCCCGTTTCCACATCACTTGGGCTTTGGAGAAGAGGGCGATACGCAAGAGAAGGAGTAGGAGGAAGAGACATGCGAGGAGCCTCCATTTCTGTTTTTTTTCCCAACCATCCTGTGGTGTTGGGTCCTCGTTTTGAAAGACGTCGCCCCGCGTTCCTCCTTCCTCCTCCTTCCTCCTCATCCCATTCCTCCCCCCTCCTCCCCCTCCCACACCCATTCTGGCACACCCCTCACACGTTTCGTGGCCCCATAGGGGGCTCCACCGAAAGCCCCAGTGGCTGCGCCCGCATGCGGTTCCACCCCCCATTCTGGCACACCCCTCACACGTTTCGTGGCCCCATAGGGAGCTCCACCGAAGGCCCCAGTGGCTGCGCCCGCATGCGGTTCCACCCCCCATTCTGGCACACCCCTCACACGTTTCGTGGCCCCATAGGGAGCTCCACCGAAGGCCCCAGCGCCCCATTCTGGCACACCCCTCACACGTTTCGTGGCCCCATAGGGAGCTCCACCGAAGGCCCCAGTGGCTGCGCCCGCATGCGGTTCCACCCCCCATTCTGGCACACCCCTCACACGTTTCGTGGCCCCATAGGGAGCTCCACCGAAGGCCCCAGTGGCTGCGCCCGCATGCGGTTCCACCCCCCATTCTGGCACACCCCTCACACGTTTCGTGGCCCCATAGGGAGCTCCACCGAAGGCCCCAGTGGCTGCGCCCGCATGCGGTTCCACCCCCCATTCTGGCACACCCCTCACACGTTTCGTGGCCCCATAGGGAGCTCCACCGAAGGCCCCAGTGGCTGCGCCCGCATGCGGTTCCACCCCCCATTCTGGCACACCCCTCACACGTTTCGTGGCCCCATAGGGAGCTCCACCGAAGGCCCCAGTGGCTGCGCCCGCATGCGGTTCCACCCCCCATTCTGGCACACCCCTCACACGTTTCGTGGCCCCATAGGGAGCTCCACCGAAGGCCCCAGTGGCTGCGCCCGCATGCGGTTCCACCCCCCATTCTGGCACACCCCTCACACGTTTCGTGGCCCCATAGGGAGCTCCACCGAAGGCCCCAGTGGCTGCGCCCGCATGCGGTTCCACCCCCCATTCTGGCACACCCCTCACACGTTTCGTGGCCCCATAGGGAGCTCCACCGAAGGCCCCAGTGGCTGCGCCCGCATGCGGTTCCACCCCCCATTCTGGCACACCCCTCACACGTTTCGTGGCCCCATAGGGAGCTCCACCGAAGGCCCCAGTGGCTGCGCCCGCATGCGGTTCCACCCCCATTCTGGCACACCCCTCACACGTTTCGTGGCCCCATAGGGAGCTCCACCGAAGGCCCCAGTGGCTGCGCCCGCATGCGTGGCCCCATTCCACCCCTCCATTCCGGCACACCCCTCACACGTTTCGTGGCCCCATAGGGAGTCCACCGAAGGCCCCAGCTGCGCCCGCATGCGGTTCCACCCCCAGTCTGGCACACCCTCACACGCTTCGTGGCCCCATAGGGAGCTCCACCGAAGGCCCCAGTGGCTGCGCCCGCATGCGGTTCCACCCCATTCTGGCACACCCCTCACACGTTTCGTGGCCCCATAGGGAGCTACACCGAAGGCCCCAGTGGCTGCGCCCGCATGCGGTTCCACCCCCCATTCTGGCACACCCCTCACACGTTTCGTGGCCCCATAGGGAGCTCCACCGAAGGCCCCAGTGGCTGCGCCCGCATGCGGTTCCACCCCCCAGTCTGGCACACCCCTCACACGTTTCGTGGCCCCATAGGGAGCTCCACCGAAGGCCCCGGTGGCTGCGCCCGCATGCGGTTCCACCCCCCATTCTGGCACACCCCTCACACGTTTCGTGGCCCCATAGGGAGCTCCACCGAAGGCCCCAGTGGCTGCGCCCGCATGCGGTTCCACCCCCCATTCTGGCACACCCCTCACACGGTTCGTGGCCCCATAGAGAGCTCCACCGAAGGCCCCAGTGGCTGCGCTCGCATGCGGTTCCACCCCCTTTTTCGGCACGCCCTTCACACGTCTCGTGGCCCCATAGGGAGCTCCACCGAACGCCGCAGTGGCTGCGCTCGCATGCGGTTCCACCCCCCATTTCGGCACACCCCTCACACGTTTCGTGGCTCCATCGGGAGCTCCACCGAAGGCCCCAGTGGCTGCGCTGGCATGCGGTTCCACACCCCATTCTGGCACACCCCTCGCACGCTTCGTGGCCCCAAAGGGGGCTCCACCAAAGGTCCCAGTGGCACTGCCCGCTTGCGTCCGCCACCACCCAGCACAGCCCTTGTTCCCTGCGCTTCACCCACCCAGAACAGCGCTTCGTAGCCCTATCGGGAGCTCCACCAAAGGTCCCAGCGGCACCGCCTGCATGCGTCCGCCACCACCCTGCACAGCCCTTGCTTCCTGCCTGCGTTTCACCCACCCAGTACAGCGCTCCGTGGCCCCATAGGGAGCTCCACCGAAGGTCCCAGTGGCACCGCTCGCATGCGTCCGCCACCACGCAGCACAGCCCTTGCTGACCGCGTCTCACCCACCCAGTACAGCGCTTCGTGGCCCCATAGGGAGCTCCACCGAAGGTCCCAGTGGCACCGCCCGCATGCGTCCGCCACCACCCAGCACAATTGCGGCATTCACAACTGCATGTGGTTGGGTCCTTCGCCAGGCTAATTTCTTAGGAGCTTTGTATTTCTTCGGTGCAGAAGGGTCGGTGGCCGTGCGGTGACGCCCACCCGTCGCGTGGAGGTCATTCGGACGTAACTTGGGGTCGTCCATGTCGCTCGGAGGTCGTCCCGGAGCTCGCCTTGCGCGTGTCGTGTCTCGCGGTGTTATGTCATGTCTTATCTTAGATTGTCGTGCCCAGTCGCACCAAAACATTACATCGTATCGCATTGTAAAGCGTTTCTCACAAATTAGCATTTCGTCACATTGCACTGTACTTGCTGTTCGTCGCGTTACATGGTCTTCTATTTTGAAAGTGTGCAGCGCTTCTCATTGTTGGTCATTTTTTTTGCATGCCAGTGCTGTGCATTGCTTTGTATTGAGTTGAAATGCATTGCTTTGTAAGGATTGTGCTGCGTTACTTTGGATTGGGTTGCCTTGTCTTGCGTTGCTTTTCAAGTGCTTCGCGTCTGCTTTGCCTGTGCATAGTTATGTTCTGTGTGGTGGCGGGCTTGCACCTCAATGTAGCACGACGCACAGTTGCACAGTTGCGAAGCCAGAGCGCTGCACCGAGTGGCGCGCCGAAGCAAATCAACGCACTGAGGTTGACTGCGCTGCTCTGCAGTCAAGACGCTTAAGCAAGAACTCTCTGGGCTCTGGCTTTCGGGACGCTCCCGTGATATTTTCAGATCTGGGTTTGGGAGTCTGTTCGCGGCCCAGACTGGCTATGATCCGAAAATCCCATCCGCTCCTCACTCGGCATTCTCAATGGTAGCATGATGGCTGTAGGTTAGCAGCGTCGGGGGGCAGAAGGAGGATCAGGGGGAGGAAGCGCCATGATATTCGACGAGACGGAGCAGATGCAACAGCATTAACAACAACTCGACTGGACCCCTGGAGCCCATCATTCTGCGTCACTATTTTGGGGCGGATCGATCCGTGAGGGTCTTGGGGCCCGAGGGTGGGCGAGAGCGCCAGGTGTGGAAACATCCCGACGCCAGCGTTAGCATTTTGGCCCCACGCAGCGCGGGCAGCCATGCGCCGACGCGCCGCGCTGCGCCAACCGAGGCTGCCGCGGCATGCTCGCCCGGCTGCGCTCGTGGTGCGGCGCGCCGCGCTGCCGCGAGCGGAGCCTGGAGCCCTTCGAAGTCGGCCACTCGGCGGGCCTGCGCTGCGGGGGTGATCTCACCCTCCCAGATGGGATCCGAGCAGACTGTCTTGGGCGTCGCGTAAAGGGGGGAGGGGCGGCAAATTTTGGGGCGGCCAGGGCTGCACGCAAGGGGCCACTGAGGGCCCCTAGAGGGGCCCTTTCGGGCCCAGAAGGGGTCCTTTGGGGCCTGAGCAGTGCACAGTTTTTTGCCCCTCCATGTATATATGGCCCCCTCATGAAGCGACGCCCACTTGAGTCGGAGGATCGCGCGGCATCGCCGATGCATCGGGGATGCGGCGCGATCCTCCGACCCCACCTGCTCGGACCCCACCTGGGAGGCCTCTAGGTGAGCCGCCGGGCTGGGGCCCGGGGGACCAGCCTGGCATGGCCTGGTGCTGCGCACAGGACCCCGAGAGATCTGGGCGGCGCATTCTACTCCGGACTCCACACTGGGCGCGTTCGCTCGGTTTCGGGCCCTGGGAGCATCACAGATCGATCTGGCTCGGTTTCGGGCCCTGGGAGCATCACAGATCGATCTGGCTCAGAGACGGCGTCTAGGGTTCCAGTTGTTATTTGTCGCGCTTGCGCAATTTGTTTGCCGGGGGGCTCCCGTGGACCACTCTCTTGGGTAAATTTGAACGGAGGCCCTCCAGATGTTCGGAATGTGGCTTCTCTCCAGAGATTACGCGCAAGGCAAAAAAAAAGACACGCAAGGCAACAAAAAAAACACCACAGGCAAAAAAAAACGTTTTTGCCTGTGGAGCGTCGCCGACGCGGAGGGGAGCAGGGGAGCAGGGGAGCACCCCCCCCGCCTCGCGCGCGCTCTCCGGCAGGGTCCGGGGGCCCTACGCGCAAGGTAAAAAAAAAAAACGCCACAGGCAAAAAAACAGGTCACGATTCCTTCTTTGGGCCCCAGGAGCGCCACAGGCAAAAACCCAGGTCA